>CAJVRI010000287.1:5552500-6000000 GCA_911649635.1 Poeciliopsis gracilis
ATCGCCGGAATAACCTTTCTAGGGTTAAATGATCAAGATGCAGAGAAACTCATCCGTGTGTTTGTCTTTAGTTGCGTTGATTGCCGCAACAAACAGCTGCAGCTGATGCAGAACGCCGCTGCTCATGTTCTCACTAAAACTAGCGAGATAGGACAGATCCACTGGCTTCCTGTAGCTCCAAGAATAAACTTTAAAAATACTTTCAGCAGTTTAAAAATCCTCCTGACCTCACGAGGGACCAGGGTGTACAGAAAATAGATGGATGGAGTTTAAAGATCTGGCTTGACATCACAATACATTAAAGATCTGCTGTTGCCGTCTCAACCACTGCAGACCTGCTCACGTCTTCTGGTTTTGATCTGCTCTGCCTCCCCAGAACCAGAACCAGAACCAAGCATGGAGAAGCAGCATTCAGCTTCTATGCACCATAAATCTGGAACATTTCCAGATTTACTGCCAAGACTGAACCACTGGGTTTCCGGTTGATTCCTAGTAACTGGAACGTCGATCAACCTATTTGTTGCTTGATGATTTTGATTTTGTCTTTGACAAAGTGTTGTATTTATTGCTCGTTTCATAATTGGTGAATGAAATAAGTGTCAGTGGTGTGAGGCATTTTGCACTGCCTTGTCAGCGAGATGTGCTTTACGAATAAACTTGACTTGATTGAACTGTCAAGGCGATTCACAGAATCAAAGAAAGACATTTTGGAAGGAAAGTCAGGAGAGTTTCTGCTTAAAGTTTGCCACATACCATGTGCGGGGACAAGTGGGTCAAAGTGATGCGCTAAAAAAGTGATCCGGGCTTACCAACCCACCATGATAATACCACACGGTGGTGGTGGTATTATCCTGAGGGTATGTTTCACTGCATCGATCAGGCAGGTCAAGAGTTAGAGTTTAGCTCCTTCCTGGTTACACCCACCATTTTCATCGTTTTGACACGAGTTGCAAGACAGAAGCGCAATGCACTGGTACGGTCTGCAGGAGGCGTCGTCGTTCCATCATACGTGCGCATCTACATTTCTGTACAAGTCTGATGGCGCGAGTGGCTCCTCGCCAGAAGGGGAGAGCAGCAAGGTAGCGCACACTCTTTACAGATTTTTCTCCTGCCAGGTAATGTTGTTGGGCTCAGAAGCAAGCCGTCCAATTTCAGTAAACGTTTCTTTATTCCTTCTGACACTTGACATTTTCTTTGAGATCAGCTGCTTGAAGCAACTTTTATGTGAGCTGATGATGGGGAATTTCATGTGAGAAAGCTCTTTGATTGTAGAAGCATAACAATTCGGTGTAAATGTATGAACAGAGTGTGGTTAATGAGTAATTTCTACCTGTGGGGTCCATCAGAGAGTTGGCCGCACCCCAGTGGTGGTAGAAAGGAGCCAGACTGTGCGGGTTGTATTTCTTCAGGTAGCCCAGGACGTCGGTTGAGGTGTCGGGTGTCTCTGCACTCGGCTCTTGCTTCACATCCCTGCGGCTCTCTGACGAAGACGATGAGGGGGAGGAAGAGGCCTGCGCCACGGCTCCCTGTGTCTGGGAGACGCCGTAGTTGTGCGTTGTTGTGGGTAAACAGTGATTGACGGCGTTGGGTCTTGAAGAAGTTGGCCGACTGTGGATTTGGGAACCGGGAAGCGGTTGATGAGGGGAGCCCCGGGCTCGGCTGTACTCTGAGAGGCTGTGTTGATTGGACAGCATGAAGCCCAGACCCTCCTGAGGCATCATGTAGCGGTCTGCCATCCTGGATGGTGCAGAGGAACTGAGGCCTGATGCAGGCGGTCGAGAGCGGCTCCCGGTGTTCTTCTCCAAAGAGCCAGAAGGTCCCTGAGCGCTGATACGAGGGTAGATTTCCACCTTGGGTCTGAAGCGCTGACTTTGGTCCTCCATACGTTTACTGCTGCTGCTGCTGCTGCTGCTGACTGGCCGAACGGGGACTCTCCCAACCTGCTTGCCAGATGCGGATGAAGAGATTCTTGAGGATGGCGTACAAGGCGTAGAAGATGATGACGGGGTGACTGTGTGACTGACCGGCCTGCTCTTTTTTACAACCTCATTGGTGCAGGTAGGAGGCCGTGTCCGCTGGTTTCGCACCATCGGAGAGAGCGGCTGACATTCCTTCCCTTCCAGTACAGGTGGAGGTCCGGTGCGTCTCTTTGAGGATGAAGAGCTGTCCTTGGAGGTCTTAGAGTTGTTCTTAATAGCCCATTTCGGAGCCAGATTGGAGCTACTGCTGTTGATGCGGTGAGCCACGGTTTGATGCATCCAGAGCACCTCTGGGTAGCGGGTGGAGTGAGAGCAGAAGGAGCACTTATGGCTTGGGAGGTTCTTTTTATCTAAAGTTACGGCGGCTACGCCCCTGATCCCATTGGCTCTCACACATAAATCCATCGGGATCATGGCGGGATCGGATGAAGGAGGACGAGCAGAGAGATAAGCATTTGGAGAGGTTTTTAGCCCTGGAGTAAAAGCTTTCTTAAGTTTTGGATAGCTGCTGAGGGACCCCCTGTCTGAGCTGGAGCTGGGACTGGGGACAGGGCTGGGTCTGTCTTTGGAGGCAGCCTGGTGTTGGACACGAACATGGGTGAAGTAAGCCTGTGACTCTGCAGTGACAAAGTCACAAAGGCTGCAGATGTATGGCTTTTCATCTGTGAGGGGAAAAAAAACATAGTTACTAAAATCAGACGCTACAAACTAAACACAATGTTTAAGATACCAATCTAAACTCCAGCAACAATCCTCCAGATTTATGTTTTGTCTCGATGTAGTTATAGTAAATAACCACCAGAGGTCAGTGTAGCCCCATATAAAATCTGATTTAAAAGGTCACCTTAAGATTAGTTCATATAATGAACACATTTGTTAGGTTTGTTGTAGCAAGATGATAAATATTGATGATGATTTTTTACTATATTATTATCATAACGATAATAACATTATAACAATCATTTTATTATAAATATTATAATATAATTATTATAATAATAATAACTCATTATTATTATTATTATGTTTTTTAAGATCCTATCCAGAAATGTCTATTGTACTTTTTTTATTTTATTTTGTTGCTTACATCCGTTTCATTGAATTGATAAATTTCTCTGATGTGCAGCTCCCTCAATTGTCCACAAGGTGGCGTTCACAGCCTTGTAATTGAAAGAAATGGGTTTCCACATTAATCAAAGTTTTGTCTGGTCAGGAAACAAGTTCTTGACGGAAGTACAAAATACCAAGAGCAACCAATTAAAAAAAAAACAACAAAAAAAAAAACGTCACTCATCAGTACAAAAACAAACAGGAACGTCAGGACATTGTGCATTTTAGGAGACAAAAAAATGATCTACACTCCAAACGCCTACTTAGGAAGGAGAAGCCTCTGCCTGGGAATGCCCAAGTGCAAGAACCCCTTTTGTTTGCCCCCCCCCCTCATGTTGATAACTCTCTGTCACAGCAATCTGTTTTAACATCGACATGAAATGATGCTTAAGTAGCTGAAAGATGTAACAATAAGTGAAAAGCATATTCACACACACATCTAAAGGAGGGGAGAGAAGGGGGGGGGGTTAGTTTCCTGAGACAGGAAGACCTGAAATAGCACACAGCTCAATTGGGCCTGAAGAAATGTTGCAGCTATTTTAGAACGTCAGCACCAGCTGGGAAGAGCGGAGACGGTCGCTTTGTTTCTGTGCTAATGTAAACAAATGCATCAGGTTATGCAGAAATATTAGGAAGAACATATATTACAGCCCATCACTGAGCATTTTTTCAGTAGCGGTCACGCTTGCTTTTGACTTGCCTTCTTTATTTTTCTCTTTACGCCGCAGTGTCACTGGCCTACAAAGGGTTTGGTAAAAACGATTAGCATTCCAAAAATGCCTTTTTGTACCGCTCAAGTGCCACCAGGAAGAAGAGCTTCAGTGACACTGTGAAGTTTACAGCTGGCTCACGTTACATAATAATGTCAACAAGCTCTCCGGCAGAACTGGAAGCTGTGCGATCTGTTTGATCGTATTTTTAAACGGCACACTTCTTTTTTTTTTTAAAAGTGCAACTCACACTGATGAAGTTTGGACGTTCCACCACATGGTGGCTCCAGCGCCCACTCGCACAAAGACACTGATGATGCCGAGCATTCTTCATCATTAGTTGTTTACATCAGAATGACAGAGGTATCGAGTGGGAGACTTAATGAGGTCTACAGTCCTTTCTGCAATTAAAACTGCTGACAGAAACTGTTGCAGTATCAACAGCTAATGCAAAGCACTAGAAGCCATAATGTACGGCAGGAGATTACTAGCAAATTATTTTTATTTATCTGTAATGACAGTGTTACTTCTCTCGCTGCTGTTTTCTATCTATCTTATGTAAAGGATTTTTGTTGTGCATAAAGGAGGACCGAAAAAGTCAAACGTTTCTGACTAACCTGCAATTTCTCCAGAGTTCGAGGTTCCCATCTCGGAAGCCTGATCTCCAAGCGTCGACTCAGGTGGGGAATCTCCATACCCTGGGGTGCTGGGTCTGCTGGGGGAGCCGGACTCCGGGTCACTGGTGGCTCCCCACTGATCGTCCCTTCCAGTTCTTTCCTTGTCTCCCGCTGTTGCCCTGCCGCCATCCTTCCTATGAACCCGCTGGTGGACAATCATCTGGTGGCGGCTGCGGAACATCTTGCCACACTCGAAGCACTCTTTGCCCTTGGAAAAAGACGCTTGCGACTGGGACGGTCGGCGTTTGTCCTGACGACTTGAGGGGCGGTACTCTGAGTCGCTGAGGCTCTCCGGTGTCCTGTCGCCCGAAGACGCGTGGCTTCCCAACCCTGAGCTGCTGCGTCTCCCTGAGCTGCGCTTTTCTTGGCCTTGTAAGACATAACGGCTGTTCTCCTTCTCGTAAACCACTGCGGCGTCGGCGAGGGCTTCCTCCTCCATGCTCCCTCCGGCGTATGAAGCTTTGTAACTTGGCTCCATTGGTTCCACAACTCTTCCTTTAGTAGCTAATTGCCAAGCCTGGTAGCTGCAAACTGGATCTAGTTCTGGAATTCTTTGACCAAGAGTCCTTTTCTCGCTGTCCTCCTCTTCACCCGGCGTCTTTCCCTCAACACATTGTAGGTTAAAGTATTCCAGGAGACGTCTCTTCGCCGCTGGTGAATCCTCATCATCAGTCGACCTGCAGTGAACTGGGGATTTCCTCCCAAAATTAGGACTGTGAACTTTATCGTGGGCTCTCAGGCTTTCTTTGCTGTGGAAAAGGTTTCCACATTTCGAGCACATCTGATAGACGGATGTAACAGAAGTTGTCATCATGTCGGGATCCTGTGCTACGTCGTTTATAGTGGTGGGAGGCTCTGCCGAATCTGTTTTGGAGCGAGACCTGGACCTGGTATTGTGGGTTTTCATATGAGACTTGAGAAACCAAGCTTCGCGGAACCTTCTTCCACATATTCGGCAGCAGTGGTCAAGGATTCCGGCGTGCTTCTTCATGTGCGACTTCAGAAACCAGGCCTGGCTGAACACCTGGCCGCAGGTCTCGCAGGGGAACGTCCCATCGCTTTGCGGCTGGACGGCGTCAGGCTCGGTAATGACCTCTTCCTTAACCGTGACTGCGTCCTCTTCTGCGTCTGCTGTTATGTGGACTTTCTCAATGTGGCTCAGGAGCTGGTCTTCCCGCAGGGCCTCGTACCCGCAAAGCCGGCAACAGTACGGCCGCTGGTTGCTGACAGACTTTTCTCTTTTCATGCTCCGCGCAGGCATTTTCCTTCGACTCTCCTCCCCTACGTCCCCATTGATCATCTTGTTACAGGCAGAGCTGCTCTTAGTTGGACTGGTGCCTCCATCCAGACCCTCGGAAACCTTCATCTCCTCTTCCTCCGCTCCGCCCTCTTCGTCCTCATTAGAGTGGTGGCTGGACAGCGTGCCCAGTTTGTGGCTGCGGATATGGACTTTGAGGTTGCCCTTCTGAGATGCCCTGTGGTCGCAGTAGGGACATTTATAAGGGCGTGCGCCCGTGTGGCGTCTCATGTGCTGCGAGAACGAGCTGAGGAAAGGGAAGCTGCGTCCACAGATGTTGCAGTTGTATGCCTCTGGGATTTTGTCGTCCTCGCCTTCAAACTCACTTTCAGTGTTGGCTTTTTTGCCAGTCAGCTTCTCTTGGGTCTCCATGAGCTCTACGCTGTCTCTCGGATTCATGGTATGGATGAAACCCCCCTTTTGCACCTGGTTGTTCACAGGTTCAGAAACATTGGAAATCACTGCTATCTAGAGAAGTACATCTAGGGATGTATTTCTGTATCAGTCCTGTCAGTTAAAACGCCACACTCAGATCTCAAGATACTAGTAAAGTCAATAAACTCCAGTAAAAACGCAACATATCAGTTTCTTTTTCAGGTCCTGATGAGTCATTGTGGGTACTTTTCTCAGGTTCTGCTGATCCACGCCACTTTTTGTACTCCTTGTTATGTCTTCGTCAGCCTTGGTTTTAGTGCATTTCCACACACGTGTCACAGTGATACTTTCATCACAGGACCTGCAGAGTCGAGAGGAGACAAAAGTGGAGACAAACAGGAACGTTGTTAGCAAATCTGCGTCACTTTGGCTTCAAAGTCAATAAAGCCGATCCGATTCTTTAACATGTAGACGAGTTGACCAAAAATGTATTGTGGGCAGAATCTGCTGGCTGTTTGCCTAATTCTAGGTGGATTACAGATCAAAAGTTCACAGTCATTGTAGGTTCTAAACACACATTTGCAGTGGTAACATAAAACATGGTCAATACACACCAAGCAAACATACAAAGCCAATAAAATGGAGTTTAGATAAACTACTCTCAAGCTAGCGCTGTGCGCCGCGGCCATTCAGGTCTACGCGGTGGCTCTGTGATTGTGCCTTAGTGGTGCGCGGCCCGGGGGGGGTTGGAGGGTCTTGATGCCACAGCGGCTGAGTCAACACTTTACACAATCAGGGTGATGGGCTGAGGTGAGGGGGAATGGTAGTTGTGTGCACATCAGCAAGATCAGCAGCAGTGCCACCCTATTCCCTCCCCCTCCCCTCCGCGCACGCCTCCATCAACTGACGCTATCACATGACAGGGATCTTGAGTACACAACAGGAAGTGGCTCTTCAGACAGTTTGCTTTGCTCCATTTCTCAAACGGGAGTCTGAATGAGGTCGGAGCACGAGTCAAACAGAAAGAGAAATACAGATGGGTGCCGAGGCTTCAACAGCGTTGACTAATTTCACGCCACCAGAGCACTTTTTCCTCAGTGAACGGTCGGACTTTTCAACACCGTGTTGTGATTCCTGCACATTTTTTTTATTGGTTTTCTTGCTGTGAAAGTTGCCAGATTAAATATAAATCTCATCCTTTTTGCTTAAACCCGAAAGTCATTAAGACCATTTAATCGATCGAAACGGCACGTTTTACTCGCATAGTCGGCTATTCTCATCACTAAACAATGGGAAGGTTAAAAGAAACGCTCACAGGAAGCCTGCCTGTGCGCGTGGACTGTATGAAATGTGACTGACAACATTATTACAGGCTATTACACAGAGTGTCAGAGCCCATAAGCTCAGTTACTGCCAGGCTCTAATTACAAGTGGATAATTGATCATAATCACAAGAGGATAAGGTGGGGGAGGAGAACAATCATATGTTTTAAAGTCTTGCAATGAAAATGACTACCCTTGCACCAGAGCCTCTTATCTATCTCGTCTGGTACCGGCTGCTGGAAAGCGCCTCAGTGCCATACGGGGGATTGTTCCCGGGAAGCTTATACGTCCGACAGGCGAGAAGCGCCACCGCCAGGAGTGCAGATGTGGCTGACATTCTTTAGAAAGAAAGTATGTTATCAAATCCAGACCTCTTACGTTACTGAAAAAAAAAAAGAAGAGAGATCTAAAGAGAAAAGAGGACAGTTTAAAGCTCCATTTAAACCGTCAGTGAGTCCTAAAAGAGCGCGTGAATCAAAGTGGCCTTCAGATTTTCGCCTTCGTCCACAAGGACTTCTCAACTGCTGTCAGATTGCTTTGCTTTTCAGTCTTTCTACTCAAATTATTGTCCCGAAAATGATGAATTGTCACTCAGGTGTCCCACAAAAAACAAAGCGACACGGAGAGGGAGCTCGTTCGTTTTCAAGCGTGGTTCTGTTTAAGGGGTTTATGCAGGTGATGCGTGCAGTGGATCATTTTCTTTTGTCTTCATTGAGGTTAAATCTAGATTAGCTTGTCCCGGAGTCCAAAGCCAACTCCTACTCGCAAGAGGAACCAAGACGAACGCACACTTCTTGCTTCCTAAAGCGATTCAGATTTAACAATGTTACAACAGCTTATGTGGTCAGGGAACATTTTAAAGGGCTGCCATGTTTGCTTTGGGCAGGTCTTTGCAAAGAAGCCATCGATTATTTAAATGGGAAACTGAGGTAGGAGGCAGTGCACCCCAAATGATCTTCCCATCTGCAACACGTAATCGGGACCAGACAAGCGAAGCGTTTTCGGTTACATGCAGCAATAAAAACAATGTAAACGGCAAAAATTATTGCAGTGGTTTAAGATGAAGCTTCACAAGGAAAAACTGTTGGATTCTGTGTGAATAAACACGTATGTAGAACTTCCTTTAGCCGGTTGTTTGGGGTGGCAGAATATTTATGCTAATAGGAGATGCCACGGTAGAAGAAAAGGTGCTTTTCTTCTGCACTGAATTAAGATCCATATTTGTGATCTGACCTGTTAACAATTTCCAACAGAAGTGAAACAAAGTTATAAAAATGGCCTTTAAAAAGAATAAGCGGATCTGTCCATCCGTTCCATACGCCGAGTGAAAAGTGCATCAGAACTGCACTGAACATGTGCTGATCAAAGAGGCCAACGTTTCAAATAAGAAGAAGCACCGACTCTCCCACAGCATCACGCATGCTCCCCTGCATATGAGGTGCTTTTCTGCATCGTCATCCCGGATCCACTTTGAGTTTTTGTTCCTGAAAAATTCAACCGCAATCTTACAGAGAAATTCCTGGCAGCGTTTGGTTAACTTCACAAGTTTACAACAGAGAGGCTGTTTTAAGTTTTCCAAAAAAAAAAAAAAAACACAGAACTGTTTTCTAAAAGTGAACTTTAGGGATTTGTTTTACTTCCCGTTCGGTCCAGCTCTCTGTGGGTGGCGACAAGACAAAAATGGACCCTTATCCGTTCTTGTGTTTCAATTTGCTTTCAGCTTCTTAAAATATTTTCACAAAAGGGAGTAGCTTTTTTTTTTTCTCTGATAACCATTTCCTGAATTTTGAATCAGTCACACGCCTCGCTTTTGAATGGGATGTTTTCTTGTGCTTCCCCTTTTGAAGAGTGCCTAAGACAAACAGGGTTCAACAGTCATTTATTAGTGACTTTAAATGTAATGCTTAAATTTCCATATTGAAAAAAAAAAAGTGAATTTCCATGTTTGTTTTATTAGAAGTGTTTCAGTGAGATTATGCCACTGCAATAAATAACGTACAACGGTATAATTAAAAAAAAAAAGAATCCAATCACTCCCCAGTCCATCTGCTCTCTGTCTCCACATCTTAACGTTACTCGTTTCTTCTGCTTCTGGTGCTAAAAAAATAAATAAATAAATAAATCAGGGGATAATGATCTTATTCCCCATTAAATAGCCTCACTGACCAGCGTTCAGACGATGCGGCAGTAAGCCTGTCCTCCACCAGACAGTCACGTGCAAATTGAAATGTAATCAGATTATCCACCAGAGGGGAAACAATGTGGGCCCCTGAAAACTGTGGACAAAGAGGGGGGGAAAAAAAAGTAATAATAATAATAAATGGCTTACAGACCGGGGGGAAACTGTCCAGGAGAGATGAACAAGATTACTAATCGCCGGAGTCATCAAAAACGAGACGATGTTTCAAAAGATTAACCAAAACTAAAAACTGTGGGGAAACCTGTTTTTCTCTTATATATTAAAAAAAAAGAAGCTTCTTTGCAAGTCTTCCATGCAGAGACAGCCTAAACAAAAAGCTAAAAAAATAAATAAAAATCGAATAAAATTGGCCGTGTTTCATCCCAACTGGAGCAGCAATTGGTCTTTTATGTCGGAGTGCAAATGTTCCACCCATCCCAACATTTAGCACCTGTTTCTCTGAGCCTGCAGGAAGATAATCGCCCTTAAACACCGTGACCTATCCAACCTCAGCGGAGCACCTTGCCACTAATGGACACTTGAGCAGGCCTATCATGAGTCACCAGGAATGAATGGAACCCTTCGCTCAGTTGATGATGACTGCTGTGTCAAACAAAAACAAACCACAACCCCCCCCGAGCCCCCGCCCCCGCCGCCGCCGCCGCCTCCGTCCGAACGAGCTCAGGCTCTCTTCTGCCCCGCTGGCCGAGCGGCGAGGCGCGGCAGGCGGAGGGACGGGCGAGAGCAGGAAATCCGCTCGGATTTTTCCCATCCACAAGTGGGCCGATACGAAGCAGGCCCGGCTATTTCTGTATGGAGCGGACTTGTGAGGTCCACATCTGGAGAGAATCTTGAAACGAGCGCCGTTAAATTGTCCGTGAAGCCCAGAAGAGGACCCGTTTACAGTGTGAGGTTTGTGTTTGTTTTTACCTGCTCTGAACGCTGCAGGCCAGTTTGCCCCTTCATCAGGTCATACAACTATCCACCATCTCATTCCCTCCTACGTCCATAAACAAAACGTTTCATACCCACGTAATTAAGGCATTGCTTCTTTCTGCTCAAATAAATAAAATTAAAAAAAATCCCATTATCTTACACACTAAAGTTTGTTAGTCACGATAAACTTTGCCAGACGAAAAATCGTCCCCGAAATGATTGCGATAAACGATAATATTATCGTTTTGAGATCATTTCCAAGTTATATAAAGGCATAATAATGCAAGTACACGCACTGAAAGAGCAACTAAGACATTTCAAATGTCGAAAAAATGAACAAAACAACCAAAACAACAATAAATACATGTTAAATCTCCTTAAACAAACTTCTTCTGGGACTTCTGAGATGATGGCATGTTTTTCTTGCATGATGGCAAGAAAAACATGCCATCATCATGCAAATGGAAACGATAGAACTCATTTTAATTTTATCGTCAGATTAACTGGTCGATTGCTTACTGTAACAGGCTCACACACAACTCCCATTCACCTTGGTTCTGATCTCTTGTGACGTCTCAGAAAACATCACAAAATCAGACGAGTGGCTGAACAGTCAGACGTTTTTGTCAACCAGAAATTAGTCAGAGCCCATTGCAACCTCCTGCTGACTCTTGTCTGTCACTTCATGAGTCACATTTTCCAGAAACGCAGAAATTGAGCCGCTGAACACATTCGCCTGGATCAGATTCTTTTGCACACCGTGGACAAAACCGTGCTCCGGCTAATTGCTCCACTTAATCCAAACTACATACCCCCATCAAGGACATTAACACTTGTAGGAAAGGCTTTCTTGTCGACGCCTCCTTTTTATGTTTTTTCCATACGCAAGTGCTGAACTGAAGCAGAACTTCTGAATAAGCTTTTTTTTTTCTCTTTTTTTGTTTACATAATTTCTCCAAGAAAAACACGGCCACGCTGTTACTGACTTCCTTGACGCAATCTTTAACCAGTCGCCCTAAAACAGCTCATTTTCATTCGGGGGGGGGGGCAACGTCGAGATCATCTCAGGACATTGAAAAGGTCGTTTGAAAAAATAGCACTTTCTCTGCATTCAATGTGTTCTTCTAATATTAGATATTTAACATTGAAGTCATTTGGCACTGATTTCATTTGACTCGTAAAAATAACATTCAAGCACATTGTCATCCTGAAGGTCTGCCATAGAGCTCACACCACCACAGTCATGGCGGGCCGAGAGTTTGACATGAACCCTAAACGAAGCTCTAGTTCGTCCTCGAGGCATGAAGTCGGGATGGGTACGAAAAGAGCCTCTGCTGACTCAACAGCGCCCTCTAGAGGGTTCAGATTTTGCTTCCATACGTTGCAGGAAGTCGGTAAGAGGACGTTCCAGCACGGACGTCTTTTTAATGAAGTTTTACGCGAAATGTTTCTGAAAGTGAAATTCGTCTTTCGTTCTGTTTGCTTTTTGATAAAAAAACAAAAAAACAACAAAACTCTGTCCTGCAGCCAGGGTACGTCCTTCATCATGGCAATCATCTCAAAGGGAAGCTCTGGCACAAATCTCCTGCACCCCCCGGGGTGCGGGGGGATTGGCTCTCATAACACACTGACTCACTCAGTCTGTCATCTTATCATTGGTAACGACTCCAGGTTGTTCTCGCGGGGGTCATCCTTCAGCCACGACGGGCTCATTCTTCCTCCCACACGCGTCAGCGCGGAGGACGAGGAACGCTACGAAAAAAAATACGCAGTTGTGGGGCTGAGGGAGGGTAACAGAGACTGAAAGCTCTGTTGGAACAGCAACACAAATGCACGCATACATGTGGGGGAGCTGAAAAATAAAAAATAAAATAAAAAAACAGAGGGGGCTTTTAATTTTGTGCGCGCACGTCTTTTCAAAGTCCACGCGCACACACTGCGGGCTTTTGACAGTGTTTCATACAGGCAGCATTGAAAGCTTGGTCAGCTGTACAGAGGTTCACACACAAACGTACACAGCTACATACATAGAGCACTTCACACACACACACACACACACACACACACACACACACACACACACACACACACACACACACACACACACACACACACACACACACACACACAAATCCTCGCTCTACTCTCTACAGTTGCTCATAAAGTGGAGACATTCACAAAGACAGAGGGGATCTTTGGCGTACGGATCACACACACACACGCGCGCGCACACACACACGAATCAACTCAGTGCACAGGCAGTGTATTCTCAGACCAATCAATAATCCATTATGAACAAACTGCTCTTCACCTCCCGCCCCGTTCAAAACCAGCAGACAAAGAGCTCTGCTGTACGCTCCGCGATGAAGAGAAAAAAGTAAAGCACAGCTGGAAAGATCTGCCAAAAACACACACAAATACACGCCTACAGGCTGTTGGCAAAACACACACACGCGCGCACACGCATGCACCGAAAACTTTATTAAGGCGAATAAATGTGTCATGCCATGGAAAAATGCACAATACAAGGAAGGTAATCTGCAAATGTGGCTTCCAGAGAACCTCCTGCATCTTTGGTGTTGATTCCCAAACATCTGACGGATTCAGAACTGTTTCTGTTTTGCAGTAGAGATGCATGAAGTCAAGCTGCCGGGAAGCGAGAGAAAGCAAGACTTCATTGCACGAATAGAGATCCTTCGTGCCCACAGCACTGCTAGTTTCTCCAAAGAGCGAGTCATTGTGGATGGCATGACTTACAACAATGTCATTTGGGGTAAATAAACTATTTTTTGACATTCCGCAGGTTACAAAAAGGCTTATTGTAGTACATTTTATGGTTTTATCTTTTTGAACATTCAGCTTCTATCTCTTGTGGCAGATGTTAGATTTAGAAATGACTGAGACCTTCTTTGGAAAGATGACACTGTACATTTCATAAATATCTGTCATAAAAAGCTGCTTCCATGTTAGTCTTCCGTTTTTTGATAAAACAAGCGATAAAACCAGACAAAATCAGGTTTTTTGTGTTTTCCAGAACAGGAGACCAAGGGCAACACACCGAGGAGGAAATTAGCTTTTAACAGGAAAAATCTTCCTGTTAATACTCAAACTTGACTCCTACACAGGTTCCAGTCTTGAACTCGACCGTTGACCACTTCGGCTCCACTTTCAGCCGAGTTGTGCGATAGTTTTCCTCTTTCACGCCCCGCTGTGTCAGAGCAGGTCATTCTCAGAAGCAGGAAAAGCAGCGGGGGGGCTCCGTGGCATTGTTGGGGTCTCCATTTCCCATCCCTATCCCTGGTCTCGTCTCTGCCTACCCCCATCCCTTAAACCGAGCCAGAACAATGGAGTGAGTCCACGCTGTCTGTTTCCCCCCAAACCGAACCCCTCACCTCCCCGCTCCGATAAATAGGCTGAGAGGGGATCCTGCTTGTCTGTTCTGTTAGCGTGAGAAGGGAGAGAGTCCATCAAGTCTCTGTTTATATATATGTGTGTGTGTGTGTGTGTGTGTGTGTGTGTGTGTGTGTGTGTGAGTGGAAGATGGCAGGTGTTTTAGTCAACCCTGTCCTGTTACATGCTGGTCGGTTTACTGAATGGGTTAAAAGTGTTCGACTCAATACCATAAAAAGTGAGTAAATAAAGGAGTTTAGACCCCTCCCACTCCCCCCAAAAAAGAGTGAAAAATGTTAAACTGTAAAAAACACAAACATTTCAAACTTTTTCTTTTTTTCTTCCAAGTATTTTTTTCAACGTTTTAGATCCCTGCCAGGACAATTCTGCTTCGTTTTCAGTCGACAACGGCTGCTTTTTCTGAGGGGGCAAAACCATCCTCAGCTTCCTCTGGGACTCGCAGTGTGTTTGCACATAAGTGTGCGCACGCGCGCGCGCGCGCGCGTGTGTGTGTGTGTGTGTGTGTGTGTGTGCGTGCGTGTGTGTGCGTGTGTGTTTCCCTCCCCCCTCCTTCTCAAACTCTTGCCTGTTTTTCTCACACTGCTCGTTAACCCCTGGTTGCTCCTAACCAGAAAGACTCTGCGCCACAACGGCCACCCCACTCCTGAACCGCAGCACTTTTGTCTTTTCTCAACTGCGTAACATGCAAAAAGTCGCGTTGAATAGTTTGGAAGTCCAAATGGCAACAAAACGCCACACCCTTAAAATCTCACCAAGCCAAAACAAAAAAGAAAAAAAACAAACAAACACAAAGTCCAAGAAATTTTAATCCTGAACTGCTGGGCTGGATTTACTTATTCAATTGTGTCTTTTCTTTACTTTCTTTACAAACAAACAAACAAAAAAACATTTCTGGGACGATGACAAAAAGATTTCTTCTTTTTGTTTTCTTTGTCACACTTTAATGTGTCAAAGTGTTCGACAAATGTTAACATGTAACAGATGGTTTTAGTGTGTGATTTTTGAAAGATGGTGTCATTTCTTAAAATGCTTTATTTTTAGAAAACGACATTGTAAGAAATGTTTTAACTCTCACTATGTCCAATCAGTATGAGAAAGATACAGTAGTTTGTGGAAAAGAAACAATAAAAATAAAAGTTCCCCCTGCCCTCCTCCCGTCTGTAGGTAAGATATTCTTTTTCTTAAATCCCATTTTAGTTTTATGGCAGATGTAATGGGACTTCAAATGATTCCCACTTGTGCCAAGTCGACAGAATCCCTTCCCAGAAGTCTAAGGAGTCATTAAGATGCTTTTTCTGGTAAATGTCAGAGAGACCTGTGTGTTCGTTTTGGTTAGCAGTGGTGGAAGCAGTTTAATTGAAGCCATTTCTGTCCATTCTTCTGATCACTGAGCGATGTTAGAAGTGGTTCCCAAAATCTGGAGTACGAAAGCCTCAGTAATGCCATTATAACCCTTTCCAGACTGATAGATGTTAATAAATTTGTTTCTCATTTAATCTTGAATTTCTTTGGGCCACGAAGCGTGACTTTATGAGATCCTTCAGTCGACTTTGAGTCGTTAGCGATCGATCAAGGCGTTTCTTGATTTTACAAACGAGGCACTAACCAGGCCTGGTTACGGTTTGAACTAGACTGTGTGGTCAATCACAATAAACTAATGATACAACAAAGCGATTACTACTTATTTACCTAGGTCTGAGTTCGTGTGGACGTTTTTTCCCTTTCGTAATTGCTCAAAAACAGCGTCTTTGTGTTTTCACAGCACCGGAACGGTTCTGTGTAAAGAAACGTTCACGTTTCTTATTACTCTTCCACATTAAAAGTGAAGGCGGTACGGACTGGAAGAAGAAGACGGAGCACGAACAAGAGTGCGGCTGAGGCCGGTCAGCAGACGGGGGCCGATCCTCGTAATGGCTCCTGATTTAAGTCTAAATTGAAACACCTCCTCCCGTTTTCACATCGCTCCCCGCCGTCCGCTTTGGTTTCGGCTGAACGTCCTCCTCTTCTTCCTCGGTGCCCCTCCTCATCTGTCTGCTGCTCCGGACGGCCCCTGCAGCTAATCCTAAATCAGTCTTTCTGAAGTGTAATTAGACCAAAGACCTCAACTCTGGCCACCGGTCTGTCAAGCTGTCACACTTTCTGATGAAAGTGCTTCATTTTGTTGCTTTCTGAGGCCGGATTGTGAAGTTGTGGAGAGACGTTGCGCATGCTGCAAATTCCATGGATGGACACCTGATTCTCATTTTTTTTTAAAAAGAGACCAAGCTAAATACTGTATTAATGAGAATGAAACAAAATTATAGCATCAATAGCACTAGAAAAATAATGAGAATTCCCCCCTTTTTTTTAAAATATATAAAACGAATAATTTTACATGATTTCCATAGATTTTCAGAAAGTATGTTTATACTTTCTAAAAAAATTTAGGTTTGAATCCCACAAATTATGTTCCATCTGTGCTCGTCTCATCATAAGGTGGCCCTAAAGCCAGAAAAGCTTCGAAATTAACAACAAAACCTCAATCTAACAAAAGTTTTAAAAATCATGCGCTGCATTTTAAAGAGTCGCTGTTCATTGCATAATTCAGAGTTTAGACAAGCATCTATTTCAGATTTTAGACCACATATTTCAGCTGACTGATATGAAGCGCCAAAGCCTTCGCGTTGACATCTAGCTCGTCATGGAAGTCTGCTTCTTTCTCGTCTGTCACCGTTTCTTTTCTCAACTGAGAGCTGGTTTTGTCCGACATCTTGCCTAGCTAACTCTGTCGACACATTTGGGTTACGATAGAACCACCTCCTCTTATACTTCAAAATAAGACGGCGGGCCCAAATTCGGGGATTGAATCCCTTGAAGAATCCCACCAGGCCAGTCGACCGAGAAGACCAGAAGTGAACGACTGTAAAAAAAAAAAATAAAAAATTGGGCGGTCTAACCCCCAGATTTATCCCATCACCTAGCAACTAGGACAGTACTAAACCCAAGCCGGTAAAAACTGAGCTTTCATTACTTATTTAATCCTTTTTAATTGATTTGCTTCATTATTTAATTGAGTTATGTCAAAACATGCATATTTGTGCACACCTGCAGATCTCAGTCATACAAACAGCATAGTGCTAAGCTTAAAAACACTCATCCTTCATATTCCGTACTTTTATTTGTTACACTTTTTTCCACCAGACAAAGTCACATGTTGACAGCTATTGGACTCAGCTATTAGCAAGACACCCTTCACCGTGCTCAAAGTGCTGGTACCACTTTAGTGTTGCCAACACTCCTAGTACGATACCATCCTATCAATTAGGTTGCAAATGAAGGTTTCTGGTTGTGCTGCCTGCAAAAATCTCAGTTACGCAAACAAGACGAGACTCAAGCAACATCTCAAATACGTCCTTCCAAGGAGTGCTGACGCGAGGACGCGCGGGTTCTCCAGAAAAGCCAAACTCGCGTTGTGCAGAGTGGAAGATGCGTACATCAGCGCCTGCATTGACAAACAGGCTGAAGAGCCGCATCGATTCACATCCAGCGTTTTTAATGGCTGCACGGACCATAAAAACGATGAGTGAAAACACTCTTCGCCTGCCCCGTTCACCGGGAAGCCATGCCGCGCGTCTCGCTTTCAAACCTGCCTCCACCTGAAGGAACGCGCGTCGCAGGAGCCGTCAAGAATCAGATAAGAGAAGGCAGATCTGCTTCGGAGTCGTTCTCGCCGCCCGCGCTTGAAACAAGCGAAAAACACAGCCAGGCAGGAAAGGAGGGTTTCCAGTGAAATCTCCCAGTGACTCTGCTGCAGACAGAGTATGTGGGCATTTATTGCAGCTTTTTTGTACGTACACTTCGAAAATTTTAAAAGTACATGTATATATATATTTTTTTTTTTCAAAGGGCAAAAAGAAAAATGCATATGGACAAAAAATTCTGGTACACAGATCAAATTATTTTCACTTTTTAACAAAAAAAACAAAAACAATAATCCATGTGTAAATTTAAGGCAAGATTGTGGGCTGGCCACTTCAGCTCTGAATTAAACCCCAACTAAACTGTCCTCCAGTTTCAACTACGCAATATTTCACATACTTTCTGTGAAAAAAATAAAACGCATTATTTTATCATGCAAAAAACTGAAGCATTTATGTTTTCACATGAAAGTAGAGCATACCACTGTTTCACTCGATCAGAGATCGCATGCAAACGTAGCGTCTTTCCGCTACAGGAAGCTTTTCTAGAACTGGGCTAGTTTTTTGGGGTTTATTATCACAGCCTTACATTTGCAATACAATTAACAAGGTAAAAAATAAAAAAAAGAGGTAGTGTTTTTTTTTTTAATTACCAGGAACTTGTGGATAAAGAGTTGTGTAAGAAGAGTCCTAAGCAAGTCCAGTTGGTTGATATTTTGTTCAACATCTAAATTCAGTATCAAATTGCAAAATTCACCAATTTTGATACGGTCACAAAAACCACCTCATCCTCCCGCCAAAACCTTTTATCATAAGTCAAAAGCTTGTTTGTTTGTTTTTTTGTTTGTTTGTTTTTATCAAAATTGCTGTGTTTTTATGAAGCAAATTCATTTTCCAAATATCAAACTGCACAATTATGCGGTCAGGGAAAACGCGGCTGCTGTACGCGTCCGTTGCCGGGAGACTTGAGGCCAGTCAAAAAGCACATCAGTGAAGTCTCTTTAAAAAAATGGTTCCAGCTACACCGTTTCCGTGGACTTTGTGATGACTCTATAACTTCTGAATTCGGAGTTAATGAGACGGAGTCATCAGTTACAGTTCTGTTTGGTAGAAAATCATGGTTTTCAAGTGCATGATGTAAGCGTCTCTGTCACTCTCAGTGTCTGAGTAAGACCTTGGCTGACACAGCTGAGGAAGGGTGGGGGGGGAGGAGAGTTATCGCTCAGCTTCTGCTGCCGCAATGGCCCTGTTCCACAGTGGCAGTGATCACAGAAAAAAAGGCCAGAGCAAATTAAAGTTCTGGGAGAGGGAAACGTTTCAGGTCTCACGGTCGAAAGGAGTCGTTACGCCGCATTTTAGGACTTTCTAGTAAAAACACAAAAGAAACAAAATAATAAACATTTTACATTGACAACGTTTGAATGTCAACTGGCCTGTCGTTTAACGGCCTAATGCAAGTTTAAAAAGTAGTGTCTTTCTAAAATAGTTTGCACTGGATAATCGCCCTTTTTTCTGTCTCCGCTGCTGCTGCAAAACCTCCAACCATCTTTGAACATCTGCAGTGTCGGACCATTGTTGCGTTGCTTTGTGTGTGGACTGATGGAGATGGGCACTTCATCTACTCACTTTGTGCCAGGAGGATGAGCACAGGCCCAAACGTTTCCAACCATTTCGACCACAGTAACACACAAATGCAAGCGAGATGGAAGCAAACGTTGCTTAAATAATAATAATAACAACAGCTCTGTTTTACTTATCTGACCTATACTGACGTGTTAAAATTGGACTTACATCGGCATATACTGATGTCAACGCAGCTATATTATCTCTCCCTGTATAACAATAAATAAAATGGCAAAAATGTTTTTACATTGAACATTTTCATGCACTTCAAAGATAATAGAAAATGTCTTTAAATCATTTGCTGTCAAGGAAACATTTCTTTTGCAGCACAAAGCAGATGACTCAACTTCTAAGCAAAAAGTGTCGAGTAAGTGACAACCAAAGTCCAAAATTGAAAAGAGGTCAAAAGGACAAAAATGACACACACACACACACACACACACACACACACACACACACACACACACACACACACACACACACACACACACACACACACAAACGCCAAAAAGAGAATGCATTTTTTTACGAGTGTGTCATTTGAGACGTCTGTGAAGAATAGTTAGGATTTCCTCTGTGGCGACAAACTTTGTCTTAGCGCTTCAATTTGATCTTTTAATTCCTTATATTTGTGATTTTAAGTTTTCTCAAAACCTCTTCAACCACAGCAGACTAGTTTCTCCAGTATAATTTTAGCTATATCAGTGCTGCAAACTGGATGTTTATTCCAAACAATAAATAAGTAAATAAAAATTGAGTCAAATATGATTTAAAAACATATTTAATTTTGCATCTGCTGATTACATGTTTTTTTTTTTTTCTGTGTTTCAAATTGACTGAACGTGTCTTGGCAATAAAGAGCAACATTCCCTAAACGCAAAAATGCAACATCTGACATTCTCATGAGCCTGGAAAGTCATCTTTACGTCACAAAAACATAGTTTTAGTCCCTGCAGAAGAATCACTGAGGGAATTTGAGAGAGGAAATGCAAAACAGCAAAGTTTACAAAGAGTAAAAACTAACTTACAGCTGACCATTAGCAGACCCTAAAGAAATACCCAAGAGGCTGCTCCACATCTGCCCAGGAGTTTAGAGCCAATAAGTAGAAGAAGAAGAAAAACAGAAACTACACGAACAGCTAGAAAAAGCATAACAAGCATTGTTAGTGCTCAAGAGTTTTCCAGGCGGTCACATGACTCATTTTCTTCCAACCTTGAGTGGGAGCTTATGTGCCTTGTTATGATGGACAGCTGTGTAAAGAGACGGAGATCCCATCTGGGTCACGTCTTATCAGGGCCAACTTATTCACACTGATGAAATCATAGCGGCTTGTCAAACCCACCCAGTTTAAAAAAAAAAAAAAAAGAAGAAAAGACAACCATAAACCAATAAACGGAGCAAAACAAGGCAGCGTCAGAACGAGACGGGAACAGACGCGTGTCAAGGACTGCGGAGAAGGCAGCGCGGATAATGAGGGGGAGGGCAGCAAGGCGAAGATAAGTGGTAAATAGAGATGTAAAGTCGGCAGGAGATGGATGGGATAATAGGAGCGGACTGAGCGGGAGAACGAAGCGGAGGCGCTGCAGATGGAGGAAAATGTAGGTCGTGATCCACGGGCCACAGAGCTAACTCGCGCAGCAAGACCCTGACTGACTTCTGAGGGGTTTGGAAGATTGATCAGTAGCATCTGATAAGAAGTCACCTGCGCCAAATCAGCTGTGGCTTCCTGTTTTCATTATTCTTATTAAAAAAAAAAGACTTAAAGTAGAGATGTGCTGGTGCGTATTTTGTTGATTTCGTATTGTTGAGAAGTCGGCTAAACCAACTTTAACAGTCGGCGGCTTTTCGTGAGATGAGCACGTTCAGCGTGACTAAATTCATAGTATTTGTGTTGAAACAACTGGGAAGAAAATTAATAAGAGCAAGAATTGTGCTCACTTCAGCCATTTTGCTATTTGCCTAAAGTCTTGCTCTCTCTCACTCTCTCACAGCCAGAATGAAGAGGAGAAATCAGACAATATCTTTGAACATATTTAATCAATATCTTTTGTTACAGGTTTGTCTTCAGTTGTTTTGTTGGGGTGTTTATGTCCAACAGCAATGTAAACAAATGAGTATGTTTAACATAGGTGTGTTTGTAAAAGGGTGGGTGTCTGGGTGTAGCAAATGACAGGCAGCCTTTTTCTCCTTCTTAAATGAATGTTTTAGTGAGGGAAGCTGAGAAACGTCCCACTGAACTATTAGCTCTTACCAAACTGAAACAGCGATTCCTTATGACGGAGCGAAGAGGCGCAACACTCGCAAAGTCAAAGAAGGAACGACACACCGTAATAGCTTGTGTTTACATTAGTTCAAGAATTATTTTGAGGCTGATTACAATATATTCTGCAGGTCTGCTCCAGTTTGTTCTCTCACCTCCTAAGTCATTTAAAAAAAAAAAAAAAAAGAACAGATTGCACCATCCTGTTGGTAAATAAGGTGCATTCCTCAACCTGCCTGTTTGCAATAAAGCTTATCGGCTTGGCCTGATGTGCAGCTGTGATGGTACAGGAGAGCAGCGACCGGATCCGCATATGGCAGTACCTTCACTGATGGCCTGGCAAAAGGTAGCAGGCTGGAGCTAATCGCCAAAATAAATGGGAAAATGCCGTGCTGCAGTTCAGATTTTCCCCATTGATTATTTCACAAAGGCATGAAAAAAACATATTTGATTAAAACGCATGCAATGGATCAATGCGACATCTGTCACATACCAATAATTAATAATAAACCTTGCGGCTGAGTGAAAATCCCTTTAAAGTCAAAACTGGCAGGTGTATGAATAATTTCAGGCTAAATTATGGAAAATATGGAAGCAAGAAACTAGAAAATCATTTTACTCTGAGACATATTTAGCCAGTTGTGCAAAGTAGGCAACTTTCAGGTTCTTTATTGTTGTTGTTTTTTTTTACTATTGAACCTGAAATAGTGGGAAGTATTTAAACCTTACAATATTTTTTATTCTGAACATATATATTTTTTAGGCAGAACAGAGTTTGTGATTTATGAAACTGCTCTACGTTTGTGAAAAATAAAAAGGTCTCTAAAAATACTTGCTTTGCTCCCACATCTCATATTATAGATGTGTAACGGCCTCAATGCCAAATTAAACCATTCTTCAAACGCTACACCTGCTAAAGCGTCTAAAAGCTGCAGCCTTATTATTGAGACAAAAAGAAGACTTTGTCCGATTTAACATCGATGCTTTACTCGCAGTCCCAGGCTTATTCTTGTTTCCTTTTTTTTTTTGTCTTAGCTGTTCATATGAAAGTTTAATGCAGTTAAAATGTAATACTTCCGTCACGCTATGCATACCAGCTTTTTGTTTCAACACCGTTGAAAGAAAATGCGTCCAAATCCTACAAGTACAGCATAAGCAGCATAAAGTGCTCTGCCACAGTTTTCCACATTTCAACCTTAACATAAAAACACTTTTCAGAGCAGGAGCGCATCCATTAAGAAAAACATAAAAACCGTGCAATTATGAGAGTAGTCGTAAAATGAAGAGAATACATTTGCAACAACAATTTTTATGAGAACGTATTATAACTTTATCACAATACTTATCTCAAGCACGTTATTCCGAATTTATTATGACTTCAATTCAAGTTTATTCTTCTAATGCTGTGAACTTGTTCTCAGAATTTTACGACTTCACTCTCATAATTGTATTTATTAACTTTTCTATTTTCTAAGCGTTGCCCTGATACTACGTCATGCGTCCACAGTGACACGTGTGCTTCAAAAACAATCAAATAAAATTCACTTCGTTAACCAATGTTTAAACCTATTGGTTTCTAAGAGCGTCGGTGGCGGCGGCTTGACCTCCGAAAGATGATGATTTGCTCCCCAAAACTGAATCCATTTCCCCCCCTACAACTTCATTATACCATCAAGGATTTCATACAAGCTTCCAGGGTGGGCTACATCTTGAATGAATCTTGTTTATCTCGCAGGGCCACGCTCATTTCTAGGATCTCCTATAACGATAACCTTTTATTTTACTAAAAAAAACAAAAAAAAACGCAGCGTTTACGAGGCAGGCATGCTGCTGGTCACCAAACGACCGGTTCAGCTGCAGGTTGAGAGATCCTGTCCTGTGTCATTGCTTCCATCCATTGCTTTTCTATGCACATTTAAGTCATTTCAGGGTCATGAGTGAAAGCCTGGGTTCACCCTTGAAAGGTCACCAGCCCATCACAGGGACATCATACAGACAGCAGAGACAAGCAGGAATCTAAGGGTAATTTGGAGTCTACAGTTGATCCAATGTCTGACAAATCTGCTTTTGTGGGTTGAAACTGAAAATGCACCTTGTATTTGAATCTAAGCAACATCTTAGTGACAAAAATATAGCCAAAGCAAATAACACCGACTTCTTAAACAAACAAACAAGAAAAGCGATGAAGGAAGAACCACCATCTGTTTAGCAGTAGTCTATTTCTTTCTTTTAGTGTTTTGCGTTACGAAAACAAGCCACTGTGACAAAGATCAAGCAGCTGCAACAGCTCGACTCTGCACTCCGCCTAATGTCGAGCTGTAAACTCAGAGCAGGAGGTGGAGGGCAACAGGGAAGGCAAATGTTGCATCAAGCAGCCATGCCTGCCCCTGCTTTCCCTGGAGGGGTCGGGCAGCTCCGGCGGGAGTCGCCTTCATCAGCTACTGCTGGAAACCAAACAGGTCTGCGAGGCCAGAAATCAGCGGCAGAAGAAGCCCGGGGATTGCCGGCAGCCGTCGGGGATTGCCGGCAGCCGTTCCCTCGGCGCTCCCGGCTCTGCGCGGTTTCCAAACGACGCCGGGTGCCGGGCGAAGGCCGGACGTCGGGACAATAAAAGCGGCGGAGAGTCGGTTTAAAAAGACAAAAATGTACACATGAAGACAATGCTGGTTCACTTGCATGAATTTGTATGACTCCTAAGATAAGCAAATCAAACAGCTGTGAGTTTGCACTGCAGCAACCATGGCTTTGGTGTGTATGGAAAGACAGAGAGACGGCTGTAATAACAAATATGACTACATGTAAAAACACCTTTGTTTAAAAAAAAAAAAAAAAAAAACTGACATAGTGTTGAAGTGGAACTTATTATGATGCAGTGTTTGCAAACTGCACTACATGAGCAAGAGATTGATTTGCTCCAGCGAGTCGAACGTGGAACGCTACAGCGGACTGGGAAGTCAACGCGCTGTCCTGAAAGTGATATTGTTAAAATAGTTCTGCATATATTTTGAGCTGAACCTCTGTTTAAAAAAAAAAAAAAAACGGCGTCAGAAGCCTTTTGTTGCTCCGGCTGGTGCTCCATGAAAGATAAAAGAAAAATGAGGAGGTTTCTTTTTTTGTTTGTTTTTTTCTTCCTTTCTTTTAAAGAAAAGAAAATTGGCACAGGCTGATCTGCTGCTCGCTGCTGGCAGAAACAGTTTTCACAAATCCTAATAGGTACGAGGATATCACACAGATCTATTTGGGACAACGGTGCCTGCCGAGCCTGCTGCCCAGGCACTTAAATCCAAAGCTTCCCCAGTGAATCTCAGATTCGAAGTTGGCTGGCAAAAAAAATAAAGCAACCAAAAAAAAACAAAAAAAAACCAATGTGTTTTTACAGTGAGTCCCATCTGTATTATGTACAATGGACAAACAACATACTGCAAAATTCCTTATCCTGGTCTCAGCCACCTCTCTGTTTGGGCTTAAGCATTAAGAGCCAGAACTGGGTCAAATTTCTCAGTGCGATTTTTCTTCATTCTCCTCTTTCTCTGTAAGATGGCCTTTTGGTGTCTTTCTTAAGACGACTAATTGGGTGATTCTGTTGAGTTGGTCAGGTATAATCTGATAGGATTAGCGTCTGCGCTCTTTAAATAGAGTTGCACAGCCAGGGATTAGATAATCACAGGCGGTCCCTCTTAAGAGCAACAGATTTTCATCTATATGATGTGGGAAGTAAACACAGAAGGTGTCACTACGATGGGAGGCGTACGTATGCTACCGTGCTCATTATTTGGTGAAGATAAAAGTGGGATCGTCTCAGAATTGCTCAGGGCGTAGCGCCAATATGATGTCATGCATTTATTTACGGATGCGAACGGACGCAACATTTGATGTTAATGCAACATTTGAAACCGCTTCGACGTTGTAGGAGTCTCGTTTCCTCAAAGGCGACGTCTCATGATGGCAGCTACATGTGGAAGCACTCTCGGCTAATGACGCCTCAGCCTCAACGGTTCCATCGTAAACGCATAAAGACAATCAGACCTCTCCCGATTGCTTTTAGTCATTTAGAAATCAATAATCCGGCTGAAGATATTGAGCAATACGAGCGAGTCGTCATAAACCAAGCCTGCTACGTGGAACCAACAGTAAGGCGGTTGGTATAAAATCAAAAGACAAATGTTACAAGACGTATAAAGCCAAGAAATAACCACACAAGTCCTGGCCAGCTCGCCGCATGGACCATCTGGAATCAACACTCTTCATGCAAAAACGCTGGTTTAGTTTTGCACCTCACTGTCTCACTTATAGAGTCGTGTGGGTTAACTTTAACCCATTTCGTCACCTCAGGCAAAAAGATCGCCAAGTCAAACCTTGCAGGGTTTTTATGAAAGGCGTTTGGCATTAATATGTTTATTTTCTAGTCAAACAAAGACATATTTTACTGACGGAACATCTTTAAACCGAAAGCCAAATCTATCAAGGCGAGAATACATGGCTGAATTGAACACTTTTTGAAAACTTAGTGAAGCTGACGCCAAAGTCAAAAGATGGGAGCTGAACCCCACAAGAAGAAGAAAATGCTGTGCTGAATGGACGTCAGCTACACCCGTTTCCTTCCGCGTCCATCTTGAAGCGAATCTTTTGAGCTGGAAAACTTGAAGCCTGCTGAGGAGGAGAACAATGCATAACCCTCAACCCAGAAAAGGCTCAACTAATCCAGACTTCTGTTACATCTAAAGAAACCTGGGTGGCAGTGGGAATCACATTAGACAAATATGCTGACACAGGCTGATCTCCTCTAACGCTATCTTTAGAAGCAGCATGTTTATTTTATGATCTTCTTGCAATGGTAAGAAAATAAATATACTTTGCTGCGGTTCACTTTGATGCAGATCCATCTGCAATCTAACAAATTAAAGTGAAAAATGCCACACAATGCCAACAAATTCAAGCCTGTCTTGGCCGATGCTAAAGCACTATACAGCCTACTCCCATATATTCATTTAGAAGGGCCTAACAGCATTGAAAATGTGTATCGCCTGACCTTAAATGAATCTCTGGATTCCACTTCAGCATTTCCCTAAATACCGGAAGCTAAATTCATTAGTTTAGTTAGCTTTGTCTTCTCAGGACTGGAGGTGTGAGAGGTATACACGAGTGGGACTCGCCCTTCTCCCCTCAACGATCTGGATGCAATGAAACAAGAAGGCACCGAGGACACAAGAATAGCTGAAGGGAGGGTTAGTCAAAGGGGCTTGGAGGGGGGGGTGGGAGGGCTTCCTCACAAAACATCAAGAGTATTGCTGCCGAGAGGAGGTGGATGTTGGGGCAGTTAGGTTGAGTTTATTGTGATGGAGGTGAAGATGATGGGGTGGAGGGTGGGGGGGGACTTCAGATCCTCCAGTCTTTGGTTTCCTTCCTCCCTAGTTGACCACAAGGCCCCCCGAGCAACAGACGGACAGAACAGAGAGGGGCAGGTGGGAACTGAGGTGAGCAGCAGACCGCAGCCCAGGAAACACAATCAGGAGGCATTGTCCCAGATGGAAGTGCAACAAATCAAGTGTTTCTACTGTACGCCTGGGTTTAGCTCAGCAATACTCAACTGGAGACAGACAATGGTTCATCTCACCCCAAACACAACGCCTGCATCTTGTTTTCCTGCCTTCATTACCCACCGTAACAAGTGCAATACAGAATTGTCCTTGACTCTAAAAGTGAAACAATATATAAAGTTCTTAAGATTTCTTGTGTTTCTTGCTTCAGACTGATGCAATTGGCTAAAGACGCAAAGTTCAAGCGTGATTTCACACACCCTTATGCACAGAATCACTTTATGCTAAGAATTATGCCATATGAGGACATTCAAGTTTGAGAGTGAAAACAATTACATGAATCTGTTACCACAACTACCACATGTAAGTATCACTCACAGTCTTGGCAGCAGTTTTTCTTTTTTTTTTTTTGTCTGTGAACAACAATCAGCAATCAGACAGGCATACTGTAAGAAAGGGATCCCTGAACACAAAGAAGAAAGTCCTTTCTTCTACTTTCACAGGAAGTATCCCCAGGAACGCTGCGCATGATGGACACCGACTGCAACCAACGCTTGCATTCCCGGATTCCTCCCGCTTGCAGTTGACCTGTGTCTCTGATACACGTGTTTATTTTGGGTGAGCGCTGTAGCCCCTGGGCGAACATCCTCCTCCTCTTTCTCCTCCTCACCTCTGTACTCAGTGACCCTGCAGCCTGCTTGACCCCACAAGAGTGCCTCCAGTTGCTACTTCCCCCAAGACCTGGTTCTCTGCACCTCGACTGGAGGTGCACAGAAATGTCAGATAGAAACTAAAAAAAATATATTGAAGGCTTTTTTTTTTTCTGCCGGTGGTAAAAACAAATGGTCACTTGGTTCTTTTAAAGAAGGATAACTTTTGGGCAAAGAAAGGAAAATCCCAAAATATCCCAAGTTCCCCTAGAAATGAATCTACGCTTCTAGATGGATGTTTTTTTTTTTCTTTTCCCTAAGCAAAAAAAATAAATAAATATATATATATATATATATATATATATATATATATATATATATACACATCAGGTGTGGTCTTATAGCACAATCATGTTTGCCACAAAACTATTGGGTAACACATTATTTGAGGGGTTTGAATAAGACTGTCATGACATAACACCTATTATGAACATGACTAAGTCTTCATGAATATTTATGACTGTTGTCATAAAGTGTCATTTTAATACACAGTTGACATCATTCAAAATGTCTTCACTATGACAACTTGACATTAACCAAGAAATCGTGACCTGACATAAATTTGTTATAAAAAAAGTTTTACTGATTAAGCTTTAAAAAATTAAGAAGCTTTATGTTATTAAAGCTAAAGTTTAATCAGCTTTGTATTAAAAGTGTCATGATTTACTGACTGACACTTTATGACAACAGCCAGCCATAAATATTCATGAAGACTTACTCATGTTTACGACAGTCTTATTCACTACTTGTCAAATAAAGTGTTACCAACGATTCTTCTGATAAATGATCCTTTATATTGTGTTGAAATGAGTTGCTGGGAATCCAAGAAAACACTTTTCCAGCCAGAAAATCACGCATATGCTCTACCTGGCAGCAATAACCGCAACACTTTTTGGTGTGGAAGTTGTTACCAAGAGAACTAGACAGCAGAATAGTATTTATGTTTAATAAAGACATTGGTGACTCCTTTGTTGTTTTGTATTTTTTACAGTTTTGCTCCTTTCATATCCACAATTTGGTAAAGAAAAGAAAAAAAAAAACAAAACGGACTTGAATCTTTATTTTTTGAATCTTTATCTTTAGCATTCTCTCTGTCACAATACTCAAAGATTTAAACATGTGGCAACCATATGGGAATCTAAAGTACGGTTGAACTCTACATCCTCTTGGAAACACACACAGAGATTCATGTTTACAGCTATCAATGCTAATCATGCTAATCCCTAATATTTGAGGCAGAAAACATCCTAACATGTTAATCTGATCTTATCTGTGTTTTGTGTCAGTAAAACTGCGTTTTGCATGGACTGCGCACTCACACCATTCGACTGAATCTCTCCGGTAAGATGGCTTGAAAAAAAGGACGCTTCACGAAAAAACATTGGTTCGCAATCCTGTCGCGATGTACGCCAAATCATTGTACTAAATAATGTAGTTTCATGCTACATTTCTCAATGAAGATGGAAAGAAACACAGCTATTTATCTCTCATAATGATGAGCCATCATTTTTTGAAAGGTCACGCTCCAAATTTCTGTCTATATGTACTTCCATCTCCCCCGTCCGTGCACACACAACTCACTAAAACGCACAGTGGCAAGGTTAGGCTGACATCAGCGGCTAACGATCAGTTCCTGAATGATTAGCTGCTGTAGCCTGGAGACATTTCCAGCTTGTTTCCCTAAGTTAGTCAGACATGCAACATCACTGGCCTTCAGTCAGAACTAACCACACCCTCCCTCCACTCTCAATTCTCTTTGATTAGGCACAATTAAGAGAGAAAGCAGTAACGAATGAGAAGCTTAAGTATATATACTGAATTTGGGGCAGTCGGGATGAATTAGGTGAAATAGGGGAGGAGAGAACTTTGTTGTTTTTCAAGTTTTTTGGAGTGAAATGGAGTCAGATCAATAGGTCTTTGCAGGAGGTCGGGCTGCACCGTTTGTGTCTTTGTGGCTGAACGTGTCCGTTTGAGGGGGGGGAGGTTATATGGCAGGAAGGTATTTGCATCAAAGTGAAACCAAAGTTGGAATGACAGATTCCTTTCAATGTGTAATCCTGGACTTCCTCTTTTTTTTTTTTTGATTTCACCCTTCCACCTCCCACTCTCCCCCCATTTTTCATTTTAAGTTCTTAATATCAACTTCAGTCACACTTCTGCTCCGTCAGGTCTCCAGAATCGCTTATCACAAGATGTCCTGCGGTTTTCTTCCAAAATTATTATTATTATTATTTGTTTCCTTTTTGGAGAATTTGTAAAAAAATAAAAATAAAACATGTGTGGGCCTTCAGAGGGTGTTAATAAACTGGAACTGAATGCTAAAAAGGAGCCTCTCTGCTTAGGAAACAGATCACCCAACCCCCACTCACCCTTAATGCCCTCTGGGCTGCTGTGAGTTTGGATTAAGTTTGGGTGCCATGTTCCCCTCCCTGCCGAGCCTTGCGAGGGCGACACACACGCAGACACCTCCATGCTAAAGTTTGTGCGCGATCTTGGCCTGTCGCACCTGAACAAGGCCGTCAGCAAAGCCATCTTGTCTCGACAGAAGAGGAAGAAACAGCCCAGAGATAAAAAAAAAAAGGCTTTTTTTTTTTTCACACGATTAGGCAATAAAAAGATGTGAGGTTTTGTTTGTATACAGCAAAGCTTTGTGTCTATATGAGTGTGACGAACTTTATCAGGCTATAATACACAGAAAAGCGTTGATGATAGATGCGTGTTAAGTGATTTGAAAAGATCAAGGGTTATTAAAAAGTGTTAATAATCCAAAGCTAACAATGTTTTGTCTTCAATTTCTGTTTTACTGCGTGCCGGCTGTACATGTGCAAAGCAGCGGATCAATAATGGTAGTTCAACACGGTGACATCTGGGCTGGACAAAGAGCGCAGCTCCTTCCCCTTCCCTCTCCCTCCCTCTCCCTCTCTCTCTCTCTCTCCCTCTCTCAATCCCCAATCACAGCCACGTGTTTCTCCAGGGCTATTTCTCCCAGCTAATCTTATTTCTCCCCTTTAATCCCGCGGCAATCACAGCAACAATGCCAAGCGAGGGTTCACAGAAACGGGCCCAAATCTATTAACCGTGATCACCGCGTGTCATACTCTAAAACCTGACGAGGAACCCCGCTAATGAATTCAGTCCTTTCAGCTTTCGGTTCCACTGGCTCATCAACAAAATGGAAAATCAACACGCGGGACAAAGATGGAAACACGGCCGATCCAAAGTGAAACTCTTTTCAATTGATTCAATTTCTGACTGCACAAAAGTAATATATATATTATTTTTTAACTCATTTGCTGGGTTAATGCTGCGGAGACTAAAGGTCGCATATTTTTATGAGTGGGAAGTGATATTTTAGTTTCCAAGCAATGACTGTCTGTTTTGTTGTAATGGTACTTTTTTTTCCACAGACAAATTACTTATAAGTCTGTATTGTGAAGCACGGGGGAAAAAAAAATACCAAAAACTTATTTCAGCCAGCTGACTCACAGTGCACAGCACCAGGTTGGAGAAGGGCCAGGGTGGCTCTGGACATTGACGTTTGTGATGGTGTCTGACGTGAACCGTAGGAATTTGTGAAAACTTTCTATACTGTGATGTTTTAAGTGGTTCATATCTGCGCAACATTTTTAAAGGTATTAGCTTTGGTTCAATCCTCTAAAAGATTTAAAACAACCAAGTAACTCCAGTTAGTTTGTTTTTAACCAGTCAAGTCATGAAATGATGGAGCTCTAAAGTAAAGCAGACATTTTAACTACCATCTGTTACAGGCCAACATCTTATTTAGTAGTACAGCAATTAGAAATCTGAGCAAAATTTGCATGCATAATTATTTCATAGTAATTACTTTAGTTTACTGAAATGTCTCAAGTTCATATAGTCTATGCCGAATGAGACACAGGGAATTTGTAGGCAATCTCAAAATGACTCATGTGAAACTCTGTTGTCAGTAATTCATTGGTGTGACTGAAGCTACATGTGTTTCAAATGAGTTCAAGTCATTAAGGTTGGTAGTTTTACAGTTTTGATGGGCAAATTTTCAATTCCTACCAATAAGATGGTGGATTGTTTTCAAAGACACGCTGTTCTCTCCAATCACTGAGGCTAGTGTCAGGGCCTGTCCTCTGCGTTATCAGTAACCCTGAAACAAAACAGGAAATTTGAATAGGTTCAACAGTAGGCATATAAATAATATGCACATTGTGTCGCTGTTATTTCTGTGGGTAGTTGCTTGAATTTCGAAAGGGGTTTTCCACCACAAGGGCAAAAAAAAAAAAAATCAGCCTTTGTCATAACAACAACATTGGCGATAAGAATATTTCCTGACATCAATTTTGTTACAAAAACAGAACAGCAACAACTCTGTGCAAGAGCACAACAAAAATGGCCTTTTACCTAAATCCCTCCAACTGCACATCCACCCCACCCCCCTGCCCACCAACTCTACCCCTTTTGCCCCCTGTCCTATCTTAATCCTCTGATTGCCACATCATATTCTTGACTCTAATTTAGACAACTATAAGACTTCTCGCCCCAGGGACTGGACCGTCTCGGCTTGGCTCGTATCAATCCACGTGGATGCAGTGGGTTTCAGGTGTGACCCAAATACAGGGATTAAATACCCCACCGGGTTCCAAAACTTTTTAGCAACAAAATGCATGGCAGTCTAAGAAAATAAAAAAATAAAAAAATAAAAAAATCTACAGAAGTACTGTCCTCCTTGAATCCAAATTCCCTCTCATTATCCAAGGTTGGTAAGCAATACGCTTCCTACGGAGGGCTCATTTATAATTTAATCCAGGAGTGTGGTGTTTCAAGGCTAACCCAGAGAGATTGCCCTTTCGGAGTGAAAACCCCCACCATGCAGCAGGGGGAATCAATGCCATCAACCAATGCCAGAACCGGAATGAGACTCTGGATAGAAATGACAGAAATGTCTGGACCGTCAGCAAAGAGATAGTCGCTTTTTCTCTTTTCTAGTTTGTTTTCATGGTTTGTTTCATCGGAACAAAAAGGAAACAGCTGCTAAAATAGGTTCTCGCACTTGCCATTTCCTGCTTCTGTTCCTAATCCAACCTCAATATGCCACACAAAGTTATTTAAGCCTTTGAGCACAGATACACTTTTTGCATTCAGGCAGAAAGGACTGATACAACCTCAAGCATAACAAGGCAGAGACAAGAGAGAGAATGCCAGAGTAACATCGACTGTACCTGGTGGGGAATAACGTGACTCGATGTCTACACTTTTTCTCACATCCATCAAAAGTTCTTGCGATCGAAGGTTTACAATGAAACTCGCCAGCTCTGGAATCTCTTAGGAAATTCCTCTTACTCATTTTGTGCTTTTCAAGTTTTGTTTGTTTTATACCCAACATGATTTGGGTACAGCAAGGATCCCCTTCGGACGGACCACGACTCAGTCCGGGGGGGAAGGTTTCCACCTGCTTTGGCATTTTATGATTATAAGTAATTTGCTATATAGTCTCAAAGTTTACTTTGAGTTTACTCTCGAATATCCTCGAAATGCATCTCACTTTCATCGAATATGAATTGAGATGCATTTCGTATACCAACAGAAAGTTGTTCAGAGTTATTTTAGTTTGATCAGGGGCCTCCTGGCCCAGAGAAGAAGCAGAACCGCAATTTTCATATTGCACCACAAGATGTATTCTCATCATTTAATGAGCATGTGGTTTGCAGAATTCAATTAAACTGTTAAATAACAAAAGAAATTCACTATTACGCAATGATTATGTACTGTACGTAAGTAGGAAATGATTTGTTTAAGGGCACAAATTGAAAGTATTGGAAACTGGCCAGGGAGGAACTTGACTTAGAGACAGTCGTTCATATTCCAAAGAAAATGAACAGGTCTCCAAGGATTCCCAATAAAGCCACTGGTATTAATCAACAATAAAAGAAAATAAAACAGTTATGTTCAGATCCACCCCATGCAAGGTTTGTGGCTTTTTTTTTTTGCTCTTTGAAAAGAGTACAATGAGACTGAAGCATAATAATGGCTCTGCTCATGGTCACAACACCCAGAATAGAGAAAACTTTGGCTTTGGATTCATGTGGCACAATAAAGGATTTATTTTTAGATTTTTATTTTTAATGGCTTCGGTTCTGGATGGAGGATAGGGGATAGCTTGTTGTGAAATAGGGGCTATATGGCCAGAGTCTACAGAGGCAGACAAGGAAAACTTAAGAGTTAGCCTCAAGGCAAGTCCATTAGCATGTTGGAGATGTAATATCAGTTGCGACAAACCCAGATTTCTGACTAGGGTTGGATATTTATCGTATTGTTTATCATTTATTATGATACATTTCTTATCATAAGAATTCTGATTTATCGTCATGATAAATTCTGATTAAATCATCCAAAACTGTCATTTTTGGGTCTGTTGGTCGTACTGCTTGTCCAATGAGAGAATCAGTAAAAGCAGATCGCGTGTGCAGTTTAGTGATACATAACATACTTCTGTATGTGACTGGGGTCCTACAGTAGCGTGTTTCATGTGGGTGTGTTGCTGAGCCAGGCAGTCGCAGTCGTACAAATATCTAAAAGAGAACCAATAAATATTTCTTGTCGTTTTTATCGTGATCACAATTGTACCACAAAATATCACGATGAAACTTCACGTTTATATCTCCCACCCCGATTTCTGACAGTAGAAAACGCTCTCGCTACCAATCAGGCATTACAGCTGGTCACCATGGAGATTGAGCACAAACTGATGGATGAACTTTATTGCTGACCGAGGAGTTGCACTGACTTTTAGGCAGTAAAAACGTGCTACTTTAAGCCCCCTCCTCCCCCTCCCCTCCGCAACAGAAACACAGCACAGCAGAAATCTAAGAGTTAGGGTAGGACATAATAGGCGATCACAAGTAATAACAAGCTTTTCACATTGCGCGCTGTAATTTGAGCCTTTCGTTGATGATAACTCGAATAAGGACTTATGAGTAACACAAAATGCTGCTGAAATAACAGCTCATGCATAATAAAAGCGCAAGTCAAAGGCGAAGAAAAAAAACCAGCACACCACTAAATCCCAGTATGAGTAGGTAAAGGTAAATGACTAAGTCCATGGTGAAAAGGCACAGGGCAGTAATGAGTAATGAAAACAGCCGTGTTAGTGCTGCCATTCAGTCGAGGGCCTGGTGCTGTGGAATGTGAGGCACCATTCATTCACATGGGTTAAAAATGCATTTCTGCCACCACAAAGCCCTGCCTTGTCCTCATTGTTTCTCGCCACACCAAGAAAACACTTCCACATTCTGGAAAGACAAGAGAAAAGAAAAGAAAAGAACAGAAAAAAAAATGGAATTGCTAATTTTACACCCACATACATGAGAACGCAAAAAAAGAAGAAGAAGAAAAAAGAGGCAAACAAGTGAAGCAAATCTTTGGAGGAGATAAAGAGTCGCGTTAGAGTAGAAAGTTTGATCACGATAAGCACATGGATGAAGAAACAAGCACACAAGCACCACACAGAAGACAAACACCGCTATTGACAAAAGCCCAAATGTATGCAGCGGTTCTCCAGAGTATGAAAAGGCAGACAATGACAGGAGGCGGCCAGAGAGGCAGAAAAGAAAGTGCAATGCGCTCGAAGAGCATGTACGTTTTTCTCTCTCTTACTTTCTTTCTTTTTTTCGATTCACACCTTATTGATCTTATGCTGTGCAAAAGCAGAAACATGAATCACATCTGGATTAGAAAACCTGACAAACAAGACGCTATTACACACAGGTCAGGTTCCTCTTTTGCGGCCCTTTGCAATACATTTATATTTTGCGGCGTTAATGGAGAGTGACAGTAGGTGGTGGCTGTAACATAAACAGGTATCACAACTTTGAAGCAAATCAACAGGTTTCGCAAAGGACTTCCGCAATCCACGAGGATTGCATTATTATAATAAGATATCGACATTTTTACATAGAAGTGTGCTCTGTTGCGTGTCCTATTTGCATAAAGGCAGCCTCGAAATCATCAGCATAAAAGGGAAACGCGTCTGAGTGCAGCAAATTGTCCGCGATCACCTTTTTTGGGAAAAAAAAAAAAAAAGGCCACTTTTTTTCAATTTCACCCAAAACACTCGCAACTAAAACAACTTCCTCTTTACGTCCAATCAGCCCTTCTTTCCAGCTCGACGATTATTTTTGGAAAAGCTTGTAATGATAACACTTGGGAGATGCTGTACAAAACCACAGAGTGAGCACTTTGTCAGGCTGAAGAAGAAACGTTTAACATAATGTCTGCAAACTGACAAGGGGGGGAGACAATGTAATCCTGTCTGCAAAACAACGTGCCGCCTCTTCTCCCTCCCTCCTTCCCTCCCTCTGCTATCTGTTTCTTTCTCTTTCTAACTACGACTTAGTGTGACATCACAGCAAAGGGGGGCGTGAAGGGGGGGGGGGGTATGCTGGGCTGGGTGCATCCATGACGGTATTGTTTAGAAAGTAAATCTCAAAAAGGAGGAAGAAAAAAAAAGAAAAACGCCATCAAGTATTGAAAAGTTGCAGCTGATGATCTCACACACGCCATCAGTTTGAGACAGATAATAACTGGGATACAAACGGCAAACACACAGCCCTATTATCACACTGCTCCACAGCTGTGTGTGTCGGTGTGCGAGTGTGTGGTAAGTCAGCTACTATAGGCTACTGTTGGAAGTTAAAAGTCCACTACCGACTGATAAGGCTTTTCCTTGTTTTTATTTTCGTGAAAGGGCAAAAAAGAAGTTGCGGGCACAAACACACACGCAAACTGTGTGTGTTCTTTCTCCACTGGCTGTCTCTTGTGGTAAATACACTGTAGCCAGTTCCTAGTGGAGGGACACTACAAAGGCAATGCCCACAATGTTTCAACAAGTACATTTTGTTTACTCTTCTTGGTTTCTCGTGACTTTTTGTCGTAAGTCCACCCTCTTTGTTTCTTCATGGCCTCTTTTATTATTGGTATGACAAGGTTTTTACAAAGTTCATCTTCATTTTTTTTTTTGTAAACCTACTAAGATTATTCAGCCACGGCTTTCCGTTTAGCGAGACGCCAGAGAAAGTGGCGGAGCGACCAGATTTCTCTGGTTGTACGGACCCCCGTCGCCTCCCCTCCCCTCCCCTGCTCACCGCAATGATGAATTAATCATTGATTTTAAGGCTTTTTGCACAGGTTTAAAACGCAGGGAAAAGAATAAAACCCGCAAAAAGGAAAGCGGAACGTGTCATTATGACTCGCGTTTAAAGTATGGATTAAGCCTGCGCTGCCCCTCCCCCACCTGTTGCTAGGCACTGCCGGTCAGCTGGCTGAGGCTTCCACATGTTTTTTTTTTTCCTTAAATGGCACCACCTATCACTCTTAAAGTGGCCGGGTGAATTTGGCACTGGAATTCCCAGCACCGTTCCAATTAGTTCATCAAAAAGGTTTTTTTTTTTTTTCTTAATTAAAGAGTTATTTTGTGTTTCATTGATTACCCCCCACCAATCCCTCACCCCAACTCCTCATTTAGCATCATGATACTGTGTTATTTTTAACATGACAACCTCATTTCAGCCCATGTCCACATTCCAATGATTATCAGTTCAGGACTCCAGATGTTTACAGCTGTGTTCTGTTGCTTTATAACATTACGATCCCATACTTTGACATCCCTCGAAGTGAAACTATTTACGATCGCTGACCTTTTTTTCCCCCACTTAAAACAAGGAGAAAAGAATCTGATCAGTGGAAAAACTACCGACTGTAGTAAAGCACCTAACATCTTTTTTTTTTTATGTCATTTTAGTTTTTTTTTTTTTACTATTCGTGTTTGCTTAACTTTCTGAAAATGTTTAACTTCGTGAAAAGAATCCATACTGCACAAAAGGTTGCACGACGCCACCTTGAAAACAGCCAGAAATAATAAACACACAAACACAGAAACACACACACACCTACACACACACACACACACACACACACACTCAGCCACTTCCTTACCAGTTAAAGCAGCACTCGGCTCAGAAAACCTCGCAGGAAAAAACAAAACCGGTGCAGTTCTCCAAAACCAAAACTGTACACAGCCTCAGAAGTGAAGATCCAGTAGAGAGATACACGAACAGAGACACAGAGACAGGGAGTCCACTCTATTCGCACACTGACAGCAACAAAAAGAGGAGAGAAAACCCGAACTAAGTTTGTCAAAAAATAAAAAATAAAACAAGATACAGAAAGAAATTGTGATCTCTGGTGAATTCCTGTCTCCCGGTGCTGTAGAAGAGCACAGGTTCTTCTCTGTCACTCTCCTCTTTCTGTTTCTCTCTCTCTCTCTCTCTCTCTCTCTGCGTGTTTCTCGTCTCCTATCGTTTCCCTCGTGCTGCCTTCAGGGGTAGTCGGAAATGCCGCAGCTCAGAAACAAACCGACGAACAAGACAAAATAAAAGCCTACGGTGGGTTTGTTAAACACCCGTTGGCTATTATGCGAATTAATAATTATCTTTTTAAGTCTTTATTTAAACTAGAATCACTAATTGTCATTAAAAGAAAAAAAAGTTTCCCTTTTGAAAAATAAGACCACGCCATGCATGTTGTTCTACTTCAGGCAGACACAACACAAAGTTTATCTGTTCACTTCTCAAACATATTTAGCGGCTGTATATTCACCTCCAATTAAGGATGGACAGGAACTAAAACTTGAAATTGCTCTGTCTCTGATGAAGCGATGGAATGGTGATGTTTCCGGGAGTACCTGAACCCACCGCGAATGGAAATATGCCCAGTGTGTGTATGTGTGAAACGCTGAGAACAAGACCGAGGGCGAGAGAGGCAAGAAAAGCAAAAAAAAAAAAGGAAGAAAGAAACGAGAGAGAAGGAGACAAAGTTTGTCCTCCTGGACCTTGTCACCACACCCCACGCTGTCCCCCCCAGCTCGGAGAGACGCGGGTTCCTCTCTTGTCTGTCCTCTTCCTCTGTCTCTCTTTGTTGTTTCACTCGTGTCTCCTGCGCTTCCTCCTCCTCGCGAGGAGGATCAGCTGGCGCGTGCGAGCGTGCGTGCGCGTCTGCGTAATTATAAAGTGTCCAGAGAAGAAAAAGAAGAGGGTTTTTTTGTTTTGTTTTGTTTTACGCTGGACATTTGTCTCCCATGCAGCTCGGTCTCCATCCCACGTTCCCTGCGTGCTTAAAACAAATCCACGCAACACCGCGTGAAATGGAATTTGGGGGGTAAATAGGCACGGGGACAACATCTGTGATGCGTGTGCATACAAAAAAAAAACATGCACGCACCTGTAGGCGCGCGCGGTGCGTGTTTGCACTTAAAACGCTTAGCAAACCACTCGCACGCGCACACATCGCCACACCACAATCCGCGCGTGGACGCTATCATTTATCAATAAAGGGGAAAAAGTTAGAACGTCAAGCTCACGCGCACGCGCACACGATCATCCCTCAGCTCCACATGTTTCCGCAACCCTCCCACCCCGCCTCTCCTCCCTCCACCACCTTCAACACACACCACCACCGCATCTCGACGTGCACGCGCGCGACCACGCGCGTGCGCACTCACCCGCGTGCAAGCGCAGAGCTTGAAAGAAGAAGAAGAAGAAGAAATGCGACACTTCCAGCGGTTTCAGATCCTCATATTGGCAAGTCAAAGAAAAGCGACTACAGGCACCTGTGCCCCGTTCAGTGGCAGTTGTGCCACGTCTATTATGTAGGACACGACTTCCTAATATGGATATATGCCCCCCCACCACCTCCCTCCCCGCCTTCCTCTATCCCTCCCTCACGTCCACCTCTCCCCCTATATGCTGCTGAGTGAATAAAATAATCGCTTTAAAAAAGAGAAGAAGAAGGAGAAGAGTAGTTCTCCCCTCCTCTTGGGTATCTTCTTTTTTTTTTGACACCATTTATATCTGTAGGTATATCTGCCATCTGCGTGTCTGAGGGGATTAATGGAGTGTTTTGCAAAAAGAAAGAAAGAAAAAAAATTTCTAAGATGAGCTGGTGGAAAGTTTGCTTTCCTCACCACAAGGTTTGTCAAAGAAGCTTCAAATTCCAACTTTTACCGACTTTAAAAAAAAAAAAAAACAATTTGTTTTTATTATTTATGAAGCATTAAACTTAGTTAAAATACAAACTCAATAAAAATGTGTATTAAAAAAAATCTCCCTCACACATACCCTACTTCCGATACTATCGTCTTTTTACGTCACACTTAATATAGCCTATATATTTTTTTTTTAATCAGCCACAATACCTCTAGCTGTAACCTATTTTATACATCAAGATCAAACTGTCGCCACACGCACGCGCACACAGTCTTTTGAGGGTGGGGGGGCACTTCACTGAACTCGGCGCGTGGATCAAAGACGAGGAAAAAGTCGGGTCGGTCTTACCTGCGTCATCCACGAGAGGATTCCGGGGTGACTTCAAGAAGGAGCAGCAGAGACAATCCTAAAGGTGAAAGCGTGCTCTCTTAGCGGCGCGCGCTGAAGTGCATGATTGAGTAGGTCGAGTCCATTCCGTCCCCCCCGGTGGAGGGGGAGGGGGAGGGGGAGGAGGTGAGGTGAGGGGTCGAACAAGAGAAGGGAAGCTTCTCCGCGTTACATGTTCACACGGGTCCGCCGTGTCACGCTCTCCGCGCGGTAAATAAATAAACGGGCGAGAAGCGCCGCACGTCAGCAGACGTCACGCGCGCGCGCTGCCGTAGATCCGGTCGCCTTTGAGCTCGCGGGAGAACTCGGACGATTTCCCGACCACCCCCCACACACACCCCCTTTGCACGAGCTCAATGGCCGCTCCCGCATTAAATGGAACTATCTGCTATTGTCTCATCAGCGAAAAGTTGTTGATGCCGTGTGTGTGTGTGTGTGTGTGTGTGTGTGTGTGTGTGTGTGTTGTGGGGGGGACTCTGAAAAGTGGCTCAAGACACGACGCTGCCAATACACAGATACATTGATGAGGTCATCTGATTTATGGCACGTGCTGCGCAATTACAGGTGGAAAAAAAAAACAAAAACCAGGCGTTATATTTGACGGCGCGTGAGCGACCCGACCTGATTATTTGGGTCAAACAATGACGGAACTTTTTTTTTTTTTTTTCCCCCAACAAAAATTCAAAGCGGTCCTATCCTTTATCAAACGTCTTTTACACACAGGCTAATAAAAAAGTAACGAGGTCAGGTTGTCTTGGTTACAAGCGAACTTTGGGAACGAAATCCTCCGAAGCCACGTCGGCTTGTGCACGAGTCGTAAACATATACGACTAAATTGAAATCCCAGTGAAAAACAAACAAACAAACAAGCAAGTAAAAATTTGTTTCAGTAATTAGATTCAGAAAGTTAAACTTATGTATTAATTACCCACAGAGCGATTACATTGCAAGCTATTACTTTTAAAAAGACTACTGTATGCAGCTAATAAAAATACAAAAAACCCGGATACATCTTTGATTCATTTGGAATAAACTGAATACCAATTTCTGGTGAAATTGAATATCCGGAATCATGATTTGTGACATAGAAGTGGCCTTGTGTCTGAGCATAATGACAATAAGTTGAGTGGAGGGAAAAAGTGTGGCAATAAAAAGAAAAAAAAAAAAGAAGATGTACAGGCAACAAGATTTACTAGTTTATATATATATAGGTTAAAAGAGTTCATATTTTCCTTGAAAACTGAAATTTGACTTTTTTTTTTTAGTACTTGGAAGCCACAACAATAAAGAAATAATTGAATAAATAAATCATTTTTTTTAAATTAAGTCCTTAAAATAAGTTAACTTTTCTATCATATTCAAATGTTTTGAGATACACCTGCACGTGTGTAATTACGTCTGTATTTATCAACATTTCCTTTCAGGTCCGCTGGGCGCTCCAAGAAGTTGCAGAGTCCGCAGATACCTCAGAGCGTCCCTGTTCAAAACAAACACCGTCTTGTAGGAAGGCAATGGTTTTCCATGTTGCTTGTCCACTTTGTCTCCCACGTCTTTTTCCTCTCACTCAACTTTTCCATGAATAAGCCCAAATAAAGCCCTCTGTGAAGAAACACCTTCTCTTGTAACGACCTTTTGTGGCTTTCCCTCCTTGCAACCGTGTCGGAGAAAATTCTGCCGGGCAAACGTCACAGTGTTGCTTTTGATTTTCTTTTGTTTGTTTTTGCGACTTGAAGCATCTAAATAGGACAAAGTGGAAAAGTGTGTCCTGTCGTGTGCCTGCTGTTCCGCAAATGTTTGAGCAGTGCTGCTTGCTGACTAAAACGTTTGAAACTCGCGAGTATAGATCAATTTCATTTTTTTGCACAAGTGCATTTTCACTTGTAAAGTACAAAAGAAACTATTTTCATTCCTCCCAGCCAAAGAATTTGCCAAAACCTTGTCGCTACACAAGGAAATCACAGCTGTCTATCTTATTAAGAATTGAAAACAAGCCAGCAGGTTCTGAATCCTGTTCTGCGTACGCAAGTTGGAATGTCAAGCAGCAAAAAAATGAAGTAAAAATCTGCTATAGTTTCAACTGTAAAATCATCAAGCATGCCAGCTTGCTCAAAGCAAAACTTAGTCTCACTACTCAAGTCATTTCTGACACGCCCGGAAAAAGTCTCCAGAGCTTTGTTTAGAAAAGCTTCCAATGCAGGACCTGAAAGTCAAGAAAAGCTTGAAAAATTGGCCTTTTGATTGGATTGTAAACATGCGAGCAAGGGTTTCCTGCTTGGTTCTGACGATACCGATCACAACGTGTGCTGAGATCGCAGCGGTTTTATCGCACGGTCAACTGCTCAGGTCACATCACCGTCCAGCTGTTTGCATATTTTAAGGATTAAAACATCCTGATGGCATTCAGATATACGTATTGATGAAGCGAGCTCCAGCTCTCTGTGCACAAAGTAATGTGCAGTCACTTTGTCGTTTTGGGTGCTATGTGGAGGTCAGGGTTGTTTGCTCAGCCTGAGAGCTGTGACAAGGAGCTATGCAGCTGACTGCACATGTACCGGTGACTCAAGACACATGGACGTTTTGTCAGCGACGGGCTCTCAAATTGTAGCGGCAGGGACGCTTCTGTGAGTCCACAGCGGCCAGAGCTTCCTATGCTTTTACACCCAACACTTACCGTGACCAATGTGAAGAAACGCAACTTTGCTTCCTTTTCTAGCTCCACTAAGAGTCAAATATTCCAATCAGTTCAAAAATACTTTATTAATCCTCAAGGGGAAACTTAGTAGCGGTGATATGGGCGATGTGGGCACCTGCCCAGGGTGGCATCTCATACAGGGCAGCAATAGCTCCCAGTTATAATTTCTGGTTGTACTCATAATTTCATCAATACTATTGATTCTGATTAGACATACCTCAAATTCATTGTATTTAGATTGAATTGTATCCATCTTTTGTTTTTGTGTTGTTTATTTTTAACTTCATGGTTTGCAGTATGTTCATGTCTTGCTGTGGGTGTTTATAGTATCATTCTAAAAAGTGAGTGTGTCAGATTTAAAAGATGTGTCACGGTAGGGGTGTGATGGGGTTAATTGGCATTCACCCTGGGTGATTTGCCCGGGGCACCAAACATGCTAGGATCGCCCCTGGTGAAACTAAACGTTATTGTAAGTCATATTATGCCAGTTTTTTTTTCAAAGAGCTGTAGATGCTGTGTTTAGGAAGGATCTCCTGCAGCGTTTTAATGTTATATATGTTACTCTGACTGAAGACGCTCTGTTCTTGTATGTTCATGGTTATCTGTAGATTTCTTGATTTTATGAAGATTCCTTCTTTGAACCGTCGTCTCCTGAGACTCCAGAGTCATCTCTAGAAGAGAACCAGCTTTATTTATAAGGTTCTACTTTAAGTTTCCCTAAATATCATTTACTTCCCATTGTTTTTATTTATTCATTTATTTGAGTAGAAGGCTAATGTCTGCGTCCAAATTCGACTGTCAGTCATTAAAGGTCTTTTTTTTAAAGACATTATGAGTTTTCCAATTCCCTTTTAACTTGAACAGGATCATGTGAACCACATGACCCAAATCGTAGTTTCTATAGTCTAAATCAGGTGTGTCAAACTCATTTTCGTTTTGGGCCAAATCAAGACCACGACGCCTCTTAAAGGGCCAGTTGTGCCAGAATGTGTAGATGAAACCTGTTCACAAACTGTTAATATGTCAATGAATTCTTAAAATTACATAATATTATTGAAGATCTTTTCAGTCCCTTCAGGAACTAATAATAAATGCGACTGTTTATTTACTTGCTGTATAAATCATGGACTATAATCACACATCAACTAAATTCTCAAGAAACTGGAGGGATTGATTGATATAAATTGGCAGTAAACAGATAAAAACTGCATTGATATGATTGATAATATAATATTTAATCACACTTAGTGTTTAGTCTAGTCTGTGGAGGGCCACATAAAAAGCGACGGCGGTTCCGGATTTGGCCCCCGGGCCTTGAGTTTGACACATGTGGTCTAAATCATTGTTTGGTAGGTCAAAAAACACGTAAACCTTTCATTTCTAAATGCAAAAAAGCCCACACAGAAACAACTGCCTTCGCTGGTATCACTGGAACACGCATGGAAAGAGATCCACCCCCAAACATTGGTAAGACAAAGACTCACATAGGTGATGTATACAGTAGCAGCCTAAACAGTCTCTCAGTCTGTCCCTGTAATGTGCGCGTGAGTCACTGCTCAGATACTTCCTGTTAAAAGAGAGCCATCTTTCAGTCTCCCTTACTCTCTATTCTTGCTTCGCCTGGTCTGAGGGAATGTCAAGCCAAACACACGCCAAGGTGTCCTTTCCCCATGCACCCCCTCCCCCCCACAAACCCCCCCGTCTCCTCTGTCTCTGTCTCTTTTTCTCTCTGAACCAGAGTCTCTCTGTCGTTTGCTGAGCGCCCTTCAGCCTGCACCCACTCAGCAATTTAAAACACCTCAGTAAACCCTCGCCTCAAAAAAAGAGAAAAAAAAAAGAAAAAAAAAGGGGAAGGTAGGGTGGCAAGAGAGAGGTGGAAGGGTAGAGGGGGGGAGGGGTCTCAAAGTCTCTACCCATCGTGCTCGTGGTGCATGCAGGTAGACAATGGGATGTGCATTTTTATTTTTTTGACATTTTTTTTTCCATGCATGCTGCTTTTGCATACACGTGCACGTACCTCGGGGCAGCTCTTATAATAGCTACCCCTGGTATCAACACACACACACACGCACGCACACGCACACACGCACACACACACACGCACGCACACACGCACACACACACACGCACACACACACACGCGCGCACACACACACACACACACACACACGCGCGCACACACACAAAATGTGCAGTTTTCCAGCCAGTGCTTATATCTGCTGTCTGTACGCATGTGTGGTAGCTCACTTTGGTTTACAGTGCCTTGCAGAGCAATCCATACTCTTTGGAAATTCCCACATTTTGACATTTTTAAAACCCCAAACATCATAGTGTTTTATTTCAAGACTCCCCCCAAACCAAACCCCCCTGAAAAAAAAAAAAAAACAACAAACAAAAAAAATCAAGGTTTGCTTTTGTTTTCAGCAAATTAAGACAGTATTTTGTGGAACTGTATGCAAGTGTTTTTGAGATATGTGTGTATGCGCTCTGTCTAAATAAAGACCTGTTTGCAAATTAGCTCAAGCTTTGTCAGGTTCAGTGGAAAGTTTAGTTTAGTTGAGTTGAGTTTAGTTTAGTTTACTTTTTTGCAAGAGCCCCATTGGTCTTGCAAAAAAGAGACGCCAAAAAAAAATAAAAAATCCTTAAAACACACAAATAAAAACAAATCAAAAAGAAGCAAATTAACCACCTCAACAATTTTTAAAAAGTATTGAAAATAAACAGTAACAATCTTCACTACGCATATAAATCCACCCATCCTGTCAATTTAATATTATTTCATTATAATGCGTAGATATCTTTTAAGGCTCTACTTAAAACCCATGTGAAAAGCAGCTTTAAAGCCTTGCCACAGATTCTCAGTTTGACTTAATTCAACTGGACTTTTGACTGGGCAGTTCCAACACAATGAATACAGTCAATATTCAGTCCATTTGAATATGCAGTCACATGTCAGATTAAAAGTGCTGTTTTGAAAATAATCTTTGAGCAGGTATTAAAACCCATCTTTCGTTAAGCCCACATACTCGTTTTTAAAAACATATTTTTTTGGTTTGTCTCATGTAATATTTTAATTTTCAATCCCTGTAAGAGGAAAGTCATTATTATGAACAGACATGAAGTGGTTCAAACATCCATCTAATGTCTAATCGATCTACATTATGTGTTTCGCTTGGTGAAAACGTTCATGAACTAAATGAACATTTTAGTAATATTACAATTTATTGAATGGGTTTTTGTCCTTTGAGCTAAATCCTTCCACTGTAGCTCTATTATCGTACATTGTAGTGCTGTTGTCCTCCTTTAAGGTTAACATCCATCTCAACATCAAGTCTGTTGCATGTTTTCCTCCAGGGTTGCCCTGTGTTGACCTCCACACAGCTTCGCCTCAACCTGTTGAAGTCTGCGGCCGCATTGAGTCAAAGAGTTGAAACGGTGTCGATACGCCGTTGACCGAAGCGCACGTGACAAAATGCTAACTCCGCTCAGGTTCCAGCGTAAGAAACCTGCATCAGAATGCCCACGGCGTTCACGGCGTTAGCACCCGGCTCATGTCTGCGTTACCCTGGAGATGTTTTCACTCCGTTTTTGTGAGCCACTTTCTTCTCCGAAGTTGATCCCTCGCAGTCTTAAGATGGCACTCCTGCTCCGCGGTGGGATAAGCCGTTATCACCGCTGACTGACACCTTCAGCCCCCTTGTGCTCAATTAGCTGGCAGCGCATTAGCGACCACATCCTAATTGTCAGCTGGCAAAAGGAGCACTGGGGGGAACCCTCAAGGAGATACAACAGGGAGGTGGGGTGGGGGCAGCGGTGGTGTTGTTGTTGATGGTGTTTGTGGTGAGGTTTGGAGTGTGTGTGTGTGTGTGTGTGAGAGAGAGAGGGAAAGGGGGGGGGTTCCTTTGTTGCCTCACCAGCCTATGAGTGCACATCTCCGAGCGGCATTGCCATACAACGTGAAATATTCATGGGGAAGTATCACATTCCCTAGTTTGCATGAGACAAATACAGAAACAATAACAGGTTTCTTATTTTGAACTCCGAAGGCAGGTCTTGTTCAGTCCTACGGACGGTTCGCATCAAACGTCCTCCGTTGACGTGCGTGAATTTAGCGCAGAGTCAGAAAATCATGCCACACTCCTTTTTAGCTTTTCACAACACAATCTCTTCTCCCCCCCAACGGGACGGAAAATGTTTCCTGAAAGGCCTCGCTTTGAATTTTGGAGGACCGTTCTCTTACTTCTTCATTACTGTACAGTAGGAGGAAGTGCTGCTCCTCTCTCTCTCTCTCTGTCTCTTCTCTCTCTCTCTTCTATCTTGTTGACTTGATCTCAAACAGCTTTTTGGATCTCATCTGTTTCCTGGTTGCTCTCCTCCCCTCCCTTCCTCTCCCTCTTAGAACATTTCACATCTTTCTCATTTCGAGCCCCCCCCCCTCGCTCTTTCTCCCTTTTCTCTTATAGTCGACCACCTTTCCCTTCCCAACTTATCAAATTCCACAGGGTGGGGAGGGGAAGTGAGGGTGGATCCACCCACGGGTGATCATTCACTGCTATTTTAGCAGAGTTGTTCTCTGCCGGGGCCACAACATGCACCTGCGTTAAAAAAAAAGAAGAAGAAGAAGAAGAAAAAAAAAAGTAGGGGGGGGAAAAAAAATGCTCTTGATAAGACACTGATCTGTTTGTATCGCTGGATAAATATCAGGGTTTGCAAAATGGCAATTCATCGCAGCACACAAACGCTGTCAAACCGTACTTACAATGGCTAATCTGCCAGCAGCAGTGGCAGGGAGGATGAAGATAAAGGCTGACTACTGTTGTTGTTAGTCCTGGGTGTGTGCATGTGTGTGTGTGTGTGTGTGTGTGTGCATGTGTGTGTGCGTGCGTGCGTGCGTGTGTGTGTGTGTGTGTGTTTGTCAGGCAGGGAGTGGCTACTGAAAAGGCCTGTTATTATTATTATGATCACTGTTCTTAATATTAAGGGAAGGTGACTGATCGAGAAGTCCCAGTTGTGTTCTGCTGCAAACAAAGTTACGTGCTGGAATAAGAGCAATAATAGCATCATAATCCCATCTGGAATGAGAAACTAAGGATGGCGTTCTGCTGTGATTGAGGCCATTTCCTGTGTGTGTGTGTGTGTGTGTGTGTGTGTGTTTGTGTCAGTGTGACAGTGCATTTTAAGCAGCGGCGACTGCAGGAGGCTGCCTGATGGATACAGGATCATACTGCAGAGCTGACATTGTCTTCAGCTCCTCCTCCTCCTCCTCTTCCTCCTTCTTCTCCCTCACCCCTCCCCTTCAGTCTGCCTACCTCTCAGCAGAATTATCACTCTAAAAAGCACACACACACACACACGCACACACGTACACGCACACATCAGTCCTGAACGCAAGCAAGCAGCTGTGAGTTGCGAGAGCCAAGCGCAGCCGTGGAAATAAACACGGCACGGCTGATTACAAGGGAGCCGGTGACCTGAAGTGCAGACTTTACATGCACTCTAAAGGTAGCGACATGTCCCCTTCAGCAAAACCGCTGCCCACCCCTCCCCACGTGCGCAACTCACACACACACACACACACACTCTCCCCTGGCTTCATTCAAAGGCAGCCAAGCATGTTGAGAGACGAGGTGCTCCCACCCCTCTCACCTCCACCCACAAAAGCGCAAACAATACGTCGAAAGCAGCCATCAGGGTACACAGAGTGGTTTTCATCATTAAGTCTTATGTCACCCTGCGAGTGCATTGCAGAGCCCACAGGAGGATCCCAGGTCTGACTTTTACACAACAAGGCCGAAGCAGGAAGTCAGACCAGGGGGTAAGGGGGGAGCTGAGAGGTGAGGGGCTGAAGCCACCGCCATCAACATGCGCGAGGGAGTCTGTTTCACGGACCACAGCAACGCCGTCACGCACAGAACCGACACGGACGAGAGGGGAGAGGGGCGGAGGGGGGACGGTAATCCGAACACAGAGACGGGTCTGTGTCTGTCGACGGCAAGTTCAAAAGGAACAGGGAGGGAAGGGAGCGCGTTGGTCGTGTCTGCGTGTGATTTTTTTGGTCAAGTGAAAGTGAAAAAGGCGATTACTCAAGGGTAAGAAAGGGTTTTAGGTGGAGAGGCTGCTCAAGTGCCGAGTGACTGATGGAAGCATCAGCCGTTTTAATGTTTCACAATTACACCGTCAGATGGACCAGAATATAAGGACATGTTGGTATGAAATTGAATTCATCCACGTGACTAACGTAGCTACAAAACTACAAAATCAGGAAAACAAAAGAATGTCTTCCGGTGAATTTGTTTCAATTTAAAAATGTGTAAAATTTTTGCAAAAAACTGCAGGTGTGTGTTTGTGTCTGGTGAATTTTTGGTAAAAACAAGCTTGATCCTCATACAGTGAAGTCACTCACAGTGGGTAAAGCATCCAGGAATTTAACACAAGTAAGAGTTGCTATGAAAGTTAAAAAAAAAAAAAAAAAAAAAAAAATCAGCTCTGGTGTCAGGTGAAGAAAAACTGGAGACATTTTCTCTTAGCAGTAACAAATATCAATATTCTGAAAAGAGCTCACGCCCCTCACAATGGTTCATGGCAAAACCATCCATCCGTCCATCCATCATCTATACCGCTTGTCCTTGCAGGGTCACGGCCTGTTGCCCGCCTCCTGCCGTCTCTGGGCAAGAGGCGCGCTACACCCTGGACAGGTTGGCTGCACATCACAGGACAACACTGAGACACACAGGACGAAACAACCGCGCACACACGCTCGAGCCCAAGGAAGGTTTTTAAAGTGACCGACTAACGTACCAGACAGGTTTATGGACCGTGGCAGAAAGCCCGCAGAGGATCCACGCTCGCACGGGGGAGAACGCCCAAACTCCGTGCAGCACGGCAGAAGTGCAGCCGCCACACCACACACACCCACAGACCTGAATGTGTTTCCTTCTGATTTTATGTGCATAATTAACAAGTGGAAGAAACGGGATGCTTTTTTATTGTTGTTGTTGTTTTGTTTTATGATTAAGCACAATAAGCAATCCCATCCTCATCAAAAGCCTCACCCTCTAGCGTCAGTGTCCAACGCGGCTGCAAGAACATAAGAGTTAATGTTGCTGTCAAAAGCAAAGATTAACACACTCCTCAGTGTTAAACCGGTGACATACGCAGTGCTGTAAGATATGTTTCAAACTTTCTGCCAAACATGCTTACGCATGTAAGCCAAAAAGTTACGTTTTGGTTTCATTTGGCCAGACGGCATGTTTCCACATGTTTCCACATGTTTCCTGTCTGCTCTGCATGACTTTCTTTCTATAGTTACTTTGGTCTAATCATTCTTCCATTAACGCCAGACGTAATCTTTTAGCAATAGCTGTCCTGCCCTGCGGAGCTCCTCCAGAAGAGATGAGTTTTGTTTGTTTTGTTTTTTTTCAGTTGCAACAGTCGTCGGTTGTGATCTAAACGTTCTCGTTTCGGGTGGAGTATCCAGAAATGTCACTCGTGCGAGAGTGAAAAAGTGGGGTGCAGTAAAACTACTTGTAAAAGTTTTTTTTTTTGTTGTTGTTTTTTTCTAAATAGTTCCTCTAGTAAATGTAAGTGAGTAAATGTATGTAGTTAGGACCCGACTCGGGATTCCTCTGAATTTATTTTTGATTTTATTTAGTTATCGTACATATATATATATATATATATATATATATATATATATATATATATATATATATATATATATATATATATATATAGAGAGAGAGAGAGAGAGAGATTTGTGAAGGGAGTAAAAACAAAAGCACACCACAGCATTCTGAATTTCCATTTGTAAAACAAAACAAGCGAAAAAACAAAAAAACAAACTGAATCTGTTAAACATGAAATAACAATAAAATACTTTCAATCTTGAGACTGTAAAGTGACAGATTCCGAAAAAGGAGGTATGGTATCGATGTTGTTTTTACAAGGCGCTGTATTTTTCTACAAATCAGTTATAGTCTCGAATCCCTTTATTTTGGCGGGGAGCCGAAGACGGTCAGGCGCCTCCCTGTTTATCTGCATGGTTATGTGGTAATTAACACATCGGCCCCAGACGTGCCGACTGTTTGACATTGTGTCTGACATTGAATCCAGTGGTAGACAACCGCTCTGAGGCATGTGATGGGTATGCCGGCGAGAGGCTGGAGTCTAGACTCCGGGCGACACACCATATGATATTGATTATCTTTTGTTTGCCTATCTCTGTAGCTCCTCGCCCTGAAGGACTTAACTCGCGTTATTGTCTGACATGGGGCTCTGTTATTTCAATTCGGCGAAGGCTTCAAGTGCGTCCACATGAAATCCTGCAAAAAGAGAAAATCAGCCGTATTCCTCCTGCTTTTCTTTTTTTGTAAAGATTTACAAAATGAACTTTTTGAAGCAACTATCGCCTGCACTGCTTACGCGTCCGTAATTATGAAAAGAAAACAAACTACAAAACCATGTCAAGTCAAGTTTTTCTCTCGCCGTCGACTCTGCCAGAGCCGTCTCTCGGAGAATTATTTTTAGTTTTACAGGCATTGATATGTGGGTCCCTGTCTGCAAGGCCCAAACATTTTTATCGGACACCCTTCGTCAGGTGTCACCAGCATGTGTGAAAGTGGTTGCGTTTTTTTGTTTTTCACGAGTCTGTTGTGACGAATGTGAGATGGAAGCGTCGGTAAAAGCCGCTGTTTTTAGGTGACCCGTTTTCTGTGAAACGCGCTTCGCCGGGGACTGATCACTAGATGCCATCCGTTAGGAAGACGTTTCGAGAACGCCTCAAAACTTGGAGCCGAGTAGGAGCAACCGTCGGGTCGTAGTAAAACGGGCGACAGGGATTGTTTCTTCTAGATAAATGAAAGTTTCAAACGGAAGGGATGCAAGGTGTTGGTGAGGCAGCATCTCAAATTGATTTCGGTCTGGAGCCTTTCTAAGAATTGGCCGTTCTTAGATTTGCATTTCTTAAAACTTCATTTTAGTTCTGGCCCTGTTGTCCTGGAGGAAGCTGAACTTCCACTCCTAAAGCAGATCTTCTGCTGAGATGACCCTGAATTTAGTTCCCTCCATGTTCCAGTCAACTTTTGCAAGACGCTGCATTCAGGTAAAACACGGCAAAACAGCCTCACAGGGTTAAGCTCTTAAGTTTAGAACAATTTAAATCTATCGTTGTTTATTGAAAATCGAAAAGTTACGCATCCAAAAGCTCCCGCTGTTTTTTTTTTTTAGGTAATACATCCAGCAACTCATTTGTGGGAGAACAAATTGGATTGAAGTTGATTAACAAGAGCTTTCTCCAATTCCCCGTTTACCTAAAGACTAATCTTCGCTTCGGTGCTTTATTACTACTCCCAAACAACACCAGGAACACTCCACACAAGCTATCATTAACTCAGAAACTGGGCTGACGAACGCAAGACATCTCGAAGCACGAAACAGAGCTCAACAAATCCCTCAAATTTATGGATTTTTTAAAATGTTTTTTTTTTTTTGTTCTGGACTTATCGGTTTGTGAATCCTGATCAAGAGCTGGTGATGGACAATCTGCCCCAGAAACGCAGCCAAAACGAGCTTAATCCCGCAACAGGATTAGAAAACGAGGGAGCGAGCGAGTTATTGACGTACTTGCTTTGTGGTTGAACTGATGTGTTGGGACGCAAAAATCCCAAACAGGCCACCCAACAATCAGCTGGATGAGGAGCAGCTGATTGTTGTGTGGTTAGCTGACATAGTCAGCGTCCAGAAATTTGGAAGAGAACTGGAGGATGAATACTTTACGAACTTGGAAAAAAACGAAAAACCCCCTCAAATAAGCCCAGTCTGATTTAGGTATTTTGTAAAACCCGGTCAAAAATAGAAGCCCCTGCTGCCCTGTGTTGATGTAACACAGGGTTAGGTAACGGATTTGATCCAGTTAGGTTAGCTTTTATTGATATTTGAGAAATCCCACAGCAGTTGAAGGGATTTTGGGCTGTTTTCTGAGATTGTGACTGTGACGTCTAATGACTGGCCAAACAGGACCAGGACCCAAGAAAACTGAGGTCATCAGCGGGGCATCCTGCTCACAGAAGCTCCTTTGTTCGGTCATCTGTTTGTGCTGCCTAAACCTTACTGGATTTCCTCCTTGCAGGGTTTTGCAGCAACCTTTTGGAAACGTTTTGTGTCCAACGTTGCCTTGTCTGCAGAGACTCTTATCGAAATCTGAAGGACTGTTGCTGAAGTTCCGTGTGAAAAACATTTTTTTTTTTTTTTAAATCTGCTCACGCCCTCTCATCAAAACCCTCTCCTCGGATACGCCCGGACACTCACCAGTGTTCCCACCTCCACAGACTTTCCCACCATTGTTCTTGTTGAAACATTAAAATATATGTTTTGTGCCTACTGGTATTCTGCACAGCATTTGTATGAGTTCAATGTACGATCACTTGTAAAAGCAACCGTGCCGCGACGTCTCAGCGGTAATCTTTAATGCATTTAATTGGGATTTTCTACGAGACGAACTAAAGTCCAGACTCTGCGCCAGTTCATCTGACACCAAGTCAAGGTTGGGATTAACGCTGATTGAACAAATCAGGGCTTTTCAACCATTTAAGTATCAGTACAAGTTGAGATCGATCTAATCTTTGTCTCACTTATTCAGCTAAGAGTTAGCTCTCCTTGGGACAGGGAGCGATTTCAGTGCAGCGGTTCTCGTCGCAATGTCTGAAATACATACATCGGGAAAAACTTGATGAAAGTTTTGCCCACATACAGGTAGCTGCAACCACAAAGTGCTGATGCTGTGAGCCGAATCATCAACAAGTCATATCAAAACAGAAATGAGAGGATCTATCGTTAGCCTGCCACTTCTGATGACTCATTCCTCAGCAAAGATCCTTAACAAAATCAAGATGTGGGTTAACTTATGACTTGTTGCACCTTTCTGAGTCAGATAGATCTGTAGACATAAAGGTCAGAGGTGCAGAGCTTTCAGATGCAGCTGTTTTTTTTGGGGGTTGAAATGTGTGTTGCTGGGACAAGGCACAGATGACATCAAACTTGGAAGAGCGTTCAGAACTTTTGCGGGAACAAAATCAATCAATAAATATCCCGCCACACCCTCCAACAAACATCCTTCGCATCATTTTTAATAAGAAGATTCTCAAACTGCTGCAATCCCATAGACACCCATCAAAACCAGCGTCATGTTTTTTGTTTTTTTTTTACTTTTACCCAAGTTAACTAAGCTAAATATGGGATAGCGTTAATGCTCTGTGTTGTCGAGTATATCAGATTCCAGTCGGTCCCAACGAAACGTTTGTCGAACGCCCGAAATTGTGAGGATGAACTCAGGGCCTGGCAGGTGATTGAGTCTATCAGCCGTTTGCGCTTTTTGGGCTGATACATTTTTTTTTCCTCCCCCCGTTAACAAACCCGTCCTTCAAAGCCTCATCCGTCCGTCAGGGTGGCTGCCCGTGTCCACCGCCAAGCCGAGGACACCGACCAGAATATCAAAGGGTAAAGTGAGGCGCAGAAGAGTGACACGCATATCTGCTGCGGCTCTGAAATAAGAAAAGCGTCGACGACATCAAAAGTGGTGACATTTGCAAAACGGCAAGAGAGGCGGCGGCCGTGTGACTAAACGGTCGCGATAAACAGACTGAGCCGAGCTTCCAGCTTTGCTGTCATTGTTGGTGAGGACGTGAAAAAATGTTAAGCTGCAGCGTTAAATTGTGACGCAGCAGGGAAGTCGTTGTGGAAAGCAAGCTGAGGAAGACACGGGCCAAACGCAAAGTCGCGTGCTTCAACCAGCTGAATTTAAACAATTTTACGCCATTTGATTGAATACTTAATAAATGTAAGGCAATATCTCTCTCAGACAAGATTGTAGTTGTATTGTAGTCGTGCTGAGCTCGCAGTGTTTCTGCAGCTGAAATGATTCCCTCAGCAGTATTAGATACACCAAACAAGGTCAAAACTCCTGTTTTACTGCATGTCACATAACAATCAATAACTGTGAATATTTTTGACGAGGTCATGTGTTTCTGTAGCTTAATTCACTTAATTCATTAAGTCAAACGCATTGTATAGCTTGATCGGACCTTTATTCCTCGAAACTACCGATTATTTAGATAATTAGAAGATCACACGAGACCGATAGAGGAGCACGATTTTTAACGTACAAATGCAAGCTGAATAAAAAATATGTGCCGCAAACGAGGCTTATTGGAACCCATATTCTAATTTATTGAATATCTCTGTCCCCTAAATAAAGACACTTAAAAAAAAAGAAGCCATTTTAAGAAAAGGCAAAACATAAGAGCCACACAGGTTTCTGGTCAAATTAAGTTAAAGTTGAGAATCTGCAAAATGAACCAGATTCGCTTTCAGTTCAGTAACGTTACTTTGGGTTTGTCCGTTTTTATGCATCTGCTTTTACGTGGCTTCTTTTGTTCCCCCGGATGTATTTTTCTTAGCAAATTTTGACTATACAAAATAAATGTGCTTGCAAGTACTAGCTTCATCCACACTGCACGCAGTTTGTACTTTTATGTCGCTGCACAAGTCGACTCGCCTGCTTTGTTCTCATCGTCCACGTTTGAGTCCAACACAGAGCTTTAATCCGACATCCCCAAACTTCACAAAGGCTTATTTTGACACCAACGCTTTTGTGTCGCCCTACACTTATCATGATCTTGCTAATTATATCCAGCGCGCGCTCCTGGGTGTGTGTGTGTGTGCGTGTGTGTGTGTGCGTGTGTGTGTGTGGATGTGTGTCTGTTTGACGCTGTAGCTGACTTTGTAATTAGTCCTTTCTAGTTTAACTTTACTGAAGCGAAGAGAGGAGAAGGAGCTCCTACACAGACAAAAAAAAGAAAAAAAAAAAAGAAAAAGGAAAAACAACACAACCACCGGCAGCATCCAGCTTCACATCACCTCTGACCCCTCCCACCAAACCTTCTCTGCCAAAAAAGCCAGACCCTGGGTCTGCTCTCGCGGCCGGGGAGAGGGACTGAAACGTGGAGCGCGTTCGAGGCTGGTCTCATCAAAACGTCGCCCTTCAGTCCGGCACACAACCTGCCGAGAAACCTGTTGCCAGCTGCGGGGAGGGAGGAAGCTCGTCAGCAACTTCACCGAAAGCACAGTGACATTAAAACCAAAGCCGTGTTTTGTTTTTTTTGCATCAGCGCAAAGATTTACACCAAGAGAGCGGAAGTTGAGAAAATAGGACGGACCATGTAGGAAAGTGAGTGAGAGAGGAAATAATGGCAAAGCATACTCTTCTTTTTTTTTTTTTTTTTTTAAACACAGAGGGGGGATGGGTAGTTTTTACATTGTCCCTCCTCCCTCTTCCTCTATCTTTTTTTTTCTTCTTTCTTCCCTCTCATCTTTGTTCAAGGGCTGCCCGGCTCGAACGAGCCGCCCCTGAACGCTGAACTGTAAGAAATGAGTCAGAGTGGTGAGAAAAAAAACATAAAGTCAGCGCAACAGAGATACAATATTATTGCATGGTTGTGGTATGACTGTCAATGTGTGTGTGTGTGCATGCGTGCGTGTGTTTGTGTGTGCACATGGGAAAGAGTGGGCGCGGTTTCAGGGGAGTTAAGGTAACATGAATATAGGAAATACAAAACAAGAAAGGAAAAAAAAAGCGAGTTTCCTTTAAATTTCACAGATCTGTCACAGTCACATTATTTACATCGGCATCAAAAGAATCAATCAAAAGTTACGGTTTCAAAACTACACTTGTTGTAATTGTCACACCGTTTCCATGGTTTCAAGTCAGTGAGATGCAGGAGAAAGTTTATCGACGTTGTCCCTGGTGTTAGGGATTGTGAAGCAAAGCAACACTGTCCCCTTCCCCACCTGTTGCTGAAGGTGGAGGTCGGTCAGCTGACTAAGAAACAGCGACTTTACACTTTTCTAACACCCAGTGTGAAAATACATTTTCTCTTTGGAAATATTACTGTATTAAAACAACATCTTGCAAGGTTTGACAGCTTGTTTGTTAGGCAGCTGACTGCAGGTCGGCTCTTCAAGCTTGACTGATTAATCCACTATTTATTTATTAACTTATTAATAATTATACTCCCATATGAATGGATAGCCAAAAAGGTCTAATTATGTGCACTGCACACACATGAAAAACTACGACGTGGTCCTGGAAGTGACTCAAGCGTTTACCAAAGCTGTCCAGGGTTCAGTTTTTATTTTTATTTTATGACATCCTTGGCAAAAAGTCTTTCCAAGGATTAGCCGGAACTTGTAGGTTTGATTTGAGTGGCGAGTCTTTTTTTTTTTTTTTTAAAGTTGCTTTTTCAATTTTTTTGGGGGGGATGTCGGAGTTTGTTGTTTTTCCTCACGGCTGTTCTGTCTAATCCACCAATTTTCATTCCGCTCATCCTCGCCTTCAGTTCGGTCAGTGACTCGCCTGTCGCCCACCTGCTTCTCTGTCCCGGTCTCCTGCTCTAACTTTCTTCTGTTTTCCAGTTATTTTGGAAAGCCAATTTTTTACTTTTTGTTTGTTTTTTTGTTTTTGTTTTGGATGCCTCACCACTTCCACACATGAACCGGGTGAGTCACTTCATGAGGTGGCTTAACCTGTTTCCAAACTTTTGCCGTAAATAACCACGATTTTAGAAAAACGATTTTATTTATATGATGACATTTCCTTCCCTGATTTCTAAACAGTAAGCTTACGCATGTGCTAGCATTTTCTTACTGTTTTTGGAGCATTTTGGTGACTATTTAACATGTCGTTATAACATTTTCTACTCTGTTTTTCCCTCCTTGAACTCATCCTCACATTGTAGTGTGAACTGGGCTTATACAAAATGTTTTTGGAACAGCAGATATGAAAAGCAAAGACAGCCTTCCAGGCATAAATTATGTTCCCATTGCTGTGATCGATTTGCCTCTGACGTTATAGAGATAGTAACAAGGTTACTCGGGACGGTTCAGTTTTGTCATTTGTTTCGGTGCTAACTATAATTAGCGGCACGCATCACGTACACAGTGCAGCACGTTTTCTACATTGCACAAGAAGAACACACTCACAGATATATTGCTTACATTTTCACTGGTTCAATCAGTCAGAAATGTCAATAAATAGCTTATTGATACCGGATGCTGAGATGAAACTCACGGCTGCTCGGTCAGCTCCGACTTTCCCGGTCAGACTTCAAGGGACGTGGTTTACTGTCGTCTGACTGGTGAACTTGGAAGATGCTACTGGGTGGAATGAACGTGCGGCAGACCCCTCACGTGGCCATTTGCATGTATAGAAGACGTTTGTGGGGGGAGGGCACCAAACCTGGCTCCTGCCCGGAGGGCCCAGCTCCTCATCAATCCGGCCCCTGCTGACGTCTCACGTATGAAAATCAACTTATGGTCAGCTCATTACGCTGCAGATAAATGCAATGATCAACATCGCCGCTTCAACGGCAGCAAAGGTAATTGTTGCGCGTCTGTTTAAAAATAAAAGCTCTTGCATCTATCTTTAAAAAAAATTAACAGATCTCTGTTCCTTCCCTCTGTTTTTTTTTTTTTTTTTCCACCAACTCCCCGACCTGATCCGGCGAATAATAAGGGAAACGCTCAAGAAAACATTTGTCATCTCCCTCATCATCTCCCTTTTCCTCTCCTCCTTCATCACCGCCGCGGCTCTGCTGTGTGTCTCTCGGTTTAATGGCCGCTGATGACACGCAAACACAATTTCCAACTCCATCTATATGCCGTGAGTAGGCAGGGTGACACACAAAGCTCCTCTCCCCCTCTGCCTCACAAAGCCCTCATGCCTCTCATTTGTTAAATCACTTAAAAGCATGACAAATGTGCATTGGAAGTTTCAGGGCGTCCCTGCCGAAAGCATCGGCGGGGCCTCATTCACACCCACGGCTCTGACACACAACAGCATTGTGCTGTCCAGACATATAGCTCTGCGCCATTGTGGCCTGAAACTGTTAGTGGGGGGGGGGCTTGGAAATGCGACGGAATTATTTACTGTAGTCAAAAAGAAAAACGAAAAAAGAATGCGTGCATGAACCTTATCTTTGTTAGCGGAGAGTAATGAGATATGCGGAAGGGAAAATAATGGAGGCAGGTCAGCGGCGTTTGCCTGATTGCATTTGCCGCGGCTAGTCCCTGAACAGAAAGCAGTTTTTGTAGTTGCGAAATGACTGGTGTGCGGAGAGAACGAAAAACGCCGGAATCCCACAACACCCACAAAAAAAAACAAAGGAGTCTTGTCCCACAACGCTAATTCCACAGGAACATTTCAAGCACAGACTGAGAATTACTGTGTGTTTCAATCATGTGATGGGCCATCAAGCACGGGGTTTACAGCTCTTTTTTTTTTGTGTGTGTGTGTGTGTGTTTGTGTGTGTGTGGCTGTTTCTGAACACGATCCAAGCTGATGTTCTGCAAGTGGTTCCGATTGCCACAACGGTCATTTTCACAACTTAAGCTCTGACTAAATCGCAATGCGTGCGCGGCGGGACAACAGGCCCGCTCTTTCATGCGAGTCGTGAGGAAGGAGGAACATAACCTGGATCAGAAGACGGGAAATGGGTTCGGTCGGAGGACGTTTGCGAAATCGAAATCAACTACCTTTCAACAGATTGCTGGACGACTGGCAGCATCTCTGCAAAGCAAACAAACGAATCCAATGTAAAAATCATTCTTTCGATGATAAATGTTTGCAAAAGTCGGGTAATTTTCGTGGTTTTTGATAGTTGACTTATTTCCAAATCTCAAACAGTATCGCTACTGTCCAGCGATACGAAAAGTCATCCGAATTGCAGTAATCAACTAATTGTTTGTGAAAAAAAAACCTTATATGTGATGAAATCAAAGGCGCGTGCAGCACTGCTAACTGTAAACGTGTCGACGGGGCGTGTTGCTCACAGTGTTCGACCCTGTCACGAACCACAAGCAGCTAATCCTACTGGTTTTCTAACCTGTGACTGGAACATGATTAATCCTTTGTTCTGCTTGTTTTTGACACGGCACCTTCACCGCATCTCGGTGTTTCCTGGAAAGTCAGAGGTTTCTCACCAGGCAAGTCACTGAAAGCAGCCGAGTCATAACTACAGCAACATGCACTGTGTTGTTTTTTTTTGGGGGGGGTTTCCTTGTTGTTTTTTTTCCTTTTCGCACTCTACATTTCAAATTTAAGCGCTGACCAGTTTTACCGCGCCGCTCTCTCAGTTCTTCTGAACATTATTCAGTCAGACTGGAAAAGATGAGCGTGAATGCAGGAAATCAGGAACCTACCGGGCAACATTGCAGAATAAGGATTCACATCTGTGTCAACATGTTTGGCTGTTGGCCTCGAGCCGTCGTCTCTCAAACTGTGACGTCTGCCGGTTGGACGACGTATGGCTTCCACGGTGCTCCCGATCTGTTCACAGTCCCTACATGTTATTTACACCAATAATCCTCAACGCGCTTGCAGAGGGATTTCAAGCGATGGACAAAAACAAACTGGAGTACAATTGTGAAGGTGAATGAGAGGGATGCAAGGGTTTTAACATTTTTACATATAAACTCAATCCAATAGATCGTTGAGTGTTGTTCGAAAATGGAAAGGAAAATCACAGACTTACTAATACATGACCGTTCCCTCAAACCGTTTAGGTGAAAGGAGGACGTCATTTGCAGAAACCCCAAGAAGTTGTGTTTAACTACTTGGGGGTCAATACTTTGAAGAAAAAAACATTTCGCCGCAGGAGAGAGGGAGGAAATGTCAGCTTTGAAAAGAACCTTTTAAAAGCAAAATCATTAAAGACCAGTCAGAACGGGCAGCGAGTGTCTCCATGTTTTCATGTTTAGGCCTCACCAAAATAGTCAATTGGACTTAGATTTGGACTTTGGGCCGTTTGGTGGTACTGACGAAAGGTGAGCCTCCTCCCGAATCTCAAGTCTTCTACGGCGTCTGCCTTTTGTTTTTTTGTTTTTTTAAAGCTCATCTCTGTACCGCCCCCTCTACACTGTACATGAGTTTTAAAAGTTGTTCCAACACCATTGTTGCATTTCTACACGTAGAGCAAAGAAAACAAAAGCGGTTCTGTCATGTGCGTACTTACACTGCACACACAGGGCTTGTTTCTCTGCAGCCGACGGAGGGGCGACGATCCTTGACAAATTTAATCAGTTCACAACATATGATTAGAACATATCTTGCGGTCTGAGAACAATGCCAGCCGTCAACAGTCCTTGGCTACATGATCGTCGGCCGACAGACCAGACGGCTATTGCGATACTGGCTGGTGGCAGATCTTGTCAGACACTCCAAATGACCGAGCGCATCCTGACGCTTTCGAGTGGATCTCGAGCAAACTCGGGAATAACAAGAGGCCCGGCCTCACTCAACGAATGAGCCGCTGCCAAGCGATTGTTGCCACCCTCATATAAGAGCCCTGACAAAAAAGTTTAACGCCCTCTCCACGGAGGAATCGCTGCAACTCCCCCAGCACATCTATTGCTTATGAGGTGCGCGCCTTATTCTCGAGAGGGCAAAGCCGCTTTCTGGTGTTCTCTCAGCCTTCATGTTACATTTTGCTTTCTTTTGTGTTCGCCATGTGCGACAGTGTCAGTGAGAGCGGCATGAAAACCGACAAGAGTGAGACGATTGAGCTGCATGTCTTGTTGCTCGGAGAGGATGGAGAGCTCTTTTCACTGACGCACCTGACAATTTCAATGGATCCGGCATCCCCCCCCCACCCCCCCATCACCCGCCGCCCCCTCATATCTTCATGATTCACTCGCAAATATCCCTCGATGAAAAATTAATGAGGTACACTTTGTCAAGGAATAAATAATTTAACCGTGCACGGGGTTTCAACACCTCCATTAAGCGTCTGGTCACTCCCCGGAGCGCCGTGGAAGACTGTTATCAATTCCGCTTCCCCGCGGCACGCGCGGCGCAGGAGCATTTCGCGCGCACATCAAAGTTCGCGGCTCCCTTCTCTCTCTCTCGTTGCCGAGACGCAACACGCGCAAATGCACACGAGCGCACCTCTGCTCCCCCCCCCCACCCCCCACCCACCCCGCCGCACTCGCGTCTTTGTGCGAGACCCCTCGCCTCGTCCCCATTGTCATGTTAATTATCTGTTTGCTCTGTTGTTGTTGTTTTTTTTTCTTTTTTTACAGGAGCTCACCATCCATCAAAGCGTCTCCCCGCTTTTCATCTCGCGCAGAGCGTCTCTACCTGTAATTAGGTTTTTGGCGCGTGAGGGAGAAGATGGATTTTGTTAGCGCCGCGCGCAGGGGGGCTGGTGTGGGGGGGTGGGGGGTGGGGGGGTAAGGGGGCGGACATTAGGTAGCCTCTGAGGGAGGCTGCTCTGGGACCGGCCCCCTTTTAACGGCGTCTAATTGATGCGGGCTGTCACAGGGCCCGGGGTTCGGTTGCTGCGGGAAGCCGAGCATCCTCATGTTCTGCAGAGTCACAACGTCGGTTGGGTTCGCACAGGTGGCCACGTGGTGTCCGCGCGCGCAAACATGCCTGAAATGCTTTTACTGCACAGGAACTGGGGCGGGGGATGGGATAATGTTCGTTTGTTGTTTTGTTTTTTTTTGTTTTTGTCTACACGAGCTCTACAAACAGGAAGTCACAGCGCTTGTCAGAATGATTCAACGTCCCGATGTCAAGAACTTGACGCTGATCGTGCCTTGCGCGTCGCCTAATGAGCCTCATTGGAGTTATTGACGCTAATAGGTCTATCGGTAGTTTACCACAACTCAGGTCACATGGGACGAGGCCCCTGGTTGTTTAAATCTGCCTGATCACGTCTGCGCAGAGTGAGGAGAAACCCGTGGATCTGGGATCTCAGAAGAATCACAATCAGCTGATGAAGCGCGTCCTGACGCACTCGCTGAGAAACTGCTTCCCATATTCACCGACTGGTGAATATGGGAAGATTGAATCTGCAGTGACAATTGCTGCGTTTCCATTTACTGTTCCAGATTGTAATTACAAAAATGGAAATATGGTAAATTTTTGGCTGTCTCATCATTAGTGTATTTGGCCAAAACTGCGATGGGGACACTTTTTTTTTGTTGTTCACAGGAGTCAGGTGATCAACAGCCGGATGTTACCACAGGCGGAAAAGACGAAGAAGACGACAAACCCCGGGAAAAGATAGGAGGATGTTTTATAATGACTCATCAAGTCGTGGGATTGTAATTGCAAACACTGCGTAATTACAAAATGCGCTCATTTGTCGCTGAAATGCAGCTAAGCACGGCTTGGCAACATTTCCGCTACAAATTAAAAGGAGTGCAAAGAGGTGCAGTGGGAAAAAAAATGTTTTAAAGGGATTACCTCTAAATCCACTCGGGACATCTGGCGCCCAAATATAACCAACGCTTCGGCATACCACCGTCCGGGAAACTTTTCGACAAACTGCTGCTCTGGAGGAACTACTGCTGTTTGTTTGTTGGGTTTTCATATGATGACTTTATTGTGGTAATATCATGACATTATTCTTGTATGAGTTCATTCTCGTGCTATTATCGCTTCATTCTCGTAATTTTATCTAAGACTTGGTCGTACAGGCAAATGTCAAGTAAATCAAGAGCATTTTTTTAACTCGTTCCCACTAGTTGTCATGTGCTGTGTGTAAATCGGTGACAACGGGAACCCGAGACGTCTCCATCGGCTGAAGGGGGAAAGTAAAACGCGAAGCAAGCTGGGGGGTAACGCGACCGACAACCGAAGCGCCACGTTTATGCCATCGACGCTCCTCTGCGTCTCTCTGCTGTTGTGCGAGAGTGCGGTGTTATAATTGCAGGCAACACAAATGACAATTTTGTAACGTATGACGTGTCAATGCGTCAAAACAGGTTTCATGCTTTTCAAAGGCTCCTGAACGCTCCAAACGCTTTGCATGCATAACCGGAGTACAATAACTTCAAGTAAAGCCACAGAATAAAAGTTTATTATGTGAACCCGCATATGGTGTGTCTTATGAGAATATAGGCTAGTCATAATGTATTCTGTTTGTAATTATTTATTATGTGATGGATAATTGAAAATGACTTGCAGGCTAAGCCTCCCACCCCCACTTCCCACTAAACGCAAATATATTTTATCTTCATGTTTGCTGTGTTTATAATAACTTCTGGTATCCAGGGAGTATTTCTTTGGTTGTGATGTTTGAGTGTGTGTGTGTGTGTGTGTGTCATGTGACTGTATTTCTGTAACTCGCCGTTTCTTTCATTTCACGCCAGCCTTTCAAATGATTTTTAGATTTCTCCCCTGACCAGACTCATCGCAGTGCAGGCCATGCAAGAAAGAGGCACAATTAAAAGACGACGCGGACGTCCGAGCCGCCCTGCTTGACCTTCGGCTTGAAATGCAAAGTGCCTCATGCCTCTGGTCTGTTTGGAGGGGCCTTTTCTCTCTTCCGAAGACGGACAGCCATGCATTATTGATTACAAAACACTCCTCCAGTGCCATTTCATCTTTCAAACCTCGCATGAGAACTGAGCTTTATTTTAAAGTAGTTTAGTTTGCTTTTGTGTGCGTGCTCTTCCCTGCATCCTCTTTGGTGTTATTATTGTTTTGTTTTTGTTTTTGTGCTGTTGTTTGTTTGTCATACCGAAACCCGTCCTCCTCCGGAGCCATCACTCTTTCATCATATTTATGTGGGATGCGGATAAGCAGGTGCATCTACGTTACTTTCTCCTCTCCTCCTCTCTGAAGCTGATATAATACACCCCCGAGCTTGCACCAGGCAATAGTCGCAGGGAAGCAGACAGCTATTAGATGAGTTGTGTTTGTGAGGATTTATTAATTAACGGTTACAGAGGTCTCAGTTGGTCCAAAATATCACTAAAACTCTTCCCCAAAAATACGTAAAAAAAAGTCAAAGTGATTTGGCTTCCCAGCTGTCTCTGTGCACAATAATTGGGTTTCAGTCTTCTGCACCTTGAGCATGTCTCCGAGTGCTGAACCGCTTGTACGTCTGGGCACAAGCAGTTCAGGCACGTTGGAAGATTTACGGTATTGCAGCACTGAGGCAGGAATGGTGCCTGGTAGCTTTATTTATTTATTTTTTCCAAAGACATCTCTTGCAGACCTGTAGACTATTTGCAAAAAAAACCCAAAAAAAAAACATTTGTTGCTCCTGTGATCACGAGCCACTATCTTTGTAGCAGTTCTTGCTTCGTTCAACGCAGCCTCGACGGGTGATTTTCAGGTTTTTTTTTTGTTTTGTTTTCTCTTCGAGAGGGATCACGATGATCACCGTAGCCGCCGGGAGAAATAAAACACATACAAACATTAAAATCCAAAAACATGGGCTTGCGATGTAAAGAACGAAACAAAACATACCCCGCTGCTTTCACCTAAGCATTTGCTTGTTTCTTTACGCGCCAAACATTTGAACCTCGCTGATTGTTGTTTACCAGCCATTCGCGGCACAACCGATAGCTCCCGGCTTTTTTTTTACAAGGCCTGCCCTCATTGGCTAAAACCGAATCTAGCAGTCAGGTGGATAAGAAAGCCTGGATTTCTCATTTCTTTAGCAATTTCTTTACTAAGGTACCACCGCAACCTTTGGTAAAGATCTGAAAATTGCTCCCCATCCAATTAAGCATTCAAACTGGATGAGAGACTTTGTGTTGCGGTTGCGTAAAAACCCCAGTGGAATGCAGTGAAGTTCGTGGTTGTGTTCTAACATAATGTGAAAAAGGTTTAGTGGCACGTCTACTTCTGCAAGTGTTTTCTCGTGGCTCAGGGGAGACAAAATAAGAGTCCTTGAATTGAAATTAAATTTAAATAAATCAATTTAATTAATTGTTTCCTAAAGTGAGAATCAACGTTTCTCAAATATGGAAGAATTTAAATTCTCTGTATTCAAAATAAACTCTCTACCGACAAGGCTCAGAATCGCGTCGTCTTGGTAGCACACACCGAGTGATGAGCCTTGCCTTCTCCGTCCCCTGTGAGCAGGGCCACGAGGGAGAATCGTCATGGTGACCACGGCTGTCAGATGGCGTTACCGTGACGCCGAAGAAATGATCAGCTTCATGGATCCCGACAGCGCTCCCTGACAGCGCGGGGGTGGGGGGTGGGGAGGGGGGACACCGGGCCACACCTGGGAGGAGAAATGCTGGCAGAATGTGAAACGTTATTGAACAAGGTCGTTCCAAGGGTCACGTCAAGACCTGTCCGCTCCCGTCTCATCCATCACCGAGGGCCACTCAGCCACATTCTGGAATAAATGTTTACATACGATGCATACAGAGAAGAAGAACTGTGTTTTATGTTCTCCTTCTGTCTGACATTAAATTCCTTTTACTGTTTTAGGTCAGAGAGGATTTGCTAAATTATTCGAATTTGCTCAGTTTTAGAATAATGACACTTTTTTAAAGAAGTTATCTAGAATTTGGTGGAATTCCCCTTTACACTATGATCTTAGTCAAATGGGTTGGGTCTTGTACCGAAGGGTTCTTGCTACAGTTTGCTGGAATTTTGGTCCATTCCTCCTGACAGAGACTTTTTTTTGTCTCTAAGCCAACCGTAGAGAGACTCCTTTCACTCTACGATATTCTGCATGTCCAATATGGAATATAGAGATCTTCCAATATCCATTTGGAAGATCTAAGCAGGCAATATTTCCACATGATGTTCTTGATGCAACCTTCACAGTCGGGATGTTGTGATCGGACTTTGAAGCTTCGCCCCTTTTCCTTCGTAATGGTCGTTCACTTCACTTTCAGTTCATCAGACCATTGGACACGTCTCCCAAAGTGAACACTGCCTGTCCACTTGCAAACTCTAATCTGGCTTTTTAATCTTACTTTTGGAGCGATGGGTTTTTCCTCACGGAGTTTCCTTGTATAACAGGTTAACTCAGGGTAACTAGTTTCGCGAGCTGCACTTCCACTGACCATTTAATAGCCCAATTTGACATATCGAAAGTGAATTTGATTAACGGAAGCAGTTGTTTTCCCCCAAACAGTTTTGCCACTAGGGTGAGGTAGTTGGCTAGCCATATGCGAGTTGATTTATTTCACAAAACCTTAATGGAAACACTTTTTTTTTTTTACATCACGTGAGTCACATGAGCTACAACCGAACGTCACTGATGCAAACTATGAAGTAGACCACAGGAAGTAGTTTGAGGATTATGTTACTGCATGTTTTTTTTACTGACTTGCCGTGTGAAAAAGCATCTTAAGCCAGCATCTTTGGATTTGTTTTGGTTTTCTATTGAAACTTATGTAAACATCAGGTTCCAGTCATAGAATACTTGGTCAGGATTTTAGAAAACGATTAAATTACTGTCGACAAATCTGGACAGAAAAAAAAAAAACCCACCCCCAAAAAAATACCAGTAATGTAATCTTTCAGACAGGTAATGTTTCTTTGAACAGTCTAATGTCACCGAGGTGATAAATCTTTAATCGTGTTGGCCTTTTTCACAGGATACCTCATCTGCAAAGTGCTGCAAACAAGCACCCCATTTCTAAGTCTGACTCACGTCTAGCACCGGCCTTGTGGAAAAGACCCGACCGGTATCGCTGATGTCAGGGCCAGCTGGTGATGCTCGTTAACATGAATGACAAGACGAGCAGAGGGACGGGGGGGACAACAGCTCGCTCGCTTTTTTCTTTCTCTCTGCGTGTTTTTCCCAACATGAGACATCAACACATCTCCGGTTCCTGCCGGCCCCACTCCCAGAGCTCATGACAATTGCAATGATTGATCTCCCTCCTCTTGACTGCGGTGCAGAGGGAAGAAAAGAACACCACAGCGCCAAAAGAAAAGGGGAAGGGAGGGAAGAGGGGTGTGAGAAGTCCCTACAAGGTCAGAGGGGCGTCCACTCCTTTTGTTTTGGTGCGGGCATGGAGGGGCACGTTTGAATAACCTGCGGCCCGGCCAGAGGAACAGATGTGCTCCCCGAAATGAGCCGGCTCTCCGGCTGGTTTGCTTATTCAAAGAGAGTGAGGCGTCTGACTTTACCTGTTTGGAACATGAAGAAAAAAACACAGGCGAGAGTCACCTGTTGGGTCTTATCTCAGAGGAAAATGTTGCTGAGACAATCAGGCTCCTAACAATGTGATTTATGTCCCGCAACATCCGCATCCACACAACAGATGGGCGTCTATTTATGGCCATGATAACATGCTCAAGTTGCATTATTGTGTGGCTAAGCATTTTTTTTTTTTGTTGTTGTTTTTAAATCTGCTCTTGCAATATAGGCTCATCTCTGATTGGCTGTTTCTAAATATATTGCTAAAATCAAAGAAGGGATTAAGAAAGCCTGTTTGAAAACCAGGTTTGTAGAACTTCTGAAGCTTCGAAATCTATTATTTCTCAGTCAACGTTTAGAGAGTTAAGACCGAGGTGGCGATTCCATTTCCAGCAGCGCAACCAAACTGACTATAGGCTGCGCTACGATGGACTGATTTCAGTTCATGCACATTATGTGTTTGATTGACTAGCAGAGTCAAAGCCTCGCACTAAATCCAAATGAGAACGTGTCAAGGTTAGAAAATGCATATTTAGAGATGTAGTCAGTTTGCTCGAGCTGCTTTACAAAGTTGAAAAGCAAGCGAATGGTGCAGTTGTTGGTACGTTTGTCTGCTTTTTGCATAATGTACTTGTGCATCTGCAGTCCAAAAAGAGGTAGCGTGGTAGCTAGACTGGCCTCTGGTGATTTAACCACATTCTACCTTACCACTTTCCCAGTGACCACTGGAGGTAGCCAGCAGCTCCGTTAGCGGCCATGAACTGCATAGATGATAGATTAGTGAATGAATAATAACCACAACAAAGGCAATTCTACAAACCATTGACCCTTTTTCAGATTTGGACTTGTAAAATAAATTTAAAATTCTGGAATTTCCCTCCACTTCAAAGGTATGCACAAACATGTGTTGAGGATCGTGATTATATTGTGGCAAAATATTAAAGAAAAAAAAAAAAACCTCAATGGAGTGAATACTTTTGAGAAGCCCAGTAAGCAGCTATGTTACGTATTTTCCTGCGTGCCTTTTTGTTTACTCTGTCAAGTGTCTGAGTGTGCAGTTTCAGTTTGCACAGTAGGCTTGCAACAACAATATTTGCGGATCACACCCTTGGGATTTTCTATGTGGAGTTTGCATGGATTGTTCTGCCCGTGTCTGTTTTACAAGCACACAACACGACGCTCGAGGAACCTTGTTAACGACTGGCGAAAATCACCAGCAGCACGCCCTTGTTCAATCTTCCCTGCCGCCTGAGGTAAACACAGCACCTCTGAGACCAGGATTCGTGATCAGCGGGAGAATCCTATATCACAGGCAAAGTCTTCTTAGTGGCATTTCCAGGATTGCTGTCAAGTAAATGAACCTAACTCGTTCAAAACTCGCTGCCTCCCTCTGCTGGTGATAAAAGGTAATGACGTCAATTGTGGATGTCTTAAAAAAATTGGGAGTTTGTCTAAAATTAGATAATAAACAATTGCCATAATTTATTTTAAATTGGACAGGAGTACACGAATAATACATTGCATCTCTAATTATTAAAATATGTCTCTGAAACGGTTTATTTGATGATAGGTTAACATTTCCATCAGACCTGCTCTTCAACGTCATTTAGCAGCACTATATGCTCTACTCCTCAGTAATGTTATTATATTTCAGAATTTAACATCTGATTGTATCGTACTGACATGGAAATAATTGTGTCTATTTTATAAGTTACATTTTTTTTACAATGAAATATTAAAAAAAATATTTACATAGCATTCCTTTATGAGCTAAAACAATGAGTCTGCATTTTAATTAAGGGAATTAAATGTGATGTTATTTATCTGAAGCAGTTATTGGCATGGAAATAAACACTTATATATATTTATTTTATCAATAAATCTATTAAATTTTTTTCAAACTATGACACATATATATATATTTATTTATTTATTTATTTTTTTCAGAATTTATTTATGTTTTACATTGTGGCACTTTTTGCGCACCGTACATTCTACAGTACACAGACAAATAATCGTACACATAATTTGATGAACCCAGAATTGAATGAAAATGTTTTCGAAACGTGCACATTTTAAATTCATTTAAGAAACGTCATGTTTGAGTTGACCCTTTTTCAGATACGTGTATTTATTTTTGCAATTTAATTGCATCACAACAAAAACCCCTTTAATGCATTATATTTCTGACATTGTGTCACTATGTCTCTCCACTCATAATAACATTTGTGAGCTGAAACGCAACAGAAAATGTTACTGTCTCATAATGCTTAACCCTCCCAATTAAATGAGTTTTTTTTTTTAAGTTTAAAGCATCCAATAAAGTTATTGTGTCTCAGCAAAAAGCTGTGGAATATTTAAAAAATATATATTTTCTGAAATAAAGCTTTGAAGAACATTTGCATCTACATAAAGTTAGTGTTAATTTTTTATTTTTTTCCTGAATTTTCCTTTCAGTAGCCTATAAATATCAAACACTCTAAGATAATTGTCATTTCTTTAACTGATCTCTGAGGTCATCCCATCCCACTGTGAGGCCGTATGTGAAATTTAAACGTCATTCCCAAATATTTCGACCAGCGCCCTGATTTACAGCACAACTCCGCGCTCACCTCCACAAAGCTCGGCGCATTACACGAAAGCTGCATGTACGTCGAGACAAACAGCAGATGTCTCTCTACTCCGTGTGTTTGAGAGCCTTCATTGAGTCGCTGCTGTCTACAGATGACCGAATCGCCATTTTGGAAGCGAGTCGTTCACAGCACAACCGTCTTGAGCACAGGAACTATGCCGCGGGGCCGGCCTCGCAAACTGAACCTAGATAGAAAGGACGAAACAGGTAACAAGTACCAAAATGCAAGAAATAAATAGCACTTATTATGGGCTGTCCAAAAAGCCGGGTATTATTTTGCCAAGTATCTCCGCAGCCTATTTATTAACACTTGAATGTAGTGTATATAGTCCCCGGATATAGTATTGCGTGTGGGCTTTGCTTTGTGCGGCGAAGGAGTGATTGAGGCGGAATGATATTAATAACGTTTCGGAGGCTCTTCTTATTGGCTTCCAGTGTAAATTGGTGTCCGCGAGGAGCGGAGCAAGCCTTGGTGCCGCTCAGTGTTAGTTAGAGTTAGCCCTTTTAAAGGTAACATTTGTTTATACGGAGTTCGTTGTTAGCCTAATGTTGCTAACTAGCTCGCTTTGCCACCATTAGCCTTGCAGTTAGCACGCTAAACTGTTCGCCTCGGTTAGTTTGTTGCTGTGGAGCGCCGCGGTGAAGCTTTCCGGGCTCTCGTGGATTCAACTCGTTGCAAAAAAAAAAAGAAAAAAAAAAGTTGTATCAGCCTCAGTTTGTCACAGTGACAACATAAATGCAGAATCGCGTTAGTTCAGTGGTCGTTTAATTGTTATATCTGACGACGTGCGTTGTGATACGTTTGGCTTTTCGGTTTGAGTGACACGTTGGAGACATGATGCAAAAACGTGCAGATATAGTCGAATGGATATCATTAGTGAATACATTAAGATGCAATCGCTTTGCTCGACCAACCCTCTGCTCAAAAGTGACGGAAAGCAGCTAAAGTGGGCGTGTTGCACCCGGTTAAGAACTGATACCAAGTTGAATGAGTTCCACCCAAACATATGATTTGAATGAAGTGACACTCAATATTTGGAGTGCTATTCGTGCAGTTTTTTTTGTTTTTTGTTTTTTGCAGCAATGAACTTCATTCACACTGAAAAATATCCATCCCCTACATTAAAAGCGATCTTTCAATTTCGCCAACATGCTCTGAAAGAAAATCAGAGCATGTTGAGCTTGAGTCAGGAACTGAAGGTTAGTTATGGCACATAGCAGTTTTATCTGTTAGTCTTGGACCTTATTGTAAAAAGACAGACGTCTAAAAGGGTTTGTCACAACAAGCAAATGCCGCAACACAAATAAAGGCTTTTCTGTTGTTTATTTAGAGATGCTTTATCATTTCCAACCATTTTCAGCTGAATCAGAATCATACAAATGTAAATCTGCTTCGTAACATTTTTGAGCCCAACTCCATATAACTGGTTAAAAATGTTAGGAAGTGCGATTTGTGGTCAATGAAATAAGATTAAAAAAAAACAAAAAAACCCTCGAATGTATATTTCAAATATATTTCAAATGTATATGTTATTGTTTTTAAAGGTGAAAGAGAATTTGCCAATCTGATTGCTTCAGGCTGTTACAGATAATTATTGGGCTAATTGAACAAGATCGCTTACGGTTAGTTTTTAGCTGCTATTTGTTTTGTAGTAGTCGAAAAAGCTTTGACCCCAGGACTTTGCACACATGAATGCGTGGTGTTGGCAAATCTAAGCTTTGACCAATGCCAGAGCAGGCTTTCAAAGAATTGCAAAATCAATTTTGATATTCAGTATTAGCCAATAAATACACACAAAAACGGGTGCCATGTTTTCCATCCTCTTTAGTTTAAGTAAGAGGTCTAGCTGATGCATTTTGGTATCATCTTAGAGGTTAATGCCAGCCCAATTATTGAGATGAATTTGATCAAATCCACGCTTGATACTTTTTCTGCAGCGGACACTTGCTGTTTCTGTCCCTGTGTTGAGGTGTCCAATAAAACCAGACTGGTGTATTCCTTAGTCATTTCTACTAAAGAAAGTCATTAATTTCTCAATCAAGATCTTCTCTTCATCCTTGAAAAGAAAAGGAAGTCTTGAGATGGGCCACCCAATTTTTGAACTAGGGTCAGATCAAAACGTTGTACTTCTCTTTGGTAAAATACGCGTCTAGTTAATTATTTAACAAGTAAACGTACAGCCGTTTCTGTTTCTCTTACAGGTTTCAGCGATGGGTCGCGGGAAAAGAAGTGCACCATTTGCTCCCAGACCTTCACCAAAGAGAGCAAGCTGCAGAAACACCTCCGAGAACATGAGCTCAACGACAAGGTATAGCCGCATCTCTTGAAGTGTGAGCTTTCAGACGGGCGTAGGACTGGCCTAGCTCTGGGAAAACCACTTCTTTACGTTTGGTCTAAATGCGCCGGATGATTATTTTGGTGAATATTTACCGTAAATTCTTACTGGAAAATTGATTTATTTCAATTTAGGTTTTTACGGCTTGACTTTATAGTTAGCATTTGGTCATACATCAGCTTGCCAAAGTACTGTTATGTGGTTGCGGCCCCCTGGGGGGTTAGAGTGGGGCCGGGGCCCACTCATGAAAGATGTGGGTCACCCCAGAGAATCATTATTTTAAAACGACAGACAGAGTCATCTTCTTCAGCCAAGACATAAATGTAAAATCTAATAAACAAGATCTAATAAACAAATTTTTATAAATTTCATAAAAATTTATCTTTTATAAAATTAAAAGATAAATTTGTAGATGAATTCACACACACAAATTCTATCATTTTGGGGTTTTTTTTTTTAGTTGTGCCCCTCACATCTCTTAAATTAATAGTAAATAGAATAGTCCTTTATTTTTCCCTCTGTGGGGAATTCAAGTGTATCATTTTATGCAAAACACACGTAATAACTGATAACAGTGCTTAAGAAAAATAAACACTACTATACAAAAATTGGAACAGTTGAAGGAAATATTTACATTCTTTAAAAAAAAACATACCAGCAGTGAATCTGTGAAGTGTATATTTGTATTCAGGCCCGTTGAGTCAACACTTTCTAGACACATCTTTCTCTGCGATTACATGGGAAAACCTTTCCAGCTTTGCCCATATATGGACACTGAAATGTGGCCCACAATTTTCCACCACGGCTTTTGTAAAGTCCACCCTGCATTTGTTTAACACACATCATCACTGCGCAGCAGGGCAGTATTGTATTGGTGGTGCTTCATAAGAGAGGGTGACTTTGAACTGAAGTGCTGATAAATAAGAGTTGCGCGAGACTTGCTTGTGTATCGATGAAAAGTGTGAGAGTGCTGACGTGCCCTCCTTGTGCGCTGTGAGCTATCACAGTGGCCACATAAACAAAGGAAGAGGGATTGTCATGTGTGAAGTATGTGTCAGCAGCTACCTGAGCCACTCTTATGGGCTTGCTATGACTCACTCGGAGGAAGCTATACGTGCAGAAAAGCAGCATCTGCTCCCTCTGTTTTTCAGCAACACTCTGAAATAGAATGGTCAGTGTTGCATTTTTCTATTATAGCTCTGACTGATGATCTCAAGTAATATGTTTACAGGACTGTTCTGCTCCACTTGTATTTTCCTGAAACAGGATTTCTATAACCCAAGGAATCCTTCTGACCTTGTGAAATGTGTACACCTCTATGAGAAAGATATGCTCTATGAGAAAGTCCACAAATAGGCAGATTCTCCATGAATAAATAGTGAATAGTAAACCACAAATAGGCTGGGGGTTTAACACCAATTTAGATCAAAACAAGATTGATGCAAATTTGTGACAGTTGGCCAAAAAGAAACAAAGACAACCTTTCATACATAAAGCACTTTTTCAATGATGCTTTGATTAATTAAATTAAACCTGTTCCACCCCTCTCCCTGAAAGTATAAAAACAGCCTTTGCTAAATCACATAAATCATAAGTAATGATCTATGTGATTTAGCACATTTTTATTTAGGATTCAGCTGAATGGCCAGGGTTGAGTTGTTTTAGACGGTGTTAAACATCCTCCATTTAGTCTCATCCTTCAGACAGCCGTGCAGTGACTCGCTGTGTCAGTCCGGCTCTTTATCTCTTTGGAATCCGTAATGTACATTGTTTTAATAACTTGGCATACCTTGATCCATTTGACTGGCCAGCGGCAACTTTTGCCCTCGGGGTAAAAATTTGTCGTGTCGCATTTACGTTTTGATCTTCCTCTTTTCATGAACAGCAACGCCCCTCGTTCTCTTCCTGAATGCTTGACATCAGGTCCTACTCTCAGTGGCTCAGAAAAACCGCCTGATTGTCTGATTATTATTCATGTAAAAAGACAGTAATGAAACCCGCGCTCCCGCTTTGCTGCACATGTTCTTATCTGGCTTTTCAAATGGAAGGACTCCATTGCATTTGAATTCTCTCCAGGCTGAAGAGCGGCAGCCTCGCCGTCTGTCCCTTTGACTGAGACGCAGGAGTCAATTTAACTGACTGGATTCAGAAATGAAGTCAGCCGACCCCATAGATGGAAAGCAAAATTAGTTTTGGTGCCACTTTCACCTCATTTAAAATGCTGCTGTATTTTTTAAGATACATTTACTCTATCGACTGTTGAGGCAACATGAACTGATTCAGGAAGGAAAACTTGCGAGTCTGCCATCGGGTTGCGCTGTCGCTATCACATTACAACCTCTGCCTCCTCTCCGCAGCCTCACCGCTGCGACCAGTGCCCGCAGACGTTCAACGTGGAGTTCAACCTCACGCTGCACAAGTCCACACACAACACGTCCGACTTCACCTGCCCCGTCTGCAACAAGAAGTTCTCCCGTGTCGCGGGCCTCAAGTCCCACGTCATGCTGCACAAGAAAGAGGAGGTGAGCTCGCCTCCTCCGGTTTGCGAGCGACGCCAAACTTTGCCGGTTCTTGTCTCTTGAGTCTCGCGCCGCGCTCTGCTCTTCGCAGAACCTCATCTGCTCGGAGTGCGGCGACGAGTTCGTCCTCCAGAGCCAGCTCTCGCTGCACATGGAGGAGCACCGGAAGGAGCTTTCGGGCATTAAAGTGTACACCTGCAAAACCTGCAGCAAGGAGTTCAAGACGTTCGTGCAGCTGAGGGAGCACACAAAGAGCCACGTCAAGATGAGGTAAACGGGGCTCAAAACTAAAGCGAGTTTTGAAACTCCAGATGCACCCGGTCACTTTTTTTCATCCATATCGATACAGATACCTGAGGTTCACCGATACGATCCGCTGAATTGACTTAAAATGTTTTGGGTTTTTTTTAAACACAGACTAAATGTAGTGAATTACAAATGTATTTTGATAACTCTGGACCAGTACAGTACACTTAGATCCAACAATTGATCCACAAGCTTGGTCAAACATGTAAAAGCTGCACAATTTTAATTTGTTCAGTCAGCAGAAGTAGGAGTATAAAAGCCAATGTAAAATAAATATTAAAGAAACATAAACAGAAAACAATAGGCTGACTACCTGGGGAGAGATCAAACTGTAGCAAACTTTCAAATGGATCCGAAAGTGCAATTAAGAATTTAAAATATAATGTAAAATAAAAGACTCAGACCAAAAAGCGTAGAATTAGACTCAATAGATCTTCCCCTTTGCATTGGACACATTTTCACCGATACACAATCTAGAATTTGTTTCAGTATCGGGATCGATACAGATATTAATATCGGATCGGTGCATCTCTATTTAAAACTCCATTAATTTCAATCTGTCAAGTTTAATAACACTTACCAATGTCCCTCTTCTGAGTTCAGATGCATTCATTAATTTTAAATCTTTCCAAAAACGGAACTTGTTTCAGAAACTCTATTCACCAAGTGAGACACGTGATATAAATTAATTGGTTTTCAAGCCTTTGTTTCTGGCCATTGTGATGATTTTCTGCTTACAGCTAATGAAAACATAACATTCAAGTCTAGAATATCACATCAATGAAACATTTTGTAAGTGGGCTCTATGAAAAGTGTTTCATGCGGTTTCAAAGGTTCTCTTCAGAATGTACTTCTAATCTCACAAATGAGACTCACTGTCATTCAAGTTATTGAATATGGCAGTACATCAATGCGTGATTTACTTCGCCCTTTATGTTGGAATAAACTGTAAACAGTTTATGATGCCATCCTGAGAGTGGGAGGCCATTTGAGCCCATAGATACATGTAATTCACCTTGAGTATTACAGTCACAAAAGTTTGTACATCTTGTGCAAAATTAAATTACGTACATTTATTATTATTATTTTTTTATTTATTTTTTTTTTTTTTGTATTTTTATTATTTTAAACCTTTTAAATTCCTTGCAAAACACACAACTTAAAAGGAATAAAAGTTTTATCCGAGGATGGATAATTTATCTTCCTTGTGACATAGATGTTTGCAGAAAAATATGCAAATATATTTTCAAAAGTCTATAAACAATTTCCTGGCCTGTTGTAGAAATTCAATGTGATTATTCCATTAAAAAAAAAAAAAAAACTGGCCAAAACTTCCCTTTAATTCTATAAAGTTAGCTGTGTACAGTTTTTAAAAGCATGTTTCTTCTTTCTTCAATTTTACAAATATGTGCTAGTGTGTTTTGCTCTGCCACATTAAAACATCGTTCACCAATCATGGTTTTAGGGGTGTGAATACTTTTGCAAGTTGCTATATTGTATGTTGTCCAGCGAGATCAGCGTGTCTGCAGAGTAACTGTGCTAAAATGAGCTCCGGCAAGCAGCAGTTCTGCTTGTTAGCTGTTAGAAATGAGACGGTAAAACAGAGAATTGGTCGACGCTGAACTCTAGACTTTGCTGAGCATTTGTTTGGCAAGGGAAATACAATTTGTTGTGACTTGTACGGCTATTGTTCGGCTCTCTATTACGTTAGTTCAGCCTTCTTATTGCCTGTGTGAATGCAAACAGAAGAAAAGTCCTCTCAGGATGTGTTTTTTTGGAAAGCAATTCTGGGTTGATATTCTCAGAGTCCCCTCACCAATTGGGTCTAAAAAAAGTGCCTGATACATTGCTAATGAATTTAGACAGGCTACTGAGGTACCTCACAAAAAAAAACTGACTGTATTTAACTATTTTTTTTAGCTTGTTTTAGCATCTAGCATGTCAAGTTATGTAATTAATTAAATCCAAGCAAAATATCCTGCTTACCCATTTCTTTCTGTTTATATTAGAGCAACCCCCAAATCAGGATTTGCTTTAAATGGACTTAAAATACTAGTGACCGATTCAACGTTAATGTTTCCTTTGTCAGTCCCGCGGGAGGTTTTTCAAACAGAATGCCGCCGAAAACCGCTCACCGATCTTTGTATGCTTTTTCTGCAAAGGGCGCTGTCCTCCAGCTCCAGAAACTACAAGAAAAACATCGATCGCAGCGGCTTCACAAACAGCTGCCATCACTGCGGAAAGGCCTTCAAAAAGCCCAGCCAGCTTGTCAGGCACATACGAATACACACAGGTGAGTGAGAAAGCACAGAAACTCACACATCTCTGATCATTCATTTTCAGGAGAAAGAAGCTGCAGGAAAATAGGAGCATATTCATTCACCCATGATGTTTCTCTGAAATGATGGGCTTTCAAGTGTGTTTTCTGCACTGAAAGGATTTATTTCACTTTATTACAATTGAATCAAATGTGCTTTATTGATCTCCAAAAGGGAACTTGCTTATTTGTTGACAAGCTTCTCTGTTTAAAGCACTAGATATTAGCAAACACAAATATAACCACTAGTGATATAAAATTTATAAAAAGAAATGTATACATAAGGGTGTACATGGATATATGTTAATGTTTAAATAAATCTATAAATGAGCCCAGAATAATCCTGGACTTCAAGACACTGGGGGCGTTGTATAATAAACAACAAATTAAGCAGTTTAACTCAATGTTCTGAGCAGTGGAAACTCTTAGAGTGCTTTGGGAGTGTGCATCAGCGAGACAGCTCCTGTGTGCCTTCTTGTTCACCGTGGTAACAGAGAACAACTGCTGGAGGCGGATTTGGAACAACATCTCAGGGACGAGGGGGGAGAGAACTGTGTGGGGATCGCCACAGACCGGCTGCTTGTATAATCTCCATCCTGACATCCAAGCACGAGTCTGAATATAACCAGACATCTGGGAAAACATTTGGACACAAAATAACTCTGTTTGATATTACTAAAAACAATTGTTTATAAAACTCCGACCAAAATGAAGATATGAGAAAGCTCCATATTTGTGTTTTCTAGTGTATCAACATTAGAAAGCAGATTTTCCCACGCATTACAATCTGCGTATGTGCAAGCTTTGACACGATTCCCAATCGACATCGTCTTAGAAGTAGTTAAACCTACATATCTATCCACAAAATGAACCTCCTGACACCATATTAAATTCCTAACAGGAAGTCTTGATTCTGATTGGTTGACATTGGGTTTTATCTTTGCACTGCACTGCCCCCTATGGGTTTGGCATGTTTAAACAACACTTAGTGACGTATTTGTACGGGTTCATGTGGATGAAAACCTTCCTGAGGCCGATTCCAGGGTTTCCCTCAGAAAACTGGCTAAGCCCGGTGGAAGGCGCGCAGAGGCGTGTTTTTGTATAAAAGATGTTAAGTCGACAGGAAATGTAAAAATATAACTGGATAATTATATGTTACTGGAAGACATACCCAGTGAAACGCTAAACCCACAACTAGTCTTAAAAACAACAAATCAAAAAACACAATTCAAACGAATATCAAGTATTTGCACATCTGTTAAATCCAAATTAAGTCAGCAGCTCCATAAGGCGCCCAGGGCTTCAAAAATACAATTACATTTTTTTGCACAATGTGGCGGAGATAATGGTTTTCAGAAAGACCCGGCTGCGTGTGCACAAGGCCCGAGTCTGAAGCGAACGCATTGCAAAACCATTTCATATGTTTTTTACACCTCAAAAGTCAACAATGTGCTGCCAGAAATGCTCAGTTTATCTGCTCATGGAGAAACACTCCCAAACCCTGCTTATAAATCTCCATCCCTTAGCCACAAGTAGCTGCAGCAATGCATTATGGAGTATGTAGTTTGATTTATAAGAGCTAAATTATCTACTGGCAGGCCATTTATAATAGGTGGTTAAATCAAAGTTATACACTACTGTGTGTTGGTTCGGACCAAGTTGAAAGGGTGTGTTAATACACTCTAACTAGCTGCATGTTTTAGAGTGTAGTCCCATCAACCAGATGTATTCTAGTTTCTGATTTATTGCTATAATTGAGAACGCCCTGAACATCAGCTCAGCCTTCTGCCATGTGGGGAGCGAGCCGCGGACACAAATAGGAGATGTGGCAGTTTGTCTTCTTGATTGGAGTCTTTAACGTCCCCATTAATGCAAATCTGGGCAATATCCGATGGAGTAGTCCTGCTCCCGCATCGCTGATATTTCTCCGTGACAAAACGCCTCAGAGTTAGCCAACTTTTCTTATCCCGGGGTGAAAGACGGCGCACGTCTGATCGCTCATCTGCGATGCAAAAAAGCTGGGCGGGCAGAATTTTTATGCGCCGCTTCTGTCGCTCTAAGGGTCGTTCATCTGTCTGAGTTGAGGATGACGCTGCCGGCAGCAGCTTTCATCCACATGTTGATCGCACATCATCCAGGTGTTAATGGGTTCGGCTCCGTAAGCGGCGGCGGTTGAAGCTCGGAATCCAAATCAGCCTGTCAGCCGATGAGGTCTGGAGCTGCTTTGGGATTTCTGCAGAGGCTTGAGCTCAGATTTCTTATTTTTTTTCCCCCAAGAAGAGAGGCTAGTTTTGCCATCGTTGTTCCTTTTGCGTCAGAAATGATCATACTGACGGAAATTATTTTCTGTCTGAACGGATTGCCTTCTGATTTTCAGGTGAAAGACCCTACAAGTGCATCCATTGCAACAAGGCTTTCAACCAGAAGGTGGTGCTGCAGACTCACATGGTGAAACACACGGGAGAGAAGCCTCACATGTGCATGTTCTGCCCAGCGTCCTTCTCCCAGAAGGGCAACCTGCACTCTCACGTTCAGAGGGTTCATTCTGAGGTAACGCCACAGGACCCACTTCCTACGTGAAACCGAACCTATTCACTTCATCCTTTTTTTTTTTTCATCTGTTTTTGTCGTTTTTTTTTTTTAAAAAGATATACCCGAAAAAGCTACCAATTTGAACCGTCGGATTCAAATTGGTACCAACATGTGTACCAATGTTTTCTTGGTTTTATTTAGTGCAACAAAGATATAAAAGATGCACCCTGACTGTGTGTCAGAAAATGATTGTGGTTATGACTGTTTAGGAAGATCTTCTAACACACAAAGTAAAGTATCTGCCTTCAGGTCTGCAGCTTTTTACTTTTATGCGTCTGCAGTGCAACACGTTCTCTTTATTGTTAAGTTCAAAGAGTGAAGAGGAAGTTATGTTTCTTTCTCCTGCATGTTTATTCTTTAATCCAAGCATGATAAAATGCAAGCTAGATTTTTCCTGAACTTTGTCGATCTGTCAGCTTTGACAGAGTCGAAGCTGACAGATCGACAAAGGGAGTTAAGAGATCAAAAGAAGAGTCAAAGTCTATCCTAGTCGCTCCCGGAAGAGCAAAATCAGCCCGTGAGAATGTTTTCCCCACTTTGATCGAAGATTCTCGGCGTTGTTAGTGGTCGATGCCACAATCCGAATAGGTTCCGTTTCATGTCGACCAGAAATAACATATTTTACCTAAAAGGTAACACCGAGCTTCAGTGTTGTGTGACGGCTGACGGGGAAATTTGAAGTGCGTGTTGTTATTTCCTGCAAATGGATACTTTTGCTTGAATATGCTTTTTGCTCTTTAAACTCTGCGTCATACATTTGAGGAAAAGATAGAAATTTGAGAAGACAAATTTAAGGGCGCACAGCGTCGCACCGACTTTTCAAATTTCACTTTGCGTTTAGGCTTGTAGATCACACTAGTAATATCCAGGAGTATGTCTGATGTTACGAAAAATGTTACAAAACATAAAAAAGAATCACAAGCCAAGACATTTAAAAACAGCTTAATAATGCAACATACAAAAAAAAAAATCAAACTCTGACATCAGCACATAAAACAGTGGCCACCCACCAGACTTGAGAGATCATACGGCGATGATTGTAAAATGTTCTGGTGCATTAAGGTTATGCTTCTGCACAAGCTTATCTGTCATGGAGACTTGCTGTCCGTCCGGCCATCCATTTATGTTTTTTTTTTTTACCAACAACATTATGGACACCTAACAGGCAGCATAAAGGCTCACTGTTCTACATATTCAGTTTTGGTTCTACTTATGATTTACACTTAAGAGAAAGCGAATGCAAAGGTAAGAACTCCCCACTTGATGACTTTTATGTAAAGCACTTTGAAATGCCTTGCTGCTGAAATGTGCTATACAAATAAAATTTGATTGATTGATTGATTGATTGATTGATTGATTGATTGATTGATTGATTGATTGATTGATTGATTGAAAAGAAGGAAAAAAAAAGACAATATCTGAGTGCTCTTCAGCAGGGTCAGAAACTGCATTCCTCTCTAAAACTACACTTATTTTCACCATTACTGCCGACAATGTATTTTTCCCATAGTAACAGATAATAACAGGCCAAGGTGAGTGAATTATTTCAAGAAGGCAAAACAGCAGGGCCATTTAAATAACACATGCAATTTCCACAAGAGTGCTTCAGCTCTCTTGTTCCAGAGAGAGTTTGCGGTTTACGATTTGCTGGCCTCATTGATAAATTGGATGCAGGTGTTTTTCTTGCCTTAGGAGCCATATTGAGAGCCCTGGAAACGGTTTCCTGTGTGCGGTTGATTAAGTGCTGCTGGTTCTTCCAGGAATGTCGAGGCAGTAATATTTTCACACGTGAAACAAGAGCTCAGAAGCTTTTTCACCAGAACTGCAGGGGCTCCATCAGTAAAGGAAGAAGAAATCCATTATGCAGATAATGTGTTTCCTGTTTACTCTTCACCTGAGTCATCCCACCCTGATTCAGTGCTGTACTTTAATCAGTAATTACATCTCTTGCATCAGTCTGTATTTAAGGGATTTCTTTACTGGTCTGATAGGATAGTGAAAGAATTAAATCAAGTTTTCCTCAAAAATTTTAGGGCTGAGTTATTGTATTAATTGTCACCCAATGTCGTAACTGATTTTTAGCTGCAGTTGCATCCTCTGGTACAAATGAAGAGAAAGCTTTGTTATTGCATTTCAGGCAATAAAATATTTATGTCCTATTTAAAAGAGGAATTGAAGTGCTTTTTTTTTTTTTTTTGATTTCCATTTACGATTGCCAGAGAAAGCGATATAATAGTTGATTGCTAACCCTACTAAATTTAGTTAATCACATTTAAGGAGCATCATATTTTGCATCCGGCCCAGTTGGTTTGGATTGCTTCTTCCCTTAGTACAGGAAAATGATCACGGCTTTTTTTGTATTTATTCCCTTTTGAACACTAAAGTGTGACAAAAAAGTAAAAATAAATCATAAATTTAGTGGGACAAATTTGTGGTGCTGTACGCGGGACTCATATTATGAGCTTGAAACTATACGGCGGCCAGATTAAATGAAGGCTTATTTTATGGCAAGCTCATCATACCTCTAGTAATAAAGCAATATATCTGCCTCTCTGTAATGGCCATTCAGTATGTTTCTTATTGAACTATCACACAGTGAAACCACAAATTTATTTAAGCACAATTTTTATCTCTCGCCTCTCAGAACAAAACATTTCTTATGGAACATTTAGTTCGTACTTAATCTATTGTTTTCCCAGCATCTGAATTCATTGGATCAGTGAAAATAGAAAAAAAAAAAAAATTTTTTTTTTCCACCCTCTTTTTGACGTCACGGCAACCAGCATCTGTACAAATGCTCTTCCTGCGCCCGGCCATGCTCGTTAAAAGTATTTGTTTTACATTTTCTTAACCTAAAGCCGCCAACCCACAATCAAGTCGGTGATAACACCTTGCCGAGTCCCTCTGCCCACTCGTAGCTTCACACTCCAAACACTCTCCGACAACTTTCCTTTTGGTTTCCAGAGTGCAGCCACTTTGCTTCAGAAAACTTTCCCGTCTTCTGAGAGCAATCTGTCCGCTCTCACGGATGTTTTCCGTCGCGATCATCACAAAAAAGCAATCAACCCCTTTTTCAGAGTGGTGTGCTCAACAGTTTTCCCTCCAAAGCCCATCACTTACTCATCATTTCGGGTGTCGATGTCAAGTTTGAAAAGTGCTTCCATTCAAAAGTAATTTTCTCTGTCTTACTTGAGCAGCGCACCTTCCTTGCTGATTTTGGATTTTACAGCTGGAAGGCGGAGCCTTAGAAACGGCTAAAGACACCAATGAAAAAAAAACCCTACTTTTATTATATATATTTTTTTGCTTGCTTTTGCCTGAAACAATTTTTTTAAAATTCAGTTTTGTTTCCCTGTTAGTGCAGATTTAGTGATTGACTGAGCCGTACTCAGTCAATCTGCTCACAATGCACACAAACGAACTCTGGGCAAAGTAAGAAAACTAAAGCAGATAAGTTTTGTCCTCGGAGAAATGTAGTTTTCCTTCTCTGTAAACATTAAATCTGACACATCACCGTCGCTACAGCTCGGGTACTTCCCTAGAGTATTTCCCTACCTAGAGTATTTCCCTAGAGACGCCATAATGAATAGATTCTCACAGCAGCCTTCACTTTTGATTAACAGTTGACCAGAAGGCCTCATCTAACCTCTTTAAACGCCGCCTTTCTCGAGATACAAGAAAGGCGACGTGGCGTTGCTGATTAGCATGGTTAGCACAGTTAGCACCAGAAGTAGAGCAGTCTCTGTGTGTGTAAAATCAGAGAAAAGAGTGTAGTTGTTTGACGTACCTCTGTGTTACTTACTAAAAACTCACAAGTATCCAGTTGAACAACTTTTGTGTATTCCATTTAGGTTTCCTAATATCTGCTCCAAGTCTTGCTTTCTCTCACTCTCTTGAAATCTGATTCAACCCCAGACATATTTCATATGTGCATTCTCTTTGCTCTCTCTAATATCAGCTATCTGAACCAACTTCTTGCAGTAACAAATTTCATACTGTGTCGTTAGCACGTGTTAGGAGTTATATATGGGGAATGCGCTGATCAAGAAACAATTGGATTTTCCTTATTTAAACAGACAGTCCAATTGTGAAGAAGTGCTGATTTCTCTGTTCGCCTGGAGCATTTAATATTAGCCTTCCTTCAGGATTAAAGTGTGAAAGCAGCAACATAAAACTAGCTGGGTTTCAAATAATTTCCAATTCACGTTCCATCAATAGACCTGATATTTTTAGACTTCGGGTCTCCGTTTAGAGCTCCCATAATCAGACATTTTCCTTTGTAGTGCGTCACTATGAGTCACAGAAAGAAATATTTAAAAGCCATTCGCAAGCAGTAACAGCGTGCATGTGCATTTCTTTTATCCCACAGACCAAAGGGGTGCCTCTATTCCCGTGCATGGACTGCAGCTGTGTATTCAAGAAGCTGGGGAGCCTGAATGCCCACATCAGCAAGATGCACATCTCTGTGATCGAGGTGCCGTCCAGCACTTCGGTAAGAAGAAAACACAAGTAAAAACCTTTTCATTCAGTGTCCATCAGATAATAAACACTGCCCGGAGGTAAAAATGTAGGGATGCTTGCATTAGTCCAATATATAAATCTGTATCTTCTCAGAGGGAATGAATTGCACTATATGGGTCAGTTCCACTGTATTTTTAGAAGTAAATGTTCATCTTAGATGAAGTGGTGTCAATATTTTGAGCAGCTTTTCCACAATCTTTTGGAGCAAAACAGGCTTCATATCAGGGTGCATTCATACTCGCCCTGTTAATAGAACTGCTTGCCTATATAGTGCAGTTCACTTGAGGGAGGTGTGAATGCGCAGTCAAACTCTGACGCGGACCACGCTGGTGCACCTAAAAACCTAGGTCTCTAAGTTAAAGCGAACTGCGGTGCGGTTCTCAGGTTTATGTTGATGCCAAGTGGACTGGAGACCGCTCCAAACGCGGGAAGTGGACGGTAGTGCAGGGCATTTTTTTTTGAAAATACAGCCAAAAACAAATTCTCATCAAAAGCATTTGCAGTTAAATGATGTCAGTTTAGCTACCACAAATTAAATTTGTTTATTTAGATTTAACTACAGCCTGGTGTTTATTTTGTCACCTGTGTTTGCGCGCCAGTGATTCAGACATTGGCATTCTGCTCAGTAATTCCCCGATCTTCAGCTCATTTTATGCTCCGGGGGTTCCCTAATAAAACTTAGTCAGCCATCAAACTCTGGCCTCTCTCGGTCCTTTCGTCACGCTGCTCATTGCTTTTTTTTTTTTCTTCTTCTTCTTTTTCTCTTTTCACTCTTATTCCCCCTCTATTTCACGTGACTGCAGGAGACAGAGACAACAGGTCAGACTGCCGGGGGGTCGGAGGGTGGCGAGGGGGTGACAGATGTCATCCAGCAGCTCTTGGAGCTGTCGGAGCAGGTCAGTGGGGAGACGGCTCAACCTCAGCCTCCGGAGCCAGCTATTGCCATGGAAACTGCAATCAACCAGGACATCCTGCAGGTGAGTGAATGGCAGCCACACATTCAGGATGACAATTAAGAAATGGAAGGGCCTGGTGTAAAACATATTATATATATTATTGTATGCTTTATCGTAATAAAGCACATTGAATTATGAGATAATTCAGTGTGCTTTTCTGTAGTGATTGGACGACAGGGTTTCTCTCTGTAGGGGAAACTTCAATGATGCAGTGGAGATGGGAAGCACATAATGAATTTCCTGCAGAAAGCTTCATCCGGGGCTGCAGCCGTAGAGTTAATAGGACCCATGCATGACAATGTAATTGGATGCAATTATCACTGAGCTTTGTGTTTGGATCAGGGCTTCATTTTCATGCCTGGATATGTTCCACTTTTGCAAACCATATCCAAAAACGAATGAAGAGATGATAAGAATTCTCCACTGTGACGTTGTGGATTGTAGCTTTTTTCTCTTTGTTTCCCGTTTCTCTTCTACCTTTTTCTTATGACTGCTTTTTTGCGCTGGGTTTGGCGGGGTGCTTGTTCTTTGTTTGCAGCAAGCGTTGGAGAACAGCGGCCTGAGTGTCGTCCAGCCGCAGAGTGACGCCCCATCCGGAGAGTCTCAGAATCTGAGCACAGAGGGCACCGCGTCAGAGAGCAAGAAAGTGGAGTTCCCAGACAAATCACTAAGGGAGAAGAGGAGGAGCATTTTTAAGAAGCCTATACAAATGCCAGGTAGGCTGGAGGTGAGGCTGGAGGGAGTGAGATGAGATTTATCAAATTGTGAGAGCTACTGTCAGAGGTCTTCAAAGCTTTCATAGCCAAGAATTCATGTCACGAGTGACATAAAACAGCTGGAAATACACGTATAGTGCTGTATTTAGGGTATTTAGAAGCGAGAATCAGACGACAGTGCAGGGTATTGTGGGTAAATACAATCAAACAAACCTGCAAGTCTAACGTTAGCGGGGTAAATGGCTCGTGGTCTTTTGCTAAAGGTCAAAAAGAAAATGTACAACCACTAAGGTCTCAAACCATTTCATTGTTGTTTACATTGTGTGAAGAAGGAAGTTGTGCTCAGTGTCTCCTTCAGATGTTTCCTTCAGTGGGTCTAGGTGCAGCGCCATCACTGGTGAAGAGGGAAACAGGTTTTTCAAAGGGTTTGGCTCATTTCACACTGTGTGAAATTAACCACACCAATTGAAAATGTAGAAAATGTTGAGTTTGTCCCCCAATTGAACTGAAACTACAAGGCTATCAGGTGAAAATGCACCTGTAAGGTGGCAGGCCAGGAAAACAGTGAAAGGTGCGGTTGCAACATGACAAAATGTGGAACCGTTCATTTAGCCTGAATATCTTTGAAGGCCTGATTCAGTTGTTTGCTTCGCTACAGGCTCGATCAGGGAAGAGGACGGTGTGCGCTGGCACGGCTGCCCTTACTGCGCCAAAGAGTTCAAGAAACCCAGCGACCTCGTCCGCCACATTCGCATTCACACCCACGAGAAACCCTTCAAGTGCAAACAGTGTTTCAGAGCTTTCGCAGTGAAGAGTACCCTCACGGCGCACATGAAGACACACACAGGCATCAAGGCTTTCGAGTGTCAGTGCTGTCTGAAGCGCTTCTCCACTTCAGGCAGCATGAAAGTGCACATGCGGCTGCACACAGGTGAGGATGGCGGCCCGCCTCATGAAGTGGTCACACTTAAAGCCAATGCAAAGGCTTTTATTTAACTGAATACCGTCTAAAGGCCAGGCTGTAGATCATATTTAGTTCAAGCATGTGTGGAAACCTCGGGTATGAGTTGATACATCTGGACTTTCAATGTGTGCCTTTGTGTTTGTTTTGTGTTTTTTTTTTATATGCTTCCTTTTAGTATTTCATATTTTCTGGTGATGTAACACAAATGTCTATTTCCATTCGTGTCAGTAGACATTTATCAGATTTGTACATCATTAAAATCTAGAAAAGGTTTTAGAAAGTTTTAGTTTGGACTGGGTGGACTCTGCAGAGACCCTGTGTCTATAATTGCTTTTGTTTCAGGTTAATAACTAAAGTTTGTCTGTGGGTCTTTATGTGACGTGACGACTTTTGCGCTCCGTGTCCTCAGGCGTACGTCCTTTCTCCTGCCCTCACTGTGACAAGATCTTTCGCACATCCGGTCACAGGAAGACGCATATTGCGTCGCACTTCAAAAGCCTGCAGCAAAAGAAGAACAGATTTCAACGGAAAGCCAACAAAGCCAAAGCCTCCAAGAACGTCCTACCTCTGCCCGACATCCCCTTGCAGGAACCCATCCTCATCACGGATTACGGTGCGGACACTTTGTGGATTTTGCCGGTGATAAATGTGTGGATGCTCACCGTTGCACCTTCACGTGGAAGACTTGAAGGTTTTGTGTTCATTTGTTTGACCAGGCCTCGTCCCCTCCCAGAATCCGCGCCTTGCTTTTCAGCAGTTCCTGGAAGTTGTGGGCAACGACAGGCCGTACAAGTGCCAGTACTGCAGCAAGGCCTACAAGAAGTCAAGCCATCTAAAACAACATGTCAGGTATTGTTTTCGATGTTATTGTGTTGAGTTTCTCTCAGCATTGGCAGGATGATGCCATGAATTCCTGAACAAAACTGGAGGGGATCCAGCGAGATAGAGCAGAGTGAAATGGGATGGGGATGGAGGTGACAAATTTAGGTGGAGCGGTATGACGGCACCAAGGGAGAGGAGAACAAATTGATGTTGACGGTGGAAACAGAATTGTCTGCTAGTAGATGGTGGAGAAGCAGATAGGATTTACTTTAACGTTTGGTAAAGAAGGTCTCCCCTCTTTATTCCCCCAAAGAAAAAAAACAAACATCTTTGAAGTAAACTGGTGATTCTCTCCAATTTAGTCCTTCTGTTTGTGTCTTCCATCTTCATGGAGTTTGTTTTAGCCTAAAACCCGTAATACAGCACCTTCCAAAAGTATGGATGCCCCATTTTATATATATATATATATATATATATATATATATATATAGATATATATATATATATATATATATATATATATATATATATATATATATATATATTTAGAACTGAAATGAAAATTCGCAGGTAGCATGGGGGGTCATTCTATAAAAACAAAATTTTTTCTGAACAGTTTTATATTGTTATTCACTCTTCAAAAACATACATGGAGTGTTGTTTTGATTATTTCATGCATGTTCGCATACACAGCTCCTTCAGACTAGCGGCAGCAACAATTAACAAACACCTGGTGGAACTGTGAAATCTACTGAGCTTATAATATAAGCTGTTTCTCAGTCCATCTGTCCTAAGAACGTTTGTAAACGGCATCAGTGGACAAACGTTGCTGTGATGACTTTATGAAGGCAGCGTCATAGAGAAAGTTTATGATTCTATGTGAAAAATGAAAAAAATATGATAAAAAGACATATCTATATGAAAAAGACTTTTTTCCTTTTTAGTAAATTAAAGTGTCTTTTAAAAACTCCTCCTTCTATGTGCTCAATATAAACATTTTTTAGAAGATCTAAACGATGTAACCGTTAAAAAAAAAAAGCACAACTTTTTCCCAGCTCTGTATCACTTTGGTAGCTGTGAAAGATGCTGGAAGGATAATGACAAACCTTTCTTGCCTCTCGTTTTTTTAAAAAAAAAAAGTGTCCTGACACAACAAAGCTATTTATGTTTTTTGACGTCGTTGCTGTTCCCGTGGCAACACTATCTTGACAACACATCCGCTTTGATTTTAAGCAGAGCTTTTCGTTATTCTACAGCTGTCAGTGTTGTGCTGATCTGCTCCCTCGTGGGCTTTCCGTGTCTGTATGTGATCATTTTCCATCTGATACGACTCAGATCCGTCTGGAGGAGCTTAGACATATCCGCAAGAATAAATCCCTGGTTGCCTGGACGCTTAAAAAAAACTGTAGGCCCTTCTCAACTAGTGTCATGCTAGCAGAGAAGTTGCTCCATGATATTTGAGCCTAATAGAACTTGGATTAATAATAGTAAATAAAGGCAGGTAGTAATTTAAAAGGGCATATCTCAATCAGTATCATTTGTCTGTAATTAAGGTCAGACATTTTGCCGATAAAGTTCCGGGATAATAACGACTTTAAAGTTAATAAATTTCAATGCGATGAATAATTCACAAAGTCGAGGGCAGCTTTATCTGTAAAGCACATTTTTAAAAAATCAAGTTGCGCAGAAGTCTTTCACGAAGCCGACACAAAACTAATGAGCAAGATACCACAGCGAAACATTTTTCAAAAATCCACTCTGTAATGTAGAATGCCTAAAAGCAGGAGAGAATGAAAACAAAGCAAAAGTTATTTCAGGAGAACTGGATTAATGGGGTTTGTGTCTCAAGCAGAAGATTAATCCCTACACCAAGAGGCAATTTCTTTCAGATCACCGATTAACTGGAAATGCCACCGCGTTAAATCGTAATGGAATTTGATTAATGTCAGCCAAGTAGTACATTGCCATAACATCCGGACTGCATCGTCTTGGAGGAGGCACCGGAGAACCGATTGCGCACAACTGATCCGGTTGTTTTCCAAAGTTTCATCCATTCACAATCTCCGTCTGGCCGAGTCCCACCACCCGCACCGTGTAACTGGTGTGTGAAACAATAGTTGTGTTGACGTTTTGCTCTGTTTGTCCCAGATCTCATACAGGAGAAAGACCGTACAAGTGCATCCAGTGCAGTCGAGGTTTCGCCTCCTCTGGAGTCCTCAAAGCTCACATTCGAACGCATTCGGGCCTAAAGGCGTACAAGTGTCTGGTGTGTGACACGACGTTCACCACCAGTGGGAGCCTGCGGCGCCACATGACCACTCACAGCGAACTCCGACCTTACATGTGCCCCTACTGCCAGAAGACGTTCAAGTCGTCACCCAACTGTAGGAAGCACATGAAGACGCACAGGTTTGTGGCTCCTCGCGGGTATTTTGCTTGTTTGTTTGTGTGCAGTGACGTGACCTTTTCGAGGATGTTTGTTGTGCTCTGACTTTTTGCTATCGTGCTGGGAAATCAGGTATGAACTGGCCCAGCAGCTGCAACCACAGTCAGGAGAGGATCCGCTGGGAACAGGCGCCGTTACCCATGACATGCCGGTGGAAATGGAGGCGGAGTCTCTTCAGCAGGCTGCCACTACTGCAGCAGAGCAGCAAGGCATGCTGGGACTGGGCCAGGCAGAGGTTGTGAATGGAGGCCAGCAAGTAACACTCGATGCCCCTTTGGCCGACCAGCCTCTAGTTCAAGGCGAAGGTAACAGCAAGAGTAAAATGTGTTTTTGGAGAAAGAGCAAAGAAATAGGAAATAGTTCTAAATGACATTTATATAGAATTATTTAAAAAAAATGGCTCTTTGGCTATTATTAGACAACAAGTTTTTGTTTTTCGCATCTCTCTCTGTTTCACTTCCTGCCTGGCTAGCAATGAATAAATTGCACCAGTGCATCAAAAATCTGAAAAAAAAAAAAAACTGACCGTATACTGAATATGAAAATGTATGCAACAATTTTCAAATTGTTATTCATAAGAAATGTTGAAAATCATGTATAATTTTCAACAAGACTGAGACCGCTCCATGAACTTTTTTATGGAGTTTCACAATAGCGTTCAGTCATATCAACTGCTGTGTCAGCAAATGTTTATAGTCCAATATTTAAAGTGTAAAATGGCCCTTAAATAATTTCCTAAACAAATGTTTTTTTTTGCATCTTTGCTCTTGCAGACTCATATGTGACCACTCAGCATGCTTTGCCGCAGAATATCAGTCAGTTTGAGACACCGACACTACCTCAACCTACCTTTGACCAGCAAAGTCTAACACAAGGTAATTCATGCCATTCACGGTGACTCCACTTTCATCCTGAAGGTTTTAACAGTTTTGAAAATCATTTATTTTACATGTTGCTTGCTATAAACTTGCTAAACATGCCGCCTGCGTCTCAACAGGCACACCGCAGTAAATTGGAATACCATCAAAAAGTCAATTTATTACAATAATTCAGTACAAAAAGTGAAATTCTTACATACATTAATCGCAGTGTGTTATTCTTCAGGCCTTCATTCTGTTATTTTTCATGTTCACGGCTTAAGGTTAATAAAAGTCCAAACATGAGACTAATAAAACGGATTTTTAACTCGGAAAGTACCAGCTTGACATTTGTCCAACAAATGGTTCGTGAAACCTTTAACAAGCCATGTAAGTCTCGAAAGGACACTGCTCAAGAATCGCATCTGGTTAGAGCTCTGACGACGAGCTCATTATTAAAGTTAAATTAAAAACGTAATAACAGCATAACAAGCTAATAGTGGTATGGACTGTGGCTATAGTGAGTTTATGTAATTCCTCCCTCTTCTGACAACCTTTACAGAGATACAGATTTTTTTTTTTAAACATGACTTGGTATGTTTCAAACTAAACCAGAACCTGATTTAATTAGACTGGAACTGATTTGCTTTTTTGGCCAGAAAAATAACCTGACATAACATTGGTGATGCAATATTGTTTTTTTAACTTCACTACTTTTCGGACATAGTTAGACATAACAATTTCTATAATAAATCTTGCCATAATTTTGGACTTTCAACTGGGAAGCAACTTGTTTCTTATTATTCATTAGTCTTTCTTCTCTTGCATAACTCAAAAATATATGATTTTCTTTCCACCACTTTGTCTCCAAGTTGCCACCCTCCCCACCAGCACTACTCACTCCTGCCCAGTCTGAAAAGACAGCTTGTTCTGATGCTACAAACAATTTAACATTTGGTCATCAAACATTTAGCAGATAGGTCTGTCCTTTTCCCCTCTCCCAGGATATAGTGTGACCTTCTCATCTAAGCAGAACAGATGGGAGATCTAATTGGTTCAAGGAGAAAGACACGCGGACCGGTTTGCCATCCGATTTTGAGGAGCATGTGTCTTGTGTATCTGGATAAGAGGGGCTCTTGAACATCAAACCCTGCTTTAGCCTGTGGTGCCTTGCTGTCAGAGCTGGAGTGTTATTATGTGCTGTGATTGAAGTGTTGCTACTGATGACATGAAGTCCTCTGGGTCACTTGCGGAAACCCAGCATTATTTAGCCACTTACAGCAGAATCTCATTCGGTAAGCTGGTTTATCCCCCCAGGTTTTACTGCCGCTCGGATCATGCAGCATTTGGAGTTCGCATGTGGCTTCAAAATTAGCAGCTCTTCAAAATTTAATAACCCCAAAGAGACATGAAAGGCATTTGTTTTTTTTTAAAAGCAAACACCTGATTCCTAGAAATAGCAATTTATCAATTATAGTTATAAGCCACCAATCCACCACTGTGCCCATTTGGACCATCTCGGGTTGCACAGCAGGCATTAGTGAACAAGTCTGTTTGAAAATTAATCTTCATGTCAAGCTGGGCCCCCTGCGACTGTTTCTGCTTGTGAGCTCTGGTTAGGGGCCCAATAGTAGGTTGATGCACCACAAGAGTCTGGAGGATCCAGAGGCACCAGCAGCTTCAAATAACTGTTTGCTGCTTTTAACATCTCCTCTCTTAATCCCATGAATTTGTCTAACAGAAACCTTCCTCATTACGCCTTTATCTGTACAAATCCGTCTTTGTTCTGAATCAGCCACAAATCTCTTCACAGTACGATGACGCTTCAGTTTTTGTTAAATATCTAATGTTTTAATACCTACACTATCTGATGATTTTTGTCAGCAGAGATTCTTTATCTTTCCCACGTTGCTTGAAACCTGTGGCCTGCTTGATAATGTGGAACATCCTTCTTAAGTAGATTTCCTTTAATTGAGCTCACCAGACAAATGAGTCAACCAGCTCTCTGAAATTAATTATAGTGATTCAAAGAGCCTTGACTCGCAATGCCATCTATAAATTTAATAGCACAACAAAAAATGTAATCTCTATGACACTTTAATCCAATTTGCATAATAATTTGGAACAGGGTGTAAGGAAAACCGTAGATATTAACTTCTGTGGTTGTGCTAAGAATGCGATTATTCAGGAATAAACATTCTCTACTTCCCACACCCAGGCTTCACCATACCCGAGCAAGCTACAACCAGCCCCAGTTCTCTGCTGTCCAGCAGCTGCAGGATTCCAGCACATTGGAGTCCCAGGCTCTGTCTTCAAGCTATCATGCTCCAAACCTGCTCCACGTCCCCAGCTCAGAGGTTGTGAGTACTCAAATTCTGTAAAAAAAAAAAACCAACAAGCAAAAAAACATTGTTTATGTTTTTAACAGCCTTTACATTGTTTTGCTATGGAAACGTTTGAGTGAAGCTATTTTTGTTTATCTAAATCTCATAGGAGACTAAAATGTTTCAAAAAGCATGTAGTGGAGTTTTCCCACATCAGTGAAATATAATCTGATATATTTTATAATTGGGTTGTTGATGTGTTGGTTTTTCTTTGCCGCTGCAGACAAACGGACTTCTTCAGGAGAGCAGTCGAGGTGATCTCCAGCTGCCTACAGAAGCAGCAGACTACCAGGAAGACGGTGAAGACAACACAAAGAGAGCCTACAGGTTCGTGTCGAGGATCGCGAGAAAATCCAAAAAGTTGATGATTCCGAATATCTGGGCGTTGTGTTAAATTTCCAACGTAATTTGAAGCTTTGGGGAAATTTCCAAAACTGTAAAATCAAAATGTAACCGCTTGTGTCTAATAAGATCGTGTTTCTCTGCGTATGATAAATTATATTTGCATGGTGTGATTTTGTCATAACTTGATGATCCAATAAAATTAGGCCTGACTGTTCAATAGACTTGAAAAGATACTTGAATAGGAATCACAGCTGTGGAACTGGGCGGGAAATTGACTTGATTTGCGAACTGTAAAAAAAAAAAAAAAAAAAAAAAAAATCAGTATTTCACAATATAGATTTAAATTTAGGAAAGCCTTACCGCTGTTTAAATTTCTTTTTCACAGCGAATAAAATGAATAAAACATGAGAAAGACAGAAATCAGCGGATCTGATGTGTGAATAGCCTCAAATAGAAGAAACCTTCAAAAACAAAGAGCTGTTGCCTCTGCAGTTTTCATTCTCGCTTGTTCAATAGTTGCTCATTGTTCCAATAGCTGGCTCTCTCCTTGCAAACATTTATTTCAGCAACAAAACAAATAAGAAAGAAAGGCTTTGTTTCACCAGCCGCCGGCTCTGGAGACGGGAAATAATTCCTCCTGGCTGAACTTGTCTTGAATTTACATCCCCGATCACTCTGTTCTCATCCATGTTGCATCAAGATACCCGAAATGACAAACAATTCTTCCCGAACCTGATCCTCCTGTGTCTTCAGATGCAGCTGGTGCTCCAAAGCTTTCAAAAAGTCGAGCCATCTGAAGCAGCACATCCGATCCCACACCGGGGAGAAACCGTACGCGTGTCACCTCTGCGGACGAGGGTTTGTTTCCGCTGGAGTGCTGAAGTCCCACCTCAACACGCACACAGGTGAGCTTTCTTTTTAAAAGTGGGAAGGCCTTCGTTTCTGTATCGAACAGAGATGGCTGTTCTGAAATCAGGAACCTCGTAGAAAAACTTCAAATACTCAGCGTTGCTCTCACCTGTGCCTTACAGGGATGAAACCGTACAAGTGTGACGTCTGTGAAGCTTCTTTCACCACGAACGGAAGTCTCAGTCGGCACGCGTTTATCCACAGCAAGTCATTCAAATGCTCCATGTGTAACGAGTGCTTCCGCTCCAGTCTGTTTTGTAAAAGGCATATGAAGAAGGAGCACGGTGTGGAGGAAAAAGGTAAGGACGTTGACACCATATCTGGATTTCTCAACTCTTGATGTAATTTTTGTTGTCACATAAAGAGTAGAATGTAATGTCATTTTTAAAATATAGAAATATAGATAATAGAGTGCTGGGACTTTAATGCATTCCCGTGAATTAATTCATTCCATAGATTTTGAAGTGTTTGGAATTTTAACGCTATTTACATGTTGTGGCCAGATCCTTTGTATTTATGCGTTTCTGGTACGCCTGTGAATTCGACGCACAAGCGACAACCGAAAACAACAGCGATGGATGCCAAAGCCGCTTCTCTTGGCACACTAGATGAATTTAAAAAAAAGAAAAGAAAACAATCTAATGGCACAGTGGTCTTCTAAAGACTACTGTGTGAAAGTTGTGCTAAGAGGAGTTCACTTGTCATCGAAACTATTAAAGTTCAGTATGTTTTGCTAGGATATTCCTTTAGCAGTCGTGTTTGGTACGTCATCAGTAAACAGGGTTGTTCTGTAAATGTCAGGATAAATCCAGGTGTTATGTAAAACTTTCAGAGGATTATTAGAGTACTTTAGAAAACAAACATCACCAGGAGACCAATCAACACGGAACGCAACGCAGCTGACAGTCAGTCAGTTTTACACAATCCAAAGACGTGTCAACAAGATTACAACAGGATGACATAACTTGTTCCCTATAGATACTCGATTATCAATTACAGATATTCTCAGTTGTTTCAATCCTTGAATCATCCTCCACATTTGCAAAGCCTCCCTCGAAACCGTTCAAACAGGCGGCATGGATTACCTGCAAAAGCTTGTCTCGTTCTCAGAATCCTTACTTCATCTCAAAAAGTAAATATTTGTCAGTGAACATCTCAGTGGCTCGGAATGACAAACCCTTGCTTCATTGAATACAGATTAGGCAGTGAAAATGATAAGTCGTGCTGTCAATATAGCAGGGTACTCTGAAGGGATGTTCTGATTTAATCTGTGGTTCAAATTTTATTGACAAGCACTGTAAATTGTGTTTGTGGGAGATTAATGGCAAGAGACTGGACACAATTCACATTTTACTGTGATTTGTTGACATACCTCGTCAATGTGACACAGAAAGGAAAAGGCGGCTCTGCAGAGCACTGAGGAAAAACTGAAGACAATCTCCTTAAGGAAAACTGCTCATGCGGTGCTGTAGGAGTTTTCCTATACTTCCCATTTTCATGCAGAAGGAAAAGAAAGATCTCCAATGAAGCACACGATTGAGGAGTAGGATGAGAGGAACTCCACGAGAATCTTATTGTGGGTCACAAACTTATGCTTACATGTTGTGGAGGTCAAGACCATTCAACAAATACCCATAACTCGCCACAAGCAATTGAAGATGTCGGACATTTTCATGCGACTTGCATGGGTGTTCAAAAGCGCCCGCTTTTGCTTTTTGAACATCAGAAACGAGAAGCTGCGTTCTCGATGTGCACGGGTGACGCAACCATTTGAAGATTGGACGGGTGGTTTTGAGAATTTCAAATCTGTTCTGAGAAATCTGTTCTGTTCGGAGGCGACTGAGAAAACCCGTAAGGCTGTGTGGACTTTTCTGAGAAATGCACTGAGGTGAATTATGCTCTCTGAGAGGCTGAGTGGGTGAGTCCACATGAGATCTGTAAGCTTCAGCTGTGCATGGTGTCAGATTACCAAAGCTGTCTTCCAGCGTTGTCAGCTGCACTGTGAGATAAAGCCCAAGCTGACCACGTCACTCTGTCTTGACCTTTAGAAAAAAGTACTGTTCTGTACTTTTTTCTTATTATCTTGATCCACACGGGTCAAGATAATAATTGTATTATCTTTATTATCTTGATAATGATGTGATGTGAATGAACGCTTGATACTTGGAGCCATATTTGCACCCTTTCTATGCGGTTCTCAGCGGAGTCTGTGTGCCAGTCAACTCATTTAAATTCAGTTCGCGTGATTAAAGAGCTTCACATCGATGCTGCGCCTCATTCTTTCTCTCATTTACGCCTTTTTTCTGTCATTCTGCACCGAAAAGAAACAAAGCTAAACCTTAAAGTAAAGGGGAGGCACGTTCAAACTTCAGGTTGTGCTGACGGTTCGCGCGTCTGCCAGTTATAGGTCTCGAGCCTCAAGATGGGGAAGACGACGACGAGGACGGAGATCTAAAAACGTCTAAAAGGAGGAGTTTAGAGATCATCACTTTCACAGAGGAGCAGGCAGCCGAGCTGGCCAAGGATCCCGGAGAGGAGGCCTCCGTGTCGGAGCGGATCCTCGCCCAGTCGGCGGCCGAGAGGGACCGCATCAGCGAGATCAAGGACAAAGCGGTGGAGCTGGAAACCGAACCCAAGTTTGCCAACTGCTGCAGTTACTGCCCCAAGAGCTTCAAGAAGCCCAGCGACCTCGTCAGGTAAAGGTCACGCCTCTGTTTCTGGGCATTTTTCCTGCTAAGTCAGAAGGACGTAAGCTTTTCTGGTCGTTCCAGTGCTTCAGTCTAAAACTTATAAACCTTCAATCAAATTTCGAGGTACAAATAGCTTGAGAATTCTGGCAAACACGTCGATTGGGAGAAAGATGGATCCATCTCAGTGATGGACAGTTTTTGGTGCGTGATGCGAGTCGTAACGTCGTTTGTACATGTACACAGGAATAAATGCCACACTTTTTGGAGGCATTTTAGGCAGAATAAATACGACTAAAATGTAAATGTTTAGTCATAACAAGCAGTTACAACACAGCTTTAGGGAGAAGGTCAAAGTCCATCACAAACTCTTGACCTCAGTCTAGAATAAGTTGTGGGGATGGCCAAAAAGAGGTGTTCAAGGTTCATTTTAAGGCTCTTAGGAATCACCTTGTTGGAGTGAAGTGTTGTTTTAAACCTCATCAACAGTTGTTTTGTTAAACTAGCATTTATTAAATGAATAAACAAACTAAATGGAATAAATTGTGCCTCTACAACAAACTGTTGTTATCAAAGTAACAGAACATTTAATTTAAAATGGCTTCAATGCAAATGTCTGTTGTTATTTTGCAAAGACAAACGGTTTGTCTTTCACTTGCTGTCACTTCGGGGTATTTTTGTTTGTTTGGTTTTTTTTTTCAAAGTTTTTTTTAGCTCTCTTTGATCAATCGAGCTACATTACCAGTTATATTGTTAGAAGATCTCTCTCAACAACTTTAGAAGTGGGTAAATAATCCTTACCGCCACATTTTCTCCTTATCGCAAAGATATTTTGATGCTAAAATGAAACACTTTAAGCTCCTGTTTCATGTTTTTGGCCAAATTCCAAATTCCTCTGTCAAGACTTGCCTTCGGGCTGTTTTCCTTCAAAAATGCTACTGCGAGCCGTTTTTCTCCCTATATTTTCATTTGACTCAGAGACGTGGCAGTCAGTAATAACTTTTTTCTGTTTTTTTAATACCTGCTTTACTTATTTATTTATTTATTTATTTTTGCTATTATTTCTTTTTCTGTTTTTGGCACGTCTGAAACGTATCTTGTCAGCGAGTTGTCCTGCAAGTGACTAAATCTGCTTTCCTATTTAGACACATCAGGATCCACACGGGTGAAAGACCCTACAAGTGTGACGAATGTGGGAAGAGTTTTACAGTGAAATCGACCCTTGACTGCCATGTGAAGACACATACAGGTACAACACCAGTTTTACGATGCATTAAAAACGATGAGACATAATTATGCAGCGTTGAAAGGCTGATTCTATCCAGTTTTGAATTATCTTCACTGTTTGCAAACAGTGACAGAATGTTTTTTTTACTATGCCACAAGTAGATGAAATTTGTGTGTGTGTGTGTGTGTGTGTGTGTGTGTGTGTGTGTGTGTGTGTGTGTGTGTGTGTGTGTGTGTGTGTGTGTGTGTGTGTGTGTGTGTGTGTGTGTATTTAAATAACCATCAATTTCTGGGTGCATCTCTCAAAGGATTTTTAGTAGCTTCGCCAGTGATATTCTGAAAAATATACGTTTTATTTGAAAAGATTTGTTTTCAATGAAAGAAATGGGCCTGACTGTCACAATGTGTTTTATTCACGCGTTAATGTTAATCAGTAGCTGAAGGTGTATAACTTCATCCTTTGGGCAGTACTTGGTGTTTGGATTGTGTTGTATTTCAAATTGAAGTCGAAAACAGAAATCCATCGACCTGCCGAAGCTATTGTCTTCAGCTGACACTGTTCTTGTAATTTTCAAGTTGTAAAATATTATTTACTTTTACGAAAGGTGAGCAACACAAAGGAAAAATGAAGTCTTTTCACAGACGTTTGATTTCAAAGAGGCAAACTCGATTTGATTTGCGTTACCCTGGCAGGTCAGAAACTCTTCAGCTGCCACATGTGCAACACCTCCTTCTCCACGAAGGGCAGCCTGAAGGTGCACATGCGCCTCCACACGGGCTCCAAGCCCTTCAAGTGTCCCTTCTGCGACCTGCGCTTCAGAACCTCGGGCCACCGCAAAACCCACATCCAGTGCCACTTCCGGCCCAACAGCGACAGCCGCAAATCCAAGCGCTCCTCCTCCGCCTCCGCCGGCCACTCCAGACACAGCCAGGACTCAGGAACCGGGCAGACGGGGGGCCCCGGTCAGAGCCAGCAACCGGCAGCTTCGGAGCCGCTTCAGCCTGTGGGTCTGCTGCAGGCGCCCAGCTCTGACCCCAGCATTTACCTTCCGACCAGTCAAGTTTTGAGCGGGCAGTTCGACCAGAACCTGCTGCAGCCGGGCCTTGTAAGCCAGGCCATCCTGCCAGCCTCTATGTCAGGTGGGTGTGGTTGATAACAACCGAACAAGGAAATGCATCTTGTTGAAGGGAAATGCTGTGCAGAGCAGATGTAAAGCACTTAATGTGGAACTTGTTGCAAAGAATTGATTTTGTCCACTTAAGTTTAGCATCTTAGCGAGAGACGATAGTTTGCATTATCCTGAAGAGTCAATTTTATATTGCACATCTCCACTCTGTGATATGCGGTTCATAATTAATGCTCTAAAGGCGCCGCATGAAATCTTACCAAGTAGTTTTAGTCTGATTTGTAGGACACTTGGAAAAAGACAAAACTAACTTGCAAGTTACCTTTTCAGCAAATATAGAGGTTTGTTTTGAGTCAATTATTCCTTAATATTGATTTAAAAAATAATAATAGTTCCACTGGCAGATTTTATTCTACATATAACACATCTTTGCCATATTATAAATGAACAAAAACCTTTCAGTGGAACTAGTACTTTTAAAATTGATGGTTAGGAATCATTAACTTCAAACAAGCTCTTATATCTTGATGAAAACGTGGAAGTTAGTTTTGTCTTAAATTAGCGCCATCCTAAAAAAAAAAAAGTTTTACCAGCATATTTTATTTCACTTATAATAAAACATTTTCCCCTTGTCATAAGTAGAAAAAATTCTGCCAGTGCAACCGCGTTTATTTCAATCAATGAGGAATAATTGACATAAAACAAATATTGATGAAAAGTTGCTTGTAAGTCAGTGTTATTTGAATTGCAGTAGAATATTTGGACTAGAAACTAGAGCAAAACTACTCAGTAAGATTTTGTGTTTGTGCAGTGTAGGTGAAATCCTGAAAAAGATCATCATCATCATCATCTCTGTGTTGGTGGGAAGTTTTATGGCAGCGTCTGAGCTGCTACTCAGACCGTGTGACTCATGTCACACTCAGGAGGACGAAGCTGTTTCACCGCGGAGCGCCACTTCCTTTGCCTAATCTTTTCAATTCACAGCACAGCTTTTGAATGTTTCCAGCCTAAATCTAATCGGAGAACCTTCAAAGATCTCTTGTTCTGTTTGTCCTCCGCTTGGATGCGTGTCTGACTAAGCGAAAGCTCTTTGGAACTAGAGAAAAGCTTGAAGTCAGAGAACAGCGCTTTAAAATACTGTTGTTAGTTTATAACTCACTGAACGGTTTAGCACCACGATACATTAAAGATCTGCTGTTGCTGCATCAACCTTCCAGACCGATCAGGTCTTCTGGTTCTGGTTCTGCTCTGCATCCCCAGAACCAGAACCAAGCCAGGAGAAGCAGCTTTCATCATCTATGCAAAACAAATTTGGATCAAACTTCCAGAAAACTAAAGCAGCTGAAACACTGACTTCCTTCAAATCTCGACTAAAAACTCACCTGTTGAGAGTTGTGTTTGAAACGTAATCAATTACAAATTTAACGATGGAACTTGACTTAATGTCATGTTTTGATTGTTTATTCTATGTTGCATGACTGTGTTGTTGTTTGTTATGATGTAAAGCACTTTGAAATGACTTGCTGCTGAAATGTGCTCTACACACAAAATTTGATTGATTGGGTTTGATAACAGGCTTTCACGGACTCAAGGTGGAGCTCTGTAAACCTTCACAACCTCGTAAAGTCGTTCCTGTGTTCGTGTTTCAGCTGCGGGAGACCTCACCGTCTCTCTCCCAGACGGCCTGACCACGCTGGACGGCATCCACCTCCAGCTGACCCCGGCCAGCCTGGTGTGCCCCAACGTGCAGATTTCTGGCATCGACACGAGCAACATCACTCTCCAGGTGACTCATCTCCCAGTGAAACCTGCATTTACCGTCCCACAGACCTACAGCGGGCAGACGAAACGTCGCTCCGCAGCACTTTTAGTTTGGTGGCTTGGTTTCGAAAGGCCTTGCTCTTCTGCTGTGATTTTGATGATTTATGTTGGGTTTTTGTTTTGTGACGAGAGCACCCTAAGAGTTTCGTTCAGTCAGTTTAGGAAAATGGTTAAAGTTTTGTTTTATTTGCAGAACACTTGCAGATCAGGAATGGAGTCCATTCAGATTCATACAGTGCAGGAAGTTAGTATTTTTATATTGATACGCCTCAATGACAGTTGGGGAAATAAACGACCTCATGTCCTAAATAGAAAGGATTTTTGAAACTATTCATGGGGTTCATGGGGACATGTTTTACTTTTGATGTTACGGGACATTTCGACGTGAGCAAAGTTTTTATAATATGCCTCTAAATGCCACCACGGAGGAGGATGCGGGGGACGCAAGATGATAAGACAGACAAATAAAAGACAGCAGACAGAAGGGACGTGCTTGTGAAGTAATACATGTCGGAAAAGTAAAGTTTATAGCTGCGTTCATTGGTTTAAGATTGGAAACTTAGTCTCCAGACTGAAAAAGGGATTCGGCCGATTCACTTTTTTCACCTCTGATACTGATTCAGATATCTGAGGTTTCAGCTGATACCAAAAGAACAGAACTGGATTCACCTAAACAGGAAAAGCTGAAAAAGAAACATGCACTCACGCTTTATTTACACGTAAATGTACCCAGCCTGCAGCTGCGTCAAACACTGCAGGCTGCTGATAATAACACAATGTGGTGCATTCTATTTCTGATGTGTGATTCGTTTCTGGGTATGAATTTTGACAGTTATGAGTCTTTTAGTGCTGAGACCAACAGAAGCAGGAACATTTCAGATCAGTTTTTATGGGAAATAGCGAAATCCCAGCAGAACGCAAAAGACTGCGTAGGCTGCGCCGGTCGTTACCCCCGGTAACGAGAGGTGCTGGTTTCCCACGCAGATCGACCCCGCCCTCCTCCAGCAGACCTTACAGCAGGGCCTGCTCTCTCAATCCCTGAGCGTCGACACCAGCCTGGTCTCTCACTCTGCCAACCAGCTCATGTCGACCTCCGACCCCTCGGTGTCTGCCAACGTCGTCATCCACCCTCTGACCAGCCTGTCCATGCAGGCGCCCACCATCTCCTCCTCCCAGGTCTCTATATCCGGACTGCCTGAGCAGGACGTCACAGGTACAAACCAGAAAAAAATGTTTTTTAAATGTAATTGTACGTTGTTTCATTTTTGAGCTGAGTGACAATCTGTGCTTGGCGAAGGCCCCCAGGACCTGAACCACGTCATGAGCAATGCTGGGCTGGTGGCGGGAACCAACAGCAGCCAGGAGATCACTCTGACCATCAACAACTCCAGCCTCACGCAGGCTCTCGCTCAGGTCCAGGCTCAGGCCTCGGCGGCCGGTTCCAGCGCCGCGCCGGGAAACCCTCAGGAGATCACGCTCACCATATCAGGTAGGAGCCGTTCGCCGCCGGGTCGCTCCGGTTCTCACGAGCTAGTTCTGCTGCAGACAAAAATAATAAGCAACCATGGACTAAAAAAAACAACAAAAAAAACAAACAGATCCCATACAGAGTGTTTTTTTTTTTGTTTTGTTTTTATTTTCATTTCCTTTCTCAGCCAAAACACACTGGTGGGAAATGAGAGGATAAACCCAAGTCTTGTCTTTTCGATGGTATTTGCTTCCCAGAATTGAATAAAAAGCAACAGATATGGAGTTTTGAGCTGTTTTTTTTCCCCCCCTAATTCTCTAGTCATCTTTGATGCTCTTCACTGGCTTTCTCTTACCTGGAGGTATACATCTTCTATCAATGAAGTGAGAACATTTATCTCCCGTCTCTGTTCCCTCTTTGTGGAGATAGAATCTCCTAGAATGAGATGAATCATATCCTGTGGGTGCGACTGAGCGTCTCTCATTCAGCCTTCTGATTTATTTTTTTAAACTAAGATGTTTCATCTTCATCCTTTTTGTTTGCCGTGCGCTTTGTGTAAGGCATACGGAAGAGTTTAGAGAAAATTCTGTTTTCTGATTAGTCTGAACTATTGCTAAGAATAATCAGTAATTACAAAACATCTTCCATTTTCTCTTTTTTATTTTTTTGCATGATGCATGTTTTTCCTAAAAGCAAAGAAACCAAAAGAAAATCAGGTTATGCTGTATTATGGTCAGGTCTGATTAGCATGAATATGCAATTAATAGATTTTCACCCAGTTTTCTGCAAGAGTTAATAATTCATAAGCAAGTTTTCACTGAGGCTCTTTTAAGGTTTATATACTTTAAGGGACGGTAATATGGAGTTAAAATTTTAGGGTACTATTGTGATAACGACGTAGGTCATGTTAAAAAAATGATTACTAATTTTTTAGGTTACCTGTTTGACAGCGTTCTTAGTGCCACAAACACAAATATTCTATTTGAAAATCTTTTGAAATCGACTTGAAATGAACTGATATTTAAAGATACTTTTTTGGAACAAACAATGGAGCAAATAGCAAAAACAGCATTTCCGATCATACGGCAAGTTTTGTTTTTTATTTACCGTTGTCATGAAACTCATCCTGACAGCGATGAAGCAAAACAGTGCCCGATAAATGGCAAACGATAAATGTCCGTCCCTAACACACGGCAATCTTAAATTGACGTTTGCTGTCACTGTCAATTTAACATTTGCTAATGCTTTGCAAAGGAGTGCCGTATTTGTAGCGAGGAAATGCAAAACATTTGACAAGTGACGCAAAAAAATGAAAAAATTCTCCACATGTCCCATCGGTGGCCCAGTAGTATGAAACCGCAGCGCAAGAAAAATGTTGCCCCACCGTCTGAAATAAATATATTTACATTAAATAGTTTTAAATTGGACCTGGGCGTGCATACAGACCAAACAAAGCTGTCTTTATTCAGAATTATATAGCAATAATTTGTAATTGCAGTATTTTCCCAAACATCTTGGCAGGTCAAGATCTGCTGCCCCAGCATGGCGGTTCCAACAGCGCAGAGATAAACGGCAGCATCAGGCTGGCCTCGCCACTCAGCAGCCAACCCAGTAGCGCAACGATGACCATCACCAACGACCACCTTCTACCTCAGAGCCCAGCCAACACCGGCATGGCAGGTAAGCTCTTTTTAATAAATAATAATAATAATAATAATATTCTTTGAGCAGCGCCACCTTTTGAGAGATTCAATTCTCTCCAGATATGTTTTGAACAACCAGCATATACAATTCAGAAAAAAAAATGAGTTACAGCAACACTTAATTTCTCCCGGAGGTCGATAAATTATTTTTGAATTTGAATTAAACTGAATAAACTCCACGTTCGGGCATCGGAATGTGCGTAGCGGCTCTTTATTTGCATGAATAAATTAGATTTTTTTTCTATAAAGGGCCTCAACACAATCTTTTTCTTTTTTTTTTTTTTTACTTATTATTTCAAGCTGAATTGAAGGTTTTAATTAGATTTGAAAAGAAAATATAAAGAGGTGACACTTTATATGTGACAGTTCTACAGAGCTGAGAGTGAAGGGAGGAAATAAAGGTTTTGCAGGCTTTGCCGTAGGGGAAATTGATTGCCTGATTTGCTTGTCACCTAAAGACGTAATCAAATTTCTATGTTAATATCTCTCTTTATCAATTACCTTCCTCTCTCTGCTCAAGTGGGGGTGAAAAAAACAAACAAAAAAAATTTCCCCCAGACACTGTGAGTATCTTTTGTTGATTAGACGGAAGCCGTGTTATCGCTCTGTATGCAAATAAGGTTCTGCCAGCTCTGTGACCGGGGAACGGTTCTGTGCCAGGCTTATTTATTCAGTTCAAATCACAGTGGAGAAATGACAGGGGCTCCTCTGTGACCAGAGCAATTTAGCACCTTTTGGTTAGAGACAAAAGCAGGAGAAGAGCCTGAATTATTGACAGGCTGGGGACATAAGAGCAAAATGGGCAGATATTTTCTGTCATTACAAAAAAAAAAAAAACCCTGTTACTGCGACATGTCCAACGCTCAGCCCACATTGTTGCTAACGTTTTGGAAATTTTACACTTTAACATGGAGGATTTTTTTTTTTTTTTTAGAACCCTTCTGGTTATCTATAATAGCCAAGTCAAGCAAAAGGAAGATTGGATGTTGGAAATGCAGAGCCTTACGAAGCCATTCGCCCCCTTTGAATGGGACTTTGAATTGCCTTGTTGCTGAGAATGTCCTATATAAATTACTTTACCTTGCCTTTGACGGTTTTCGCATGGCAACCACACACTTCCACTGTGTCCTGTTTGAATTTATGCGACAGAACAACATAAAATAGTACAAACCCGTAAAGCAGAAGGAAAAGGTTAATTTGCAAATTCAAGTCTTAAAAATACATTTGCTAGCCGTAAAGGGTAAGAGTGGACAATATGGCTAGCTGGCAACATAAGGACATGTCCAAATGTCTCGCCTCTCGGCTGGACGACTTTTGTCTTTGACACTGGCGCGCTTCTGTTGCCTTTCCATACGAAGCTGGTTTCATAGCTTGACTCTATTTTGATTAAGACAGTAGAGAGCCACAGTGAGTGTGCTGCCAAGACCTACAAACAGACCCCAGAAATGTCATGTCGTTTATATCCCACGCCGGGGAAAGATTTAAAAAGAAAAACAAAAAAATCCTTACAGCTGCATTCAGTCTGATGGTGCTTTAGGTGTTTTACAAGAACTGTCAAAAAGAATGAACAAAATTGGTCATCATGCCCAAATCCACTTTGCAGCTGTTGTTACAGTGCAACATCTGTCGTCTGAACTCTGTTCTTACATGCGGTGGTAATTGAGTCGTTCATTTCTTCCAGTAACCAGTTTGGCTCCCAGCACCACTTTGTCCCATACCGCTGCGTCCAAGAGCTTGGTGATGTCTCCGGGGGGTGTGGCCAGCGACGGCAGCGTCACCCTGACCCTCACAGACGCTCAGGGCATGCTGGACGGCGTCACTCTTAACCTCAGTGCACAGGTAAAAAGAACATGAGCCGTACTCGTGTGTCTTTGTAGAGATGTGCTCTTCCAGGGTTTCTGGTTTTTTCATTCAATCTAAATATCTGAATTGAAACATCTGCAGATGTCCGTATTTTCTGATCTAAGATGATTTTTCTTTGAAAGTTCAGTGTCGGGTTTGTTCTCGGGTATGACGTAATCAGACTAATACAAATCTTCTCTTGCGTCTCCATTTACAAACTGATAACATGATTTGCATCACAATGATTATTCGATGCATACATTTACACTCTTGCTTGCATTAGAGCTGCTGAATCAGAAGTTGAGCTTATGAATATAACGCCGGTTCTCTGATTAGCCTGAGCGAGTCTCTCACTATGCATGATCTTCTCAGAGGCTTAGTAGTGATTAACTCAGAAAGGGCATGGATTTCTTCAGCTCCCTTAGCTGAGGGCAGAACAAGCAGCGAGGCTGTTCTGACTCTAAGGTCAGCTTCCTTCACAGGTTCAAAAGGAGAACAAGACAGAACTTCTCAAACAGTCTCCAGGTCCCACGCAGAGCTTTTCTGTTTCCTAAATTTGATTTTGAACCAGCGTCGCTTGCTTCCTCCAGAACAACCTCAAACGCCAAAACTGTTTTCCTTCTGGACGAACCATGACCAGTAGTGAAACCAAAGACAAACAAACAGGAAGCGAGGCAGTGAATATGGCCCGCCGAGGCGTTCAAGGCTTTTATCCTCTAGCTTGTAGCTTCTTCTTCCATGTTGTGTGACACCCCGGCTGCCACCTTGAGCGGATGGAAACGGGTGTTGGCTCTGACCAAAACACTGATATTCAGCAAGATGAAACCTAAACCTGTTCTGAAATGAACCTTCTCTATGGGCTACGCTGTCACTTTCATGCATTCTGTTAGAAGATGGTGTGAGAGTCAAACTCCTTCCACTGTTTGCCCACACAGGAAAGCATGTTGCTGTGGTTTCCACTGGTAAAGATGGCATTGACCGTAAGCCATGTGACTCTCTCCCTTAACAATCCGGCTGAGAACTTTTCAGACTTCCTGTCAAACTGAGGCTTTATAACCTCGAGCCGGTGAAGGATTGCTCAACCTTATTGGCCAGAGATTGTCTGGGTCATCAATTACTTTTATGAAGACATGTTTATTTATTTTTTATTTTTATCAGATGCTTTACAAGACTTACCTTTTCCACTTTTAGGGTCAGACGTTTCCTGCGGTACTAAATGAGACTGGTTTACCGGGACAACCGGCCAATTCAAGCCAGCAGGTATTACTGGTCAGCCACCATTCCCACTCCACGAATGGGGCATCTGACAATGGATATTTTGTAAGTATCGTTGTCCTCCGCACAATATGAGGAAATACCTGAAATTCATTCAATTTCATTAAATTGGATAACACTTGACTAAATTTAAAAAATTTAGCTCCAAATTATAGAAAATCAACATCAGCAAAACCCTCAACGACGATTAGATGAGAGGATCATTTTGGAGGATTTCCCAATGCAGTGGTGAAATGTAAACTCTAATACACTCTGTTATCAATCCAGAATCCTGCTGATGGGGGAAAAGGTGGGAAAGACTCCCAGCTGGACATGGAAAGCAGGAACCAGTGTTATTACTGCGACCAGCTGTGCGAGAACGCCAACGCGCTGCGGCGGCACTGCAAACAGGCTCACGGCAAGGACCGCTGCCACGTCTGCGGCGTCTGCAAAAAGGCTTTCAAGCGAGCCACACACCTCAAGGTCAGAACCGCGACGCGCAGTCGGCCAATTACAGTCGAGCGTCTTTCATTCAACGGCGACGGTAACGCAAAGACGCGGAAGAAGTGTCGAAGAGCCGTCCCGACTCTGAAGATGTGTCTCCTGATGACAAAACATTGAGCACAAGTGGCATTTTATTTCCACCGACTCTTCCTCTGCGGTGAAGGACATGTGAGGGTGGAAGGAGGAGGACGCAGCTTAAAGTTCAAGCCCTTTCCCTCCCACGTGTCGCTTCTGTTAAGCAAAGGCCAGAGAGCAACAGCGTTTTTTTTTTTTTTTGGGCTTTTGTAAATGTGCCCCAACACTTGGAGTTGCACTGATTTCTCGCTATGACTAATGGAGCTGGGATTAGGTGAATGTCACAGTCAGTGACTAAGCCCTTTTCCTCTGCTGGTCCCCTGGTTCCTCATTAGCCTCCATCTAAACCTTGGATGTGTGCTTTAGATGGCGGGAAGGATAAAACGGCGCTGCTGTTATTTGTCATGTTGCAATGCTGTGGGAAATCAGTTCCTGTTTGATTTAGAGAAAATTGAAAACATGAACAAGATGTTTACTTTTTGGGTTTTTTTTGTTTTTTTTATCTCGGTTGTCTTCTGCGCTGCATGCGGCAGAAGATGGATTTTGGGAATATCAGCGGCCTGAAAAATGAGTATCATGTTTTAAACCATTTCTCTGTGATAGATCACATCAGACTCTCAAATATCCCAAAGGCCCGGGTTCCGAGATATTGGATTTCTTTGGATGTAATGTAAAGGTTTTTTTGGAAATGGCTTCATTTTTCGGAGATCTTTTCTGCAAGATTGACGACGCTTCTGTCCCAGTGTGACAATTGCTCATCGTCCTTATATAGTAAAAGTAACAGCTCGCTCAATTTCACATTATGTTAGCTCAGCTTCATGATATTTTGCTGCAGGCAGTCGTTCCAGCCGTCCCAATTTTAAATTCTGGATGCGGCCTCTGATAAATCTTTCTCTCTTTGGGGTGAGGAATGAATAAAGTTCAGTCCCAAAAAACAATTTTTCTTCATTCTGTTCTAGGCTTCGCTTTTTTATCTATATTTCTAGCTTAAAGACATAAGCCAGTCACAATAAGCAAATACAATTTCAATGTACAATTTCTATTCTGATGATTCATAGTTTTTGAAGGACAGTTTTGGTTGAGCAATACAACAGAGTCCATTTTATTTATGGTTTGGATTCCAAGTGGGTTTTTTTTTTTTTTACATTTTATTTTACATCAATATACTAATCAAAAACAACCTTAAAACAATTGAATGCAATAATTACTGGGACAGTTTATCGTCCAATGAGACTTGCTATCGCGACGCGCCTAAAGAGACGCTTTAATTTTGACAGTTAAAACACAGTTTTGCTGGTACATACAGTATATTATGTATTCATAATTTCATAATTTGGTCTGCAGGAGCATGAGCGAGTGCACCAGCCGGGCCCTTCGCCCAGCTCCCAGAAGCCCAGAGTCTTCAACTGTACGTCTTGTGCGAAGGCGTTCGCGAAGCGCAGCCAGCTGGAGAGACACAACCGAACACACACAGGTGGGAGGAAGTTGAAGTTTATTTTTCATTATGTAGGTCTAGAAAATTCCCCGTTTCAAGGGACCAGTGTACGAATTAAGTAAGGAGTGTGAAAAATCTGTACTGGTCCGGAGTTCAGCCTGGCAGAACACCTTACAGGGTCGAGATTGCGCCTCGCGCGTTGTGGTCCAACATCAGAGTCTGACCTTAAAAAATGCACTTCTAGAAAAATGCTCATAAAGTTCCTGTAGCTTTCCAGGAAGTTTCAGGCCTTTATGAGTATAACGTCATATTCACCCACATGGATTAAGAATATGTATGATAAAAAGACATTCGTTTTTGGGATCGGGGAGAAAGTCATAAGAAATCCAGTGCAGAAAACTATTCAGGCTTAAAACATTGAAGTTTTTAAACTTGAGCTATTCTGCAAAAACAGAATGGCCATTAAAGTTTGGTTCAACTTCACAAAATGGGGTGGGGGGGGGGTTACTTATTTGAAATAAATCCAATCATTTGTTTACTGTGAAAGATGTGTCCAAGGAAACGATGTGGCTATGGATTCATTTTTAGTCACGCCGCTCCCAGTGTATTTATTGTGCCTCTAGAAAGATATTTCAAACTTTCAATGCCGCCTTGTTAACGCAAGTTAATTAGCGTGTGATTTATTTCAAATTAATGATTAACTGCCTGTAATAACAATTTGCTGCAGCAGCAGCTTTTGAAGTGACATTACTGTCCCGCTTATCAAAAGCTACATGATTTATTAACTAAATAGCCTATTTAATGAGCAATTCCACCTTTTCAATGGGGCTTATTGAGTTTGAGGTAAGGACACAGTCAATGCTTCAATTAATCCAGGATTTTAAAGTGATTACATTTTTTTTAATTCTTATTTATTTGTCCCAGGAAAATGTTTGATTAAGCTCTAATTTCTGTGCTTTTCATAGCAAAAATCTTAAACACGTTTTGGTCTCTAACAAAATCCCAAACGCCTCAGGTTCTTCTGGAGACAGTGATGTAGTTGAGTGCTTTGTGGCCAGGACAGATTGATCTCTGTCTCGTTCCCCGACGACACCAAGCAGTAAAGACTTCATTTGTACCGTCATGCCTTCTGATGGATTCTGCTGCAGAGCGCCTCGGTCTGCGCGTACTCTCACCAGGCAGATTCTGCGGCGCTGTTGTGTTCAGTTTCGATCAAGATGAATCATTCTAGCCACTCCCAAATTGATGCAAGAGGCTGAGACATAAATGTGTAATTACAAATCCGAAGAAGACCTTCACCTTGCTGTCTGAGGGTGCTTGAAAAGAGAGTGCGACTCAAGTGATCCTGGCTAATCATCTCATTTATGCTGTAGTTAATTTGTATTTAAAAAAAAATGCGCTGGGCCATTTTGACACATGTAATAGAGTACTAAACTACTTTAACTTGCGGGTGGATGATGACTGGAAGTTCAGACACTTATTAGCAGTGAAGTAAATATATTAATGATAATGTTCCCAACATTTTTTTCCTTTAGTACATGATTAAAAACTCACCAGCTGCCTTTTAAAATCATAACTCAGGTGGATAATTCAGCTCACTGGAAATAAAACAGTTTGTGTCATTACTTTCTAAAACAGAGCAGCTAAATGTTTGAATTAGGAGCTGCTGGAGATGTTGGGAAAAGTCCAGTGGTGGTCACCGCTAAATAAAAGCACTACACCAACAAGGTATTTGGCCCGAGCTAACATTAAGGAGGTAACTTGAATTCAAATTATTTCCCAACTTGAGCACCAAATTAATTTTGACATAGTCCTAGACTGACCTTAGATATTGCATTTGTGTTTACATCTTGTTCTCTATTGTCTGTGTTTTATAAGGTAAAAAAAAAAAATATTATTCATTTAAAAAACAACCACGTAAATTAACACCTTAGAAATTATCCCAAGGAAATAATTTAAGAGAAGCTAACTTTGCTAAATGTTTTCAAAGTCGGCAAAAGTGCTACCTGTTAGCAGGCTAGCGGAGCTAATGTTTTGAGGGGACGCTAGATTAGCTATCAGCGTTAATAGCTATTTTGTGTAGCTATTAATTTAACTTCAAAAACATTTAGTGCACTTAGTTTCTCCTCAATTAATTTTTTTGAATAAATTCCAGCTGCTTGAAATATTCTGAACAGTTGATGAAGAAAACTTCAACACAGACAAACTTTATGCAACTGAAAGTAAATTAGCACTTTAGAATTTATCATGTGAAATGTATTTATATATATATATATATATGTGTGTGTGTGTGTGTGTAATAAGTTCACTAAATGTTTTCAAAGTTGGCAAACACGCTAAACAAATTAGCTATTAGCGGATTAGCAGAGCTAATGTTTCGAGGGGAAGCTAGATTAGCCGTAATGCACTCGCCACTGAAAAAGTGAAACAAAGTTCAAACTCTGTCAGTGACTATTACTGTCTCTAACAGTGATGCACGATTTGTTACTGTGTGCAAATAATCCTGCCTTTCAGTTTCAGTTTGTTGAACTAAAACTCCTTTTTCTCATTCCTAGTTACAAAAACTGTTGCCAGACTGAAACGTAGTGTTTTTATACTACGGAGTCCGGGGGGGGGGAGTTGAAACATTGCACATCAACACTATTTTGATGTTTAAGGAGTCTTAAATGTGGAGCGGCGTGGCAATCTTCATCTGTGGGGAAGGATCTGCTGTCTCATTAAGGCTTAATGCTGGTGGCAAACTTCTCAGTGACTTAATTATCCACTGAGATGGAGAGCAGATTTAAAAGTAAAGCACTTCTCAACAGCCTGCCAGTTTTCAAAGTGTAAAAGCAAGTTTTGCAATTAGAACATTATGAGAACATCTCAAACCATACAGTGAAATTATTTCTGTCTTGCCTTAATTGGACCGACTTGCAAAACCAGCACGCCGCAAGACTTTAAAAACCATGTTTGATCGTCTCTGACGACGACGATGCGTGTTCATCTGGTCCATTCCAGGCGAGCGGCCCTTTAAGTGCAGCCAGTGCGACAAGGCCTTCAACCAGAAGAGCGCTCTGCAGGTCCACATGGTCAAACATACGGGAAAGAAGCCCTTTAAGTGCGAGGTGTGCAGCATCAGCTTCACGCAGAAGAGCAACATGAAACACCACATGAAGAGGTCCCACGGATACGGTGAGCAGCCGAATGAGCGACGGTGATGGAAAACGCAAACATTGTCCCTTTGTTTTCCTGTTGTTCACTCGGGTCCGGTGTTTTTTCAGGGCGCTTTTTCATCTGCAGCAAGGCTTGCGTCCGTTTGTTTGTCCTGTGGCCACAGTTCTCTAATATTCATCCCTGTTTACACTGAAAACCAGACGGGTCCTTTGAGCCCTTTTAGACGACGGAGCGGCAACAAAAAGCGAACCGCCGCCTCCTCTTAGAAGCGATTTCAATGGCGCTGTCTCGAGGCTTCTGTAAATCACAGAGCCGGGATGTTCTGCTGACAAGACAGGTTCACCCACTGCTCCTCTTCTGCCAAGTCATATTTTCTTTCTTTACCTTGTCCTGATAGCGTAACAATTAAGATGAAGGCTGCGGGTGACCTTTTGCTAACCCGCATATGTATGATTATTGATCTCATGTGGGCATCGGGGTAGGCGCCTAGCAGGTGCTTATCGAAGATGACTGGCGGCGTGGAGCAGCGCGGGGATATACGTTCTATTTTTGAAGTAGCTCGACAAAGTGCTTTGCTCCGGAGCGCCGTGCGGAGACAATTGAAAATGTCACGCTGGGGCTGCAGTTGTTTAAAGTGACACGATGATAACGGCCCAGACTCCTCAAGGATTAGAAGATGCTGTTTTGGATTTCTCCACGGCGATGGACGTCACTCACACAGAGGACTTGCAGGGGGGTAAATAACGTTGCCTTGAGAAAATAGTTGTGTCGGTTTAAAGCAAATATAGTACGGGCGTATCCAGAAGGTTTGTTAAAAGAAAAGCCATTAAGAAAATGAGCCGCACATATCGACCCATCGAAATGAGACTGTCAGACTCAAAGCAGGCAGAGATCGGAAGTAAAGCAGCCAAAAGCATTAAGAAAATAAAAGTCCATTATATTCCTAGGAATAAATGCTGAGATGATGAGTTTAGATTTTTGTGATAATTTGCATGGATTGTTTATGTTGCGCACCCTTAGTTAGGGGAACCAAATGTTACTTTTTTCAAGTATCAAAAAGAAACATTTGTAACCAGATGTTTGCGTCCACCTCATGAAAAAAAGACACGACTCAAACTTTCACCGTTTGGTCAGTTTGAATCGATGAAATATTTTCAGTTCGCTAAATTTCAGAGTGAGAGAAAGTAGAGATAAAAGCAACAACGCAAACGTTCAAATGCAGTAAGAAAAGGCCAGATTGTCTCGATTGGCCCTGGTCGGTGATGTCCCGTCAACAGCACAGTTCATACTGGAGTCTATTACTGAGCTCAAAGTTAGCTTTCAGACTGCAAACAAACAAACACCTTCAGAAGCTGACGGGAAGAGTGAAGTCATTCTTGGGATGCCTTACCCCAACCTTTCTCAACTGGAAAATCTACACAGCAATAAACAGCTGTTTGCATGTTTCCTCTCACATTTTGGATTATTTATCTTTGAGCCACCACTCCATTCTTCAGATTCTGTTTCAGATTCGCCTCTACAAAATGTCAAAACGATTTCCAATTGGAAGAGCCGTGTTCCCTGCGAGGGGCTGTGGGTAATTCAGGGCTTAACAAAAGCAGCTTGTTGGTTGCAATCTTTTCTTTTCATCTCGTCCTTTGATTTGGTCATTTTGTTGAAAGAGCCGCAGACGGAGGAGCTCTGCCACTGCCGATGCTTCACGCCACACCACCTAGATTTGCGCGGATCTCTTTCTTTGGCTCTATTTGATTCCTGTTTGGATTTAAGGCGCCGTGTGTGTGATGAAGCAACGCGGGCCCCTAATGCACCTCACTCCTCTCTCAGTTTCCCGGAGGGGGGCGGGGGGGTTGGTGGCTTTCTTCTTTCAAAGGCCTTTTCTTTTTTCTCGTTTGTTTTTTTTTTGCTGTGAAGCGAAGCCGATGTGACTTCACTTGGAACTTTAATTTTGTTTCTCCTCTGCAAAGCGTGGCGTGTGGATTACGCGTTGCGACACGTCAGGATACACACGGGAGACTCTGCCGCTATCTCGGCCCGTCGCCGTCTCGGTTGGTATATCCTGACTGCGCTTCCGCGGAGCATTTTCACTCTCCGTCGAAACGTTTTTCCTTCGACTACATTTAGCGTTAGCTTTGTTTTCCTTGGACAACCTTCCGGGTCGCCTGAACATTTAATGAAACTAGAAAAAATTGGCATTTCCTGTGAAAATGCAGTGCAAATGCTGCAAGCTGAACTTTTTTTTTTTTTTTTAACACCAGACGTTGTTGAATATTCCTGTGTTTGAAATGTTTAAAAGATTGACAGCCTTTTCCTTTTTAAATTAACACCAACGTTGTTAATATTCAACCATACCGGGTGTCTCCTTAACACTACAGTGTTTTTGGCGTTAAATATAGCGTTAAAACTAACAACCACACCTGAGTAGGATTTAGAGAGATCAATCAACCTGACAGACTTGTTTCTGAGAACATGCAAACGCCACACGCAGGCCAGGAATTGAACCCGGGACCTTCTCGCGGCAAGGCAACAGCGCTACCAACTTTACCGCTGTGCCTATTTAAGACATTTGGTACACCTAAGATTTCATCATTGGCATTTTTACTGTGTGGATTCAAGATTACGTGCACTAAAACCTAACTTGACTATGTTTTCATGCGTCTACCGAACCGCGTGGAACACGTGTGTGAACTAGAGCAAAGGTAAAACATTTGGCTCGGCTCGTTTCAAGGTCGTGTGCAGCCGGAACAGGACGGTGCGCGTCATGTTCACTGACCGGCATTATAGAGGCACGAGTGCTTCAGGCTCCCAGAGCTCGCCGTACGTCGCTGCGTGTTGAAAGAGATGATTTTATTTGCGCTCAGGTTGAAATGACCGAGCGCGAGAGCCGACTGCGAATTGAAGGAGCCGTCTCAAACGGTTTCAGCGACGCAAATCACCAAAAAGGTTGTTGGGCTTGGACAGAGATAAGTACGTCAGAAACTTAGTTTTCAGTCTGTGCCGTAGTTTCAATGCAATTTAGTTTCTTTTTGTATTAAGACAGGAAAAGAAAATCGACCAAAACCAATAGATTTTTTTTTTTTTTTAAAGTGGACCTTCATTGATGTGGTTGAACAGAGCAGCCAAGAAAACCTTGGAAAGGCTTTGAAAAACCAGGAAATGCCCTTCTGTGCCTCAGGACTCTTTTGTAATCATGTATCTGTTTGGAGTTGTCGCTCTCCCCCGCACTCGTGTTTTTCTGTTTCTGTTATTCTCTCTCTCTCTCTCCCTCGTGTTCTAGAATCATTGCCAAATTGCGTGGGGTTTTTTTTTTTTAGAGTTTCAGACGCACCACGAAGACGCGACGAAAGCGCCTCCCGCTGTGAGACTCGAGTCAGAGCGTGGCCCGCCGCTGCATCATCGCAGAAGCGCCGTCTGAACCTCTCGGCCCCCGAGCCAAACCGTCGTTTCATGCCAAACTGATTTGAAGTCTCAGCGGCTCCCGCCGCATTTACAACTTACAAATGAGAGCGTTTTGCATCCATCATCTGGTTGGGCTGGTGTGCTCTGCGCACGCCGTGTTTTCACAGGGAGAATAGGCTTTAAAGAATGTGAAGTATTAAAACAAATGTTTCAGCGAGGAGAGGGAGATTGCTTTTTGACAGATGGGCTCATTTGCATGACAGCCTGGAGCAAATCGCTTTCAGACTGAGAGCTGCCAGAGCTCCTCTGCCGATGAGTGTTAACCGGATTCTCTTCCGCTTTACAGAGCTCATTCTTTTTGTTGATGTTGTTCACTGGAACTGTCATGCAAATGTACTCTGATTTTTTTTTTTTTTTCTTCCAGCCACTGCAGGTCAATTACAAGACGTGTCCCTTGGGCAGGACGAGCCGGCGCCTCCGGTGGAGGTATCGCCCGAGCTGGACCTGGAAGTGGTCCCGGAACCCACCGGAGACTGGCACAACGTGTTCCCCTGACGGCACTTCGCAGAGTTTCGCGGCAAAAGTTCGCCGAGCGTCTAGCTGGGTAGAGTCAAAAGATTTCGGACTTTTTAAATGAGTTCCATTTAAAAGGGAGGCGTCTTGCTGCTTAAGCACAAATAGCGGCGAAGAGAAGGCAGCGCGCGCCTCTCCCGCTTCGCAGGAAGACTTTTATCCGCTTGGCTGCTCTCTGATCATCGTCGGCCTCCCGACGAGGTGCGGCTCAGTCAGCCAGAGCGTCCCAGAGAGATCGGCGCTCCGCAGGCGGACGAACGGCCATCGACGAGAACAGGACGGAGTCCGCTCTCTTTAACACCGGCGTGACGGAGAGACGGGAGACGGGAGGGGAGGCAAGCCGCGTCGGCCGACCGGTCGCCACCGGTCTGTGAAATATTTGTCACTTTTGCTGACATGTTTATACTGTAAATACCACGCCTGGAAGTGATGTCATTTTCAGCTCGATCGAAGCCGGAGGTCGACCTCTCGGCGATGTCACGGTTGAGTTTGCGGCTGTAGTTTCAGCAGCGTTGTAAATACTGTAGCTAGGAGGCGTATATTTTCTGAAAAAACACTGGGAAAAAAAAGCGGATTGTTTGCATAAATGTAATTTTATCACATTGTTATCGAGTAAAGCCAAGATGGTACTCCTTTGTTTTTGTTTGTTTTTTTTTGTAGTTTTATTTTCTATTGTTGACTCAAAAACAAACAAAAAACCCCCAAATTAAAGGACATTTTCTATAAATGCAACGTGTTCTTTTTGCAGCAAAGCAAAGAAAAATGTGGCAAAATGTCAAACAAGAGCACAAGCCAGCTCCACAGTGATTGTGCTGAGTCATTACAAGCCGAAGTGAAAGCCAGCCGTTAATTAAATCCAGCTCTGTGTAAATGCAGCTGTTCTGTAAAGGCCGAGGCAAAGAATATCAGAGAACAAGCAGCAACACAAAGACTGAGCACAGCAGATGAGACGGGGAGAAAGTGTAAAGCGGGGTCGGGTCGTAAAACAGCCGGATCCATGTATCAACATCGAGGCCATAAAACGCTTAAATAGATTAATCACAAGTCTCAAATTTCTATTTACTCTCGTATATTAGATTTTATATCCCATGACAATAATAACAGCATCGTTACTACACTGCTCAAAAAAAATAAAGGGAACACTCAAATAACACATCCTAGATCTGAATGAATGAAATATTCTCATTGAATATTTTGTCCTGTACAAAGTTGAATGTGCTGACAACAAAATCATTGTTGATTGTCAATCAGTGTTGCTTCCTAAGTGGACAGTTTGATTTCACAGAAGTTTGATGTACTTGGAGTTATACTGTGTTGTTTGAGTGTTCCCTTTATTTAATTTTTTTGAGCAGCATATTAAGGGTGATAAAGTTTCTTTGCTGCTTTCTGTGACTCAAGGCAGTGGAGGTTGCTAACGTAGCTAGCAGGCTTTTTTGGATGAAGTTTGTACACTTCTGTGGCGACATAGATCTTTCAGACCATGCAAGACGATCTTTAAAAGGTCTTAAATTTGAGTTGGTGGAACATGCAGGAACTAACCTGCAGGCCGGGTGAGTAAAGCACGGATCAGTTCACGCAGCAGGTGGGAAAAGCTATTGGTTGGCTTTTTGTTCTGCCATAGGGTCAGATTTGTGATCTCTTTGGGCGAGAGGCACGAAGGAAACATTGCTGAAAAAAAACCCCTCGAGAAATCGTTTTAGGAGCACAGTAAAAGACGGAGGCGATCTGGACACAGAGGAAAACGTAACATTTTGACCTGCGCTCGAAACCGGCGCTGCTTATCGCCCTGGACACGCCGACCCCCCACCGTGACACACGGCGGTGCCAGAGTTGATTGAAAGATGGATGGAGCCCGATACAGGAAAACACTCCCGTCTGAGGGAGAAAGTAAGTATTTTCAGAGATATGTGTTTTCTAAATATTATTTTCAGATATTCATACCTATTTGCTTGGATGTGCATGAACTCGGCCACTTCCTTTGACACAGTCCACACAGCTTGTGAATCAGACATTTGAACTGTTTCAGTTTTCTTCGTAAAGCTCGAATTGGCAAAGTGCTCAGTTAGTAATCGATAGTTTCCCTGTGGAGGAGCGGATCTCCTGACTGCGTCTCTGATTGATGGTCTTCCTACCCGTCCCTGTCGGTGGACTGAAACGTGTGGGTTGGTTTGAGGCGCGGCACCGTTTCCACTTTCACATCGTGGTCTGACGGGAGCTCTTGATCCATTTCATGATCCATTGCTTCATCTCTGGCTCCGTCTGCGGCTCTCCTCAGCGTCCAAGAAACTGTTTTAACCAGCAAGTGGACGTCGTGCGAAGGGAACTGGTTCATATGTGGTTATCTGGGAGGGGAAAGGGACTGAAGGCAAATGCACCCCACACTTTTCAAATCTTTATTATTTTTTTTAGTCCTCTTAATTCTGCATCACTTCAGCGTTACATAAAATCCCATCAAGGTTTTGAAGCTATTTCATTGTGGTTGGATATGAAGGCGTTTATTTATGAAACCAAGATTAAAAACTCCTCTTTTGGCCCTCTGCGTAATGCTGCTACACGTCCCGTCGCTCTCCATTTCCGCTTTTCGTCTTCATTTCAAAGCTGCGGCATTTTCTGCCAGTCATGTTGGGAGGAAAAAGAAATAAAGAAAAACTCTGAAAACACAGATGGTAGGGTTGGTTTATGCGTTTTTTATTTTTTATTTTTATGTTCAGTTAACAGGCCAGTCACGTTTTTATTACACGTACAGTAATAAGGAGAGTTGAGTTGTTTACATTCATTCCTGGGATCCATTCAGCAAAAGGAAAGGGGAAAAAAAAAAACAGACATGGAGCTTCTTTTTTTTTTTTTTTTTTTAATCGTTGGTCTTTGTTTTTTAACACAAAACTTAACACATTCGTGAGGAAAAACACTTTATATTCATTTCAGAGTTAATCACAGAGCACCTTTGTGAAAACCGTGTGTTGCTTTCTTTATTCACCAAAAGGAAACACAGCTAATTGTTTTTGGGGTTGTTTTTTTTTATTTAATTTTTACATTTTTTGGCAGTCAGGAGGAAACGGCACATTTCGGGAACTGGCTTTAGCTCTGAGTGTGCGATAGAAACACGGCCAACAGCAGACGACACGGAAGCATCAAGCGCGACTCCGACGTTGCGGTCGTGGGAGGAAAACGCCGATGGTTAGTGAACCAAAGAGGAAGTAGTTTCTTTTTCTTCCTGCGCAAAACCACCAGCTGGCTTAAAAGTTCAAAACACTACATTCATAACAGGACGCTTCACACGAGGGGAGGGGGGCAGGAAGAGCGTGGAAAGACGACTCTAGTAAAAAATAAAGGTCATAATGATGTTAAACTGTTCACAACGCGATGCTTAAGAGGAAATGTTTGAGGCGACGACGCGGACAGAAAGACGAGACAGAAAACGAAGAAAAAAAAAAGATTAATATTATTATTATTACTATTATTACTTCCAATCCAGAAGCGACCTGGTTCTAATCAACCAATCAACAAGCGGCATTGACGGTGAAGTCAGCGGTACATGCGCCGGCCTGCGTGACCCTCGGCTGACCCCGGGACCGCTTCGGGGTCTTAGCCACCTTTCTGTTAGAAACCCGACGAAGACGAGACTGGGGGGGGAAAAAATTACACGAACAAAAGAAACGTAACCCGTACACACAGGAAGAAAGGAGATCGTTCAGGCTGGCACACACTGCGCGGCTTCAGGATCTCAGACATCTCACACTGGCACACACTTTGCACGACGCTTGGCGGTAGGGAAAAGAGATTGTGTTGCTGTCTGATCAGCCGGATGAGCATTTGTTCAAAAGAGGGGTAATAGCGAACATTACGGTGTTAAAAAAAAAAGAAAAAGGCAGCTCAGTTTGAGGGGATGACGAGACTTCCTCCTTTTTTTCATTTGTTTGGTTTTGCACCCCCCCATGATGGGCTCTCAAACATCCACCCTCTTGGTGTTGGAAGGCGTCTTTTTTTTTTTGGGGGGTCAGCGTTTGGCTGGGGAGGCACTCCTGCTACCCTGTGAAACAAAACAACACGGAGATCATCAGCACACAAGAGCAAGAGAACATCTCTAATCTGAGGTTTAGCGGTCTGCTCCAGTTTCTCCAGCAGGGTGGTCAGTTTCCAGAAAGGTCTGCCATGAAATGCAGGTGATTATTGCGAGCAAATGATTCCTGCTGATGGGGATTGTTAGAGTCACTCCTCCAACAAAAGGAGAAGGAGAAAAAAATAAATAAATAAAAAATTCGCCGAGTCTATAATTGCTTCCCGAGGAACGCGTTTCTCTCCGGTTCATTAGTTCGCTCAAATGTCGTTGAGTTGCTCTCGTCTTTTCGGCTGTTATCTGCCCTCCATCGAAACGAGATGATGGGATCACAGCGCAGCAGAAGCCAGACATTTACATGTGCTGCATGTTAAACTGTCTGACATCAAATCGAGCAGGTTTGTTGCTCCAAGACAGGACCAACCAATTTTTTGATTTTTCTTTTTTCTGAGTTGAGTCAAGTGTTTTTATTTATTTATTTATTTATTTATTTATTTTCTCCTCTGGGCTTCTTGCTTTAGTTTGCTGTAAGTTTGTATATATATATGTATATATTTTTTTTTGCTTTTCTGCACCCGCACGTCGGCTTTGTTGTCCTTTAGCCGCATCGAAACAAATATGAAACCACTTTTTAATCCTTTACTTTTCTGTCTTGTAGGAAATGGGAATCATTTAAATGATCTTAATTCATCTAAATCAAGAAGTTGTTTTCTTCTGATTGGATGCAAACAGCTTTGTTTCCAGCTAAGCAGTTAATTTTTCAGCTTTCAGACACTTTGAACCACGTAGACTGTTTTTTTAAACGGGGAAAAAAAAAAACCCATCCATACATTTTGCAACTGGGAAAGATAAAAAGGCGTCGCATCTGAACCACGGACTGTAGCTTGTTTGATTGACTTTTAAGATGCTGAAGATCTCCCAGAGAGCGCGACACATATCAGAGATTTACTTCTCAAAGCCCCGAGATAAAATTCCTCTTTTCAAGTAAAACGTAGTTGAGAGTCACGGCAACGCTGCATGCTCAATAAAAAATAACAATCATTTAAAGGATTCGAGGATAGCTGTTCCATTACTCAGCTAAAAAGTTTTTAAAAGGGCGCTTTAAATTCCCCCGAGGGAATAAAACGCCGGAGCCGAGGAGGATCCCGCATCGTGTTTCATGATCAGGCTGCTGCATGTGACTAAGATTGATCGTACCGAAACAATACAGCAGCCATTACTCGATGCAGAAACCACTGCCAGTTGCGTGATCACCCTTCCACAGACTGCAAACGAAAGCCCCCCCCCCCTCCCCCAGTCGAAGGGGAGCGGCCCAGAGTGAGCGCGTCTGCATCATTTGGGGCCACGAATCGAACCCCTTTCGTCAGGCCAGATGTCCGCAGAGAGATGATATTATCTGTCGTAATTATATTCCAAAAGCAAAAGAGGCAGAATGAATTTTGTTAATTGGATTAGCGGAGTTGTTTAGACTGCGAAAAAGACTTCTGGAGCCTTTTGCCTGTGGATGAGACATTTTGGTTTAGTAATAGTTAGAAAAAAAATAAAGTTCCTATTTCAGCTTTTGGTTCAGCTTTTGGTACTTCATTACATAGGACAGATTTAAAGGTGTAAAGCTCTTAAATGAATAGGAAAAAATAGACGAGTGTCCTGTACTGAAAACAAAGCTAAAAGACGTTCAAAGTTATTACTTTTTAATTTATTTAGAGGCACTTTTATATTGAAGCTGTTTTTTTTTTATTTTTTGTTTTCTGTTAAAAAATACTAAGAAGTTTTTCCTAATCATGAGGAAGACCCAGGGAATTATCTGAAGACTGAAAAAACGACGTCCAGCTGAGCAACATTCATGGAAATGTTATTAATTCAACTACTATAAGGAGAAAACTAGGAGAAAGAGTGATAAAGTACGTTTGAACTGGATCAATGCGGGTTGTTTTATAGAAATTCTGTTTGTCAAGATTTTAATTTATTAATTTTTTTCAGTGTTTTCATTTCATCTGGACTGCGTTATCTGTCCTGAAGGGGGGGAGGGAAAAGAAAGGGACTGAAAAGCTGCAGCGCTTTGGTAGTTAAACCCGCCGCCGAAAAGCCTGAGTGAAGCAACGGAGCGTGAAGCTGCAGTCGGGACTGGAGTGGGCCGCATTCTGATTGGATTATGTGGCAGAATAGTAATAAATGACTCAAACGCCTCGGAGTCCACACCGATCAGCCGAACTGGGGAGATTTAGAAGACATTAAAAATGTCATCCTTCATCTTCCAGATTTATTTCATACGTTTCGGCTCAGATGCTCAGAGTTTAGGCCCTGCTAATAAAGATGGAGCCCTTGGGAAATTTGGATTTCTCCCTCCGCCGATGACTTGTTAAGCCGAATGGAGTTTAATTTGAGTCCGCGGCTTATAAGGAGATCCTTTGGAGCGCAGAGAAACAGGCGCTACCCGAACTCGACAGAATGACGCAGATGGTAATGATAGGAAAAACAGTTTTGAGTCATTCCAGACTTTAAATCATCCACCTGTGCAAAGTGTCTTTTGGACCTTTCCACTCTGGTGAAATGTAAAACGTAAAGGCACATTTCAGAAAAAAACAAAAAAAAAAAGCCTCTCTATCTGACAAACATATGTCATCGTGTGGCGCGCTGCGATTATTGGCTCACTCGTCCAGATCCACCCAAAGCTTTATGTAAAGCTAACCGTTGCCAGCTAGCTTTACACTCTTGTGTCGATATGGAGCAATTAACAGCGAAGGGCTTTTTTGTTTTGTTTTGTTTTTCGATAAAGTGCCTTTTGAGCTTTTAGATGCTTTGTGTTAACAACGGAAATCGTTGAGCATCGGATCAAAGTGGTTTTCAGTGAATAGAAGCAAAGTTTGCATTTATTTTCTTTTTGTGTGCTTAATTTTCCCATGTTGATACTTATTGACAGATTCCGATATATTTGCCGTTGCCTTGACAACCGACTGGATTGGAGACCATAGACTGACTTGACCAAAGTTTTGTATGCGGTGCCTGTGTGACAAAAACAGTCTCACGAATGAAACTCTTTTCACAAAAATTATTAGATAAATGCAAAATATTGATCTTTTAGCTCAGTTTTATGCTTTCTGTGCATTGGCATGTACCGTAAAGCAGACTTTTGCTGAGCCCAGACCTGCTTTGAGTTACATTATCACAGCCTATCTCAATACAGCAAGTGCTTTCAGAAGAAGAGTGACCTGCATTTTCTTTTCGTTGCCGAGAATAGTGAGATTGTTTGAGTTTTCTTTCTCCAGTGGAGCGCAAATGAAATGATGAAAGCGGCTGCCTTCCTTTCCGTAACGAGGAAACGTTAGCCGTTTCAAACACACAGTCTGAAACGTTCATTTTCGAAACTTTCCCATTTGTGTTTTTTGCTGAGCGAAAGCCAAAACTTAAGTGTAAAAGAAGTGAAACAATAAAATAATACGACGAGCACCATAACAGCCGGTGTAAGAAAACAACGAGTACCCGTGCATATCAGCACTAGATCGTGCACACGCGTCAACAATGCATAAGCTGCGTATTATATCAGTGACGCCATAAAGCTTAGAAGACGCCCAGCGATCAATGGCGCGTCTAAAAGCCTCTCATTATTGTGCTTCTGGTTGCCGTAGCAATGACATTATAGTGTTGTCCAAGCGAATCAATGCTGAGCAAATGCGCAGCGAGTTAAGCGGCGAGGAACCCCTCCATCAGACGGGTATTTACTCACTTTGCTGCTGATATCATCACTGAGGCAGAAAACGAAAATGGGAAGACAGAGGCAGGAGCATCGTTAGGGGAGAAATATGCACTCTTGATGCTTTTACAGCCAGGAAAAGAAAAGCGGTGAAATGAAATCATAACTTGGATATATCGAGGAGTAAAAAAACAAAACAACAACAGCGAGAAAAAAAAAAAAAAAGAAACAGGAGAGAGAAACAAAACGATTTCTCGTCGTCTTCTCACCATTTTGAAGATCCTAGTCAGGGTGCCTTTGCCGTCCCCAGCGCCGGCCTTCTTGGTTGACTTCTGTTGGCCCTGGCAGGTGGGAAAGAAGAGGAATTCAAGTGTGTCAAATAATAATAATAATAATAATAATGATAAAAGTAATATTTCACACATTGTTAAGGGACTGAGATGTGGCTTTTTTTTTTAAAGAGAGCCGTGGATTGATTCGTAATTCAACCCAGAGCTGTGGCATTAATCAGGAAGCGGCGAGAAGGCAGAAACGATCCTTCACGAGAATATTCTGAAGAGTGACGGATTCCTGTGTTCTCCAGCCACTCCGGTTATTGATTAGGGCGAAATCCAACTGTGCCCCGACTTGACGGAATGATTGCATCGCAGCCCCCTTTTAACATTCCTGGTGTTTGAATTATGCATGAGTCTGGAGGCTGCAAAGGAGCAACAAAGGCTCAGGGTGACGTAATTAGCTGAGAACTTTTGCGTCCAGGAAAGATGACAATGGCTATCAGAACCTGTTCTCCAGAAACGAAGCTTTCCGTAATTTCATTGGGTTTTTTTGTTTTTTTTAACTATTTATTCTTTTATGTGTTCTCATTTATGCAAGGCCATCTGTGCACACAAGGAATGGCTTTTTACTGTCAAAGAGGGCACGAGTGCATCTTGAGAAATCTGATTATCGTCAAAAATCTCATTTATTTCAGTGATTCAAATCAAATAGTCAAACTCGTGGAATAATTTAGTGATTTAGTCAAAAGGTTTATGGCTTTCATCTAATGAAAACCCCAAAATTTGGTCTCTCGGAAAATTTGAATATCAGATAAGATCAATATATATATATATTTATATATGTATGTTTTATATATCCAGAAATGTTGCTAATAAACTAGAGTTTTCCAGCAAATAGCCAGTGACACCCAACACAAGGAGGGTGAGCCACAAAGAAGCAGATGGTTCGCAGAGAGCCCTATCCGACTCTAATGATGGAAAGTTTAGTGGAAGGACAAAGTGGAGGCATATTTTCTTTCAACGTATCAGATCTTGTCCTTGTGATGCAGACATTCTTTGGAAAAATAAAGATATTTATAAGAGGCTAAGTTTTAGGGGTTTTTTTTTACTGATTTACTGATTTTCCCTTTCAATGATTTTCTAATCTGCAGATGAATATATATATATATATAAAAAAACTATTTTTTATCCTGCTTACAAGTTTGTTTCGGCAGATAACAACTAAGTGAATAAAATAGGTGAGCGTTAACAGGGTAAAACCAATTTAAAAATAAAGAAAAATGTTCCTTTAAAGATGACAAACATAACCTTCCAGTTGGCAGAAAATAATTATTGTTGCCGATTTCAGAGTATTTCTGCGCCAGACAAGCGAAATTGTCCAAAAAATGTTCGATGAGGCAGTGCAAGCAAAAAAGTAGCTTTACATTAAAATAAAAAAAAAGAAATCCATTAACATATTTATGCATTAATATTATTATTAGGACGTAAAATAACCAGGGAACGAGTCCCAATGGGTTTTGGACAGTCCCTTAGCAACGTCTCCGTTCTTCTTTGATCCACAGCGATCGGCCAATCACAGCCACAGCGGTGTTAAAAGACGCGATGCTGCAGTGGAACCTTTAGAATGACATAAGCAGCATGAAGAAGCGAGTAATGCTGGTATTATCATCAGAGTCGTAATGTGGAAACGTGAGACGGCACCAGCCGCAGGATGACAGTGATGTAGTTTCACCAAAGTCCGGGATTAAGGTTTTTATCTGTGATGTATGGGGAGATTAGGAAGACTTAGCGGGGAATGGAAGGCAAACGTAAGAGCAGGCGCTGGTGTCGGGCTCCGAGGTTCATTAAGGAGATGGGGGTGACGTTGATTGTTGAAGGAATGAAGGAATGACTCTTTCATTTAAAGAGAACATGAAAATTCTGTCTGATCTTTCGGCCATTTTCAAACCACCTACCAGGCCTATCTTGGCAGCTAGTCCCCTCCACTGGGAGTGCGGAGAAAGAAGAGACAGAAGGGAGGGAGGGAAAACACAGAAACAGTGTGTTTTAGTGCAGAGGCGGGATGAGGAAGAGGAGAGGAGAGGAGAGGAGAGGAGAGGAGAGGAGAGGAGAGGAGAGGAGAGGAGAGGAGAGGAGAGGAGAGGAGAGGAGAGGAGAGGGGTGGAGGGGTTGAGGAAGGTGGGGATGCAGAGGGAGAGTTAGGAGAGGAGAGGAGGGAGAGGGGTTGAGTGGTTGAGGAAGGTGGGGAGGCAGAGGGAGAGTTCAGGGAGGAGCAGGGGAAAAAAAAACAATGCAGGTGTTCACATCGAAACGCGGTGCATCAGATCCCATTTGGAAGGGTTCATATGGATCGGTTTGTAATAATAATAATACAACTTTCTCGCAAGGTCTTTTAAACTGATTTTGATTACAAATATGTGACGGGTGCAAAGAAAAACTGAGATGAACCCTAAATGTTTTGTTTCTGTTTGTTCTTTCTTGATTAAAAAAAAAAGAAAAAAGAAGGCTGTTCTCAAGATTAAAACTTTAGATTGAACCATTGCAAAAAAAAAAAACCTTCTACCTCTCAGTCAGAGCCAGAGCAACCAACTGGAGGTAAATCCAGTGAAAGCTTTAGAGGTTTGTTTCAAAACAAGTAGCAATAAGAACCAGACAAGAGGCCTGTGGATACTCTGGAGGAGCTGTAGAGACCTGTGGCTCAATAGACAGAGCTGATTACAAGGCAGAAACAGAAGAAAACAGACTCGCCTCCCATGAGGGTAATAACCCTAAACCATCTCAGCATTATGTCCCATTATGGCCTCAGTCAATATCAAATCTGTGGCCAGATTTTTTTTTTTTTTTGGTTCCCAGACGGTCCCTGTCCAATCCGACAGCAGATGGGTTTTACTGCTCGACATAAGTCGGGTTTAGCAGTTGGACGCTGTGGTTGTCCGGTTTTTACTTGTGGAAGAGACGTGAAAGCCTCGTCACTTTTCTTGTGCCAATCCGTCTAAAGTACCCCGAGCCGTGCGGCCGTAATGTGGGACCATCAGTACTTTTGCGAAGCACCGGATAAGTTACCTTTCAGGAAAATGCCAGCCTTTTTTATTAGTATTATTTCTATGCGAATGCTCGTAGTGCAATAAAAAGTGAAGCAGACTCACCCTAGATTTAGGAGGGGCGGGGGACACCTGAGGAATAGTTAAGAGCAGACAGTGGAGAGAAGAAGGTTTGAGTTGGTGGAAGACAAAACACAGACAAACAGCAGAGGCAAAGCGCGGCCGGGTAACTGCGCCGGGGCTCTCTGACCCTGAGAGTCCCCGAGGGTTGCTAGAGGTTTAGCTACGACTCACGATCGTGCGGAAGAAGTGGACCACGGCGTTCTCGGCTCCGCGTTTGCGTGGCGAGGTGGCAGACGCTTTCTGAGGGGCTGGAGAGAGAGCACCTCGGAAAGAACCCTGCGGAGAAAAGCAGAGGAGCGGCCGTGAACGCATCTGGGGCGACATGTTGGCTGCGCTAAAGGCGCGGGCGCCGATTCCCGAGCGTGCCAGGCAGACCCACGCTCATCATTCGTTCGCCAGTGACCACGGCAACAACTCGAAGGAAGCACGGCGAGCACGCGCCAGCAGAGACATCATTTGGCACACACGGATGCAGATGCAACAGGCACATCTTTTTTCAACTCTAGAATACATGAAATACAAGAGAATGTCGCTTCTGTTGCATTTGCAGCTTGTCCTGTAGCTGAATACAAAGTGAACGGCAGACGTGTGAGTGTAGGGTTACATACCTGGAATCCCCCGCACTGGCTTGAAAGAAAATTGTAAAGATTAGCAGACTGCTTGAAATGAAGGGAAGAAAGGCGCAAGAACGGTGGACTTCACTATCACCCGTCCCCTTCCTGATCGCAAAGGTCAACGAGAGGTCCAACAGGTGCAAAGGTCACTTAAAAAATGAAGGACTTCCACAATAAAGCGTTCAGGTTTTCATGTTTCCTTCTGCTAAACGCGGAACTCTTCGGTTTCTACTTCTTTAGACGGCTTTGAGACTTCTGTACATCTGGAAAGTCATGTCAGTCTCCGAACGGCTCTGAATGTCTTCTGTGTTTGAACTCAACTGAATTTACATCAAGAAACACAAAATCAAGCGATGCAATCATACATATATTTGCATTCTGATGCTTATTATAACGCAAGGCAGTCAGATTCAGGTTGTAATGATCACGATCTTCATCCGATGACTTTCACTGAGTTAACAAACTCATATCAGTTTTACGGACTGCAAGAAGCTCTGAATCCGGACATCAAAACTTTTCTAAAAGTTCTAAACTTTCGCACCCTCGCGTCCTCGATGCTCTAAAACTGAAAGGATGTATGACACAATATATTTTTCCTCCACAAGAATGCAAATATAAACTTCAGCCTTCACTTTACACAACATTCGGTGTGTGCGAATGTTGTGTAAAGTGTGTGTGTGTGTGTGTGTGTGTGTGTGTGTAAATGTCAAGAATCTGCTGCAAGACTCATTCTGAGAATTTTATATTTGTTTTAGAAAAAGTCAGTAAAGAATTGTTTAACTGCTAGAGCTGAGAAATAAATTCCGGAGCGTGGGAATGACCGTCTTTCTTCTTGCTGCAAAATATGAAAATATGTTTCTCAAACAGATTAGGAAGTCTTAAACAGGCATAATGGATCTTCCTCTGACTCGACCTTCCCTCCGTCTTTCTTCTGGACGGGACTCAAACGTTCCCCCGTGAGGCGTTGGCGTTTTAACGACGTCAATTTTTATTTGGGTTTTGATGAGGCATGAATCTTGTTATAGCGAGAAAGTTTCTCACGATCAAGAGAATTTATCTCCAGCCTCTGGGAGTCGAACACTTCCATTTTAAAGTCGTCAACATCTTTTATTTTAACCCCCCCCAAATTTCATACAGTCTAAGTGTCAGGGGGGAAAAAAGTGGAAAACAAAAGACATTGAAGGAAGTGACTCTAACATCAGGAAGTGAAAATAAATGAAAGTTGAAATCAAATTGCAACGGTTGGCTATTAAGAAAATCAAATTTCATTGGGTAAACGCCCAACGGATGCAGATTGCTCTGTCTTGTCTAAAAAAAAAGGTGGAAAATATTCTGAAAAAAAAAAAAAAAACTCCCCACAAAATACACGATCTGACCAATTTTTACGTAAAAGGGATCAGCATAGTCAAAGTATAGTACATTGAAGAGGCGCATGAATACCCATAATTACACATTTCTAATCATTCTTGAGTCCCTAAGGCAATATATTTCATTAAATTGAGATAAGGAGGTGGATTAAGGCAGACTACCCGTTTTCAAACAGAAAGGTAGTGGGGTAAGCTAATTATTTTTGCAAGCATGTTTTCTCTTCTCCTACGGATCACTTGTTTTCTTGGTTTTCAAAAAAAGCTGAAACACATAAATAGGAAATAAACCTGCAGGCTACTAGACAGGACACAAAGGAAGCTGCTCTTTTAACCTGGAAATTTGCTCCGACGTGTGCAAACCCTTGCTTTTAATCCACTGATAATGCTGAAAGCTGGCGGCCGCGGTGGCTCTGAACAGAACGTATTTCCATTAAATCGTTGAAATCAGTGAGAGTAATGACAGAGGAGTTCCACCCAGCTTACTGTCCAATATTTGGCCAGAACCTATCAAAAAAAACAAGTCAAATTGGCACCGGTGGACATGTTGAGGAGCCGCTCTCTTGAGCTGAACAAAGAGACCAATTATCACCAACCCAAGAGCTGCACACAAGTCGAAATGAGAATTAAGATTTCTGATTGTTGGACTTTTGTGTTTGGGTAAAAAAAATAAAAAAAATGGACGCATGAATGAGGAGGAGAAAACTGCTTCACCCAAACTCTACAGAAACCTTTCACCTCTTGTCACCTGGTGTATTTCTGTTCCAGACCTTCCTGATGGAGGAGCAGCATCATTTCGCCCCAACAAGGTTTCAGCCGGACGGACCTTTTTTTTTTCACTGCTCCATCTCTGGGTGTTTTTTGGACACCAGGGGAGGCTGAGGCCGGATTTAGTTTGGTGCGAGTTGAAGGTGAATGCACAGCGAAATCAATGGAGTGTCCTCTGAAGTCCCGGATATCGGGAGTGTATCTGGAGCGAGAATGTGTGTGTGTGTGTGTGTGTGTGTGTGTGTGTGTGTGTGTGTGTGTGTGTGCGCGCCTAGTTGTGTGTGTGTGTTGAGGGTGGGTTATGATTCCCATCCATTACCTCACTGCTGCCTGACATCAAAGATGTTTAAGGTAGTAGGAAAAAAAAGTGGGGAACTTTCACCGCCATCGCTGCTACACGCATTACGGGACGCGCTCTGAAACCCGGTCTGCCTTTCATGGCTGTTTTGAATTTGGCTCTAAGAGGATGGGAAATATAAAAGAGAAACACGGAGAGGTGGGGGGTGCAAACAAACAACACGGTCATTCCTCGTTACCGGAACTATGTCGAAATGTTTTCTTTGCCTTTGACGTGAGCGAGCGAAGTCCGGCTCGGTTCCACAGCGACCCCTTGATGAAGAGGCCGTGTTTCCGTAAGTGGTCTTCCGCGTGAACCTCGGCCTGGCGGAAACGACGCGTGGGACGGGAGAGCTCTGAGGAAACGGTTCCCGCCGCGCGTGGTTTTTAAGAAAGCGGAGAGAAGAAAGAAACATCAAACGAGTCTCGGAGGCACCGAAAGCCGCCTCGTTTGGAAAAATCAGCCGCGTACCTTTGAAGTGAATAGCCGCGCGCGGCCTGACAAGCAAGAGTCTCGAGAGCTTTTGCTTGTTGTGGCCTCGAGAGAGAGTTGGGAGGTTCAGACGGAAGCAGACAGACAGACTGACAGAGAGACAGAGACGCGCCGTCGCCATGTTTGGTGAAGGTACCAAAGAGCTTCAAACCAAACAGGAAATGGCCGAAACTGACAGGCCGGTCAAGTTGACAGGTATTTTTCGGATTATCTAAGGTTTTTTTATTTTTATTTTTTTAAGAAAAGTTAGACCACAACCATCTCAATTAGTTGTTTATCTCGTCAGCCACATCTGCACAGTGTATTTGAAAGGACATGAATCAGAGTCCAGAATGGGCCATCCCAGCTATTTAATGATCTCCAAGCATCTGCAGTGAAGCTACAGGTCACCACCTGGCTACTGCTTCATTATGGATGATTTTTTTTTTTAATATTTAATCCAAGGAATAGATGATTGCATTTTTGCTTCATGCCAGTTCTCTCTGCCAGCTTCACTTCCTGAATACCTGCGAGGCTGGGATGCAAGGTTCAGCCAACGTTTCCCTGCAATGCCAAACAGAAGACTTCTTTGTTTTCAGACTTCGATTATTCACTTTTCTCTTGTGGCTGTTTGCGCTGGAGGAATCATACGAGCTGGTCGGCTTGTCTACTCCGACTGCTAACTCTGCTGTGTTTAACATTTATCGCAGCTGCCTTTTGTTTCCAAGGAAAGAAGAACTTGAGCTAGACTTTATAGACTTTATGTTCAACCCACACACACACACGCACACACGGAAATCTGCTGCAAAAACAAAAGCAACAAAAAAGACTCACGCAGATACGTCTGTGTTTTAAAGGTTCAATAATAAAGTTAAACCAGAACTTTTACATGCAAAGTAAACATAACTTTAAACCCTGATGATAGAACTTTTGTAGACATGAAAAATAATATTTCAACGTCTCACAATAATATTAACGCAGTTCAAAGTTGTCGTACCAAAAAGAGTCTGAGAATTGTTCTGCGTACCATCAGTCAGCTTGATCATTTCAATAAAATCTGCAGAACATTCAAAAGAAAATACATCACTTTAAAATAGATTTTTTCAGACATTGGAGGGAAACATGTTTTCATGATATTCATTGAATTTGTTTTGATACACCCAGATTACTTATTCCAGTATAAAGTCTCTCATTGTTTCAAAAAATTCAAGTTTTGAAAACTGCAATTTGCAACAATTCTATCATTTCCATGGCTTAAATGAGTTACAAGAAATATAAAGCAGTCATATTTTCCCTCATACGCATCATCCCTCATAATCTCATGCCAGCCCATGCACCTCATGTGTTAAATAGCGGAGAAGTTTCTCTTTTTGATTTGCTTTTTTAATATGGGATATAGCTGCAACTCAGAGAAAAACACCCAAACAAAAATAAGCCATAGCAGCAGTTTTGTTGGAAACTTGGACACTTCTGCTCTTTTCAAGTGTGACTGATAAAGCTGAGCAGGGCTGGCAATAATTCAGCACTATCAGTCATTTGTGTTTAGTTTGTAGTTTGCATTTAATTTGCAATAAAATAAATGTGAAATTCTTTTTTTTTCTTTTTATCACTATGCAGCAATAATTTCTTGGTGCACTCCATATACCGAAGTGACCAGATGACTTTCTGTCTGGGCAGATTTGCAAACTGCACGCATCTACAAACTGATTGAACGTCCAGTTGAAGTCTGTAGAAATTAATTTCAATGTTTTGGGGGAAATCGTATTACAGGATTTTTTTTGTTGTTTTTGTTTTTTTTGACCCTCTTTTGTCACACGAGCTCCGACTGCTTTCTCTCGTTTCCTGGCAATTTCATCTTTAGCCTCACACAAACAAGCCGAGGCAATCGGCCATTACCGAGCTCCATCAGAGTGAAAATAAACAGTATCTCTGCTTTCCATTACGCCCACTTTGATAACTCCTTTTTTTCTTTTCTTTTTTCTTTTTTTCCTGTGAGGGACAGAATATATTTAAACTCATTAAGTCTCAACTACAGAGAAAGACAAACGCTTGTCTCCAAACCAAAAGAAAAACAACGACAACAAATGGAAATTAGATTTGGGTTTTTTTTCTCTGGCGAGTTGTTAGCGGGGCTGTTAATGATTTTTATCGGTCCTTTGCGATAAGAGAGGACCAAACACATCCAGGCGAGTGACGGAGAAAGCAAAAATTAAACAAAGAGAGGCGCCGGGGGTTGTTGTTAAAGACTTTTAATCAAGCAGTTTTACCCAAAACAGAACAAAATAAAAAACAAGACTAGATCAGGAACAGGTCATCGATCGCCACGGATACAAACAGTTACATGACGCCAGAGCGGAGTTAAGAAAGCGTTACAAACCAAAACAAAAGAAAAAAGCAGCTCCAGAGATCGGGTCAGAGACATTTGAACCTGAGGTGAACAAACTGATGATGAGGGGTCGTCCCCTCCCTCATCCAAGACACTGGGGTTGGATTACAGCATCACAGAAATTGAAGGAGAGCGAAAACCAGCCTGACGGGTGCAGGAATCAGTCCTGGATTTCACTCTGGACCGGTTAACGAATTATAAATCAGGTTATTAAAAAGAATAGCAAAAAAAAAAATCCAGATATTTCTCAGTCTTTCCTTTCTGCTTTGACCGCTTTAGTTCGCGATCTCGAACTCGTCGGCGTTTAGTGTCGCGTTCTGAGACTGGCTGTCTTCGCTCGCCTCGAGTGACGCATTTCTGAATGAAATAATTAAAAACACGAGAAACAGGAGGAGAAACCCCATGATTCCACGTACGGAGGCTGGAAGGAATTAAATATCACTAAAAATCAACATGCAGATTTTGTCGTTTCGGCGACAGACTCCGGTGCAACTTTCCTCACTAATACTGCGGCCTATGATGTCAATGTGTGTGGTTAAGGATGCGTTTGTGGTTCGACAAGAGAAAGTACCCGTCTCCTTGATTAAAACTTGTTGGAGAAGTAAATGTTTGCAGCAGGAAGACAGCGTGGCTATTTATTCCGTTTGCTGGAGGCAGCAGAAGTGGGCGAACCTGCGAGTGACTGAAGATTTAAGAACTTGAAGGCAAAACCTCGGTGAACGCAGCGCCGCCCTTGTGGATCGGTTTATTCGAAAGACTTATCGTTACAAACAGCAGCACGGAAAAAAGTTTCCACGTCGGTACTGATGAGCTTTTTTTCCCCCCCTGAACATCTGGAACCACAGTCGTCTCTTAAGATCTGAAGAAAAGCGTTTTCCTGATTCTAACACAGCGGGGCGGTTCACAGCTAGCGTAAGGCGTAGGAGGAAATGCATATTTTCGAGCTGGTTTATCAGCAGCGCTCTGATTCGCTGCAGATGAGGAAGCAGTTCGGCATGGGCCGGTCAAGCTGCCGCGCCGCCGGTTGGAGCAAAACAGCGAAAAACACAAACGAAGGCTAAATTCAGCTCTTTGGGGGGCCAAAAACAAGGTCTGTGGGGGGAAAACGAAGGAGCCCCACCCATTTCTCCTGCAGGAGTAATAACGTGTTTAACTGTTTGGAGATTTTCTTTATGTTCACTTCTTATGCGCTTTTTACTTTTTAAAAAACAAAATGTGTATCGTTTCGCAACACAACCGTGAAAACTTCTACGAGTGTAACTTTAATGGGTTCTTGGCGTTCTACTTTTGCTCAAATCCACGAAATTAAACTCAAAATGTAAACATTTTCATCATTCTTACAGTAATAATGACAAAAACATATTTTTTCATTGACTTGATGTCGTCCTACAGTGAGAATCTCAAACCTGGCCCATGCCTAGAAGACGGTGCGTGATCAGAGAGAGTATTTCTGCTAGCGGTATGTAACCTCCAGAGGGCGCTGCTGAGCCCCGGGCCCACAGAGGGGGGGCCGGGGGGGGGGGGGGGTGGCCGTGCCAACCAGTCCATCATGTCTGGAAGCAGAACTGGCAGGGCGCTCCGTGCCAGGAGCCCACAAAGCATAGCTTTTTTTCTGTTTTATCTCAACTTTTTTAACTTTTTTTTTTTTTTGATAAACTGTCTAAAAAAAAATAATAATAATAAAATATTTGCATTTTTATTTTACTAGTCATTTAAGAAATAATCACAGACTTAAACACCCCACGATTAGCTTGTTTGGGAAAAATAAGTTAATCTCCCCTCTTACTTTAAAGAATAATCTTTCAATATAATTTCACACACACAAAAAAAAAGAAAAACACAAAGGGGTTATAAAAACTAACCTGCATTCGACACAATATAAATACTTTTTCGTCGATCATTTCTCAAGCATAACGTAAGCACTAACTGAGAAACAGCAGCAGCAGAGAACCTCCCAAAGCAAAGTGATGAAATAATCCGACAGTAATCTGACGGTAATCCGCTCTCAGCGACAAGCGTCCACTCCCAAGGTTTAGGATTAACAAGTGAGGTACCTGAAGTGAAACCCAGCTCTTTGACAAATACTCTTAATTTCACCTTAAAGCCTCACAATTTTATATATATATATATATATATATATATATATATATATATATATATATATATATATATATATATATGAAAAAAAACAAAATCAAAGAAACAAAACAAACAAAAAAATTGCTACAAGTGTCAGTACCATTTATGAAAAAGAAAAACTTTCAGTGACACAAAATCTTATCGACTACATGGAATGTAAAAGAAGGCAAACCCCCTCTGGTGAAGTCACTGTCCCGTGTCCGGTCAGCACACATCAGCAGGACAATGCCACAGGAAAAACCAACACAACAAAAGCACTTCGCGAAAAATTCTTACAGAATGTGTTACACCATTCAAAGTAAAAAAAAAAAAAAGAAAAGACAAGAAAAATGTGGTTCTGGGAGTGAAATCAGCAAAAATAACCAACATACAGAGACAGGGCCTCCACCCCGTGAGGTTGGGACCCCTCTCTCATTTCCTCACCTTGCCCTTCCTTTTCTTGTCCCCTCCAAAGAACTTTCCTATCTGATCCAGGAGCCCGGGGTTCTTCTTTCTCCGGCCCAGCCCGAAGGCGGCCTGCGCGGAGCTGCTCGCGGATGCCATGGTTGCAGAAGGGCTTGACGGTTTATTCGTATTAGTCGAATCTATTTTTTGTTTCGTCGCTCTCTATGACAAGAGAGCAAAGCTCAAAAGAGTGTTGGGGGGGAGGGCGTGGAAGAAAAACGAAAACGAGAAAAAAGAAAGTAGAAGGGAACGAGCAACCAAACGGTAAAAAAAAAGTAAAAAAAAAAATAAAAAAAAGTCAGCCTATTCTAAGTCCTGCTCGGGGCTCTCCGACCCGCACTCCGACGCCGCTCCGCTGTGCTCCTGGATGGTCTGCAGCTCGTCCGACTCCGAGGGTCGCTCTTTGAAGGTGTTGTCCTCGCGGCCCGGGGCATCTCGGGAGAAGAGGCGGACCAGGTGGGGGCGTGGCGCGGCGGCGTCAGGGTCAGCTGTGCTGGCCGGGTTCCAGGGCTGGCGGGGGCCCTCAGCGCCCGTGGAGTCAGTCACCGCCGGCTTCTCCGAGACGCAGCCATTGTTCTGCTTCACATCTGCCTCGATCAGGCCTGCGCAGAAACAACAAGGGTCATCTATGGGCTCGGGCCGGCATGGCACACAGCAAAACCCGGAGCGCCACAAAGGGACCCTTATTTTATTTGATTTTTTTAAAACATTGCCAGGCCCTTCCTGCTGCAGTGGAGACCAGAACAGCTGATATTTGATTTTTTTTTTGGAAACTCACCTTCTCAGCTGGACAGACATGTAGCTACATTATGTTGCCTAGGCAACATATTTACATTTACTTAGGTCAAAATGGGCTTTTAGGACTACTTTATGCCTTATTCCAGCATTATTACTAGTAAAAGTATTGCTACTTTTACTTGTGTACAATTTCTGGATTTTCTACCCCCAAATTTGTTTCAACCAAAAATTCACCAGACACGTTTCAAGTTTCAAAACTGTTGCGTTGAAAGAAATTCATTTAGAATGAAGAAAGTGTTTTGGTTGATTTTGTTATTTTGTATTTATGTGATTCATATGAATTATTTTCAATTTGGTCCTTAAAAAACAAACAAACATAATTTTGGGTTTTCCACCCATAACTTACACATCTGCTCAAAATAAAACCACAAATTTGCACATAGGTTTGTGATTGAAATGCACAAGGTATTACATTATAGAGCAGAAGTAAAAAGATGGGCAATTTTGAGAGTTTTCTCTCTAATGAAAAGCTCAAAGGTGTGGCACGCATTTGTTTTCACCCCTCTGTACTCTGATACCCCTAAAAACAGATGGACCTAAACTGAGATCATTGAGTTATCACAAGAGCTGTCCTCCAAAGATGGTCGTGGTAAAGTACAGGTGAAACACAACTCATTATTTGCCACGCTCATCTTTCTGATTGGCTGACTTGTCAAATTTATCAAGCTGCTGTTCTCCAAAAGCTCGCATAGAAAGCGCAAAACAAACAGGTCCCTGTCAAGAAAAAGACCAGAGGATCCGTCCTGGAGCCCTGCAAGAAAACCCCTCAAAAAAAAACCCTTAAGACTAAAATCAGAAGGTGTGAAGCAGCATTTATGCTACCCGAATGTTCTAAATATCGAATAGTGGATGAAAATGAGAAAGAAAAACACTGCTTGGGCGGTCACGGAGCGGAAAAGTCTGTTAGTGTTTTAGGTCAAAGCGTATTCATTGAGCCCACTTGATGTCGATACCTGAGAGGACTCTCGATCCGATGTGACTGAACCTGAGCTACTTTGCAAAGAAGAATGTCGCGACCTGATCGAGACGCACGGCTCAAGCCCGGGACTCGTAATTGCAGCAAAATGTGGTTCTCGTTCGTATTCACAGAGCTGAATACAAATGAGTGCCACGCAGTTCCGCCTATTTACTTGCAGATGTGATTAAATGGTAAATTATTTCCCTCCAACTTGAAAAGCCCCCGGCATATTTAGGGGTTTCTGCAGCACTTTAAAAAAGGAAACAGTCATTCCTGAAATGTCCACTTTCGACAGCCACCGGTCAATCTAGGGCAGCTCCCACAGCAGAGGACATCCAGTGCATGCCCATCCCTCCCCTCCAGCTCTGAGACAATGTACACACTGTACTGACAAGATATGGTGTAGCACTACACGGGAAAATCTGCATGCTAATAGCAGGCTGGAACACTGGTCTTTTGTCAGGGCTGCATAGTTATTGCAGAAAGACAAAGGCCCCAGTGTCACTAAAATAACTCCTATAAGTATGGATTTTCAGCCCAATGCACGGTGACACTTATCTGATTTGGGAGCAGAGAGCTCAGAGGCTGCTGTCGGCGAGCAGAGGAAGGATTTGGTTCTGCAGTGCATGGGATATTACAATAGGATATTGTCTCGTTGACATGGAATAGCGTCTAAAACTGTGGGTCAAATGAAATGTAATCCCTGAGTCATATCTGGAATTTGGTGCTCGAGGAGGAAAAGCCCGGAGGAGACGCCGTTTGTCACCTCCACGCCTCATTGACAAGAGAGTTTATAGAAGAAGTTCAAGGTGCTCTTTTAACAGGTTTGCTGGGGGGGAAAAAAATGAGGAAGGATGAGCCAGTGAGGCTTTTTATCTGAGTAATGTTGCCTTTTAGCAGGTCGCAACGTTTCTTGTTAAAGTCAAGCGTGTCTCAGAAAGCGGCGTCTGCTTTTCACTGTTGCACAAAATCTAATGAACATTCGACTTTTCATTTTAACTCTACAGTCTAGTCACTTCACATATGTCTTCAACAGATAACACAAAGTCCTGGGCATAAAGTAGAAACAAAGACATAAGGCGCAGCTGTCTTGCTTCTGTTGTAACTCTGTAGCCTGTACACGTACAAACTGGCAAAGAAACAAATATTAATTACCACTGCTCCATCCATAAATGATAAACTAATTTAAATTGATCGATTCCCTGGAACAGAGTTCACTTTTAAACAAAGTCCAGAGCTTTTCAATAAGGCGAAAGTTGAAGTCTTCCTGAAACCAGTTCTGATGCCAGTCTGAGTTTGTCGCAACACCCAGCCGTGTTTCAGACGTCCGAATGTCGATTCGAGGTGCGGAAGGACGAAAATATCAAAGTATATCCAATATACCAACACCACAGATGAAGAGACAGGCCCAAACAATGATGCTGCCACCACCTGCTGACTTTGCGAATCCTTGTGTGAGAACCTCACATCGACTTTTCATCGACGTTCTTCTCATCGCTTTGGCTAAACTGCATTTCATCTGACCAGAAAATTACATTTTTAAGCGCCTAGCGTGTCCGTGTGGGGAGTCGAGCTCAGCAATAACACTTCACTCCTCCAAACAAATTATGGTCCGTACTGTCGAGGGACTCGGAATAATTCTTCCCTTAAATGTTCTCCTCTGAGGAGTTGATGCTCCCAATCACTGAACAACACACAAAGAAAAAAAAAAAACAAACCCAACCAAACAAAAAAAGCTCAGCAAGCTGCTGATGCGTTTTCCCCCATGTTTCTCAGGAGTTTTGTTAGCATTACCTGCCAATCACTGGAGGGAAAGCTGGGCCGGCGATTTCAAAGTGGCTCATTAAACAGAACTGATTGTTCGCAGCGCTGAGTGCATCAGTGACATTTACTCTGGGACGACTGCGGAATCAGCAAAAACGGACCGCATCGATTGTTTAACGTGCGTTCAAATAGGCCTTTCTGAAAACTGTAGAGCTCTTATATGTTCCTTTTCCTCCTCGTCGGGGACGGAGCGGAGGAACGTCGGAGAACACCCGGTCTCGTATCGGTGTCTGTCTGAACCACGTGATGATTTTGTTCCCGATCTTTCTGAACAAAATCCTTATGAGCTCCAGAGAAAAAAGGAAAAAAAAAAACAAAAAAAACCACTAACCCACAAATTATTCACCTGAAATTATCCGCGAAGGTGAACAATGAGGTTCTGTTACCAAGCTGTTTTCACAGTGACTCTCATTCTAACCTCACAAGAAGAATAAATAAGAGAGCTCTTGTTTTTCTACCCTTCAGTGGCCTGCCCATGAGGCCTCTTAAATTCCCATCATCCATCATCTCGATGCTCTCTTTCGTCAGCCCGGTGGCGCTGACATCCACTTCTGGAAAACCAATAAAACACAAACCGAAGTCGGAGAAATGTCCCGCCGAGGAATACCTAATCAGTCTGCAATGGTTCGGCCCGGCGCTGAGCAGGTGGGAACAGGTTGTGTTTGGCCACACGAAAGGTCACGTTCGTAACGGCGCGTAATTGATTGAAGGTGCGCTCGGATCCGCACAAGTTCCATTTACACGTCTCGGGGAGTGACATAACGGCTGACCTCTGCCTCGCTAATGGCTGAGCAAATCGGATTCCCATTTTAGGTAACGAAATATTTCTTTAACGAAGCCACAAGACTTCGCTTACCGTCTGCCGAGCTCTGATGGAGGACAGCAGATTAAAAAGTGAAAAATAGCCGTTATTAAAGCACTTGGATTGATTGTTTTGCCGAGTGTCTCCCAAGACATTATTTTCCACATTCTGTCACGTGAACCTTTAACAGCTTGAATACATTATGCTCAGTGCTCACCCAAAGGATTTAGCCTGGCGAGGGGGGTGGACAAAGACAAACACTTAAACGTTTTTTTTTTTTCCCGCTATTGCGTTCAATTTAACAACAGCAATCACTCTGTGGAACAATTGATCGCTGCAGTCAACATAACAGTCAATAATGCAAACATGTCTACATTCCTCAACAGAACATTCCCAAGGAAAAAAAAAACCTTGAAAATGTTCTTTACCTTGTATGCATTTCCTTACCGAGGTCAGTCCTATAAAGTCAGGGGGGGAGTAAGATAGGTGAAAACCTTTTATTCAGCGATGACTGGAGTTCAGCAGGGTATCAGGTGAAGAGCCTGAGGCGCTTGGGCTATTTTGCATACTAGTTCTTTCATCGTTTTTGCCAGGAGTGAGAGATTTACACCTGTTGCTACTCACAGGGGAGTAACGGCTGAGTCCAGTCACGCTTTTCAAAAAGACAGAGCCGAGGAAGCGGAGCGGCTTTAATTTGTGGTGTGTACGTCGGTGCAGCGTTCTCCAAAGAATTTGCCCTTATGGAGGGGTCACGTAAAGGCCGGCAGGCAACCCTGTTCTGAAAGAGCACCGTCCAAGTCGTCCAGTTTGATAGAAAGATACCACACAGAGTCACAAAGATTCGGAGGTGCGCGACCGGGCGCTGCATCACCACTTGAGGTTAACATGTAAGGGTGAGGGCGGCCTTACTGGCTCAATACGTCAACTATAAACCTCGTCCAGCTTAAGACGGAGCTAAAAGTGGACAAACGACGACATGCCGTCAGAAACGGCTCATGACGTGATCTGGCATCATTAAATAAAATTAATGACTAACTGTGAACAAGTACAATTACCAAGCCGTGATCTTCCCTGGCCGTCTCATTTCTGAGGAGAGGCGCCAACCTTGGATATCGGCAGGATCCCCTGTAAGGGTTGTGACAGTTTTCTTTTAAAACGATTCCACTAAATGCGAAACCTGAAGAGTCCTTGACTAGTTGCTCCTCCAGGATTTCTTTCTGTGTCTTTGGTTAGTGCTCCCTTTCTCTTGCCTCTCATCCAAGGTGGATGGCCTTGTCTCAGTTCACATATTCAAGTGACGAACTCAATTATACTCCATGAGCTGTTCCCGGGAGTCTTTTGGAGCAGATGCTTTGATTTTCATGACACTCACTGAGCTCTAAGAAAATGCTTACAGAAATACGTCTGCAAAGTACAGAACCGCGTTGCTCCTTTACTTTTTAATTAAGCTCTATAGCTGGGAGGCTGCAGTAACCGGAAGCTCAGAGACTGCAGACGCAGCTCCGGGTCAAAGGGTCGTTGGGCCCTTTCAGCAGGTGACAGTGAGAAACGTGGGCAGCAGAAAGGAATGATCTCCATTATTCTACCCAATTTCTAGAGTGTCCTCTTTACTTACACAATGTCGACATCAAGCCAGGATATTCATGTCCTTCTGAGCCTTTAACATTAATCATGTTAACTGATCTAAACCTCAATTGTGCATTAAGTGTAAAAACAACGTTCACAGTGTGATAATTCTAAGTGGCTTTAGCTGGTTGGTTGGTAGCAAAGTGACAGACGTATAAAACCTCCCAACTGTGACTTTATCCATGTGTAAAAGACAAACGTTTCTATGCCAACTTGTCTACAGAGATGAAATGAATGGGCGTCATCATATAGCTCTTTATTCCACTCAATGATCCTTGAAGGACAAGACGTCCAAGGAAGTTAATGCTTCGATGCATATGCTTGAATGATAGCATTTAAGTCGTTTGGCAGCATTGGCCTGTCCATGTGGACAGGAGCTAATTCAGCTTGCATTCGTTTCGTAAGATTAAGGCGATTTATGGTCATCCATGTGTATTTTCAGAGACGTGGCAATGGGAGGAGGAGTCGGCCCGCTGAGAAAGCGATAAAGCGGAACCATATGGCGTGTCTGACCGGCCGATAGCAGCATTTAAAAGGATTAATAAACGTCAAGTCTTGTCTAATGAGGGAATGATGAATGCCAGATATCCCATCTCAAAATCTAGCATTCTCTTGGTCAGCGAAACGCACGGGGACAAATTTATGACAGACCTTACGAGTCGTTCTCACATCATGCCAGACATGTTTTTGGACAGTCAAAGCTGTCGCCGCTCATGATTTATGAATAATCACACTGTAAAACGGGCTGTTGATTCAGAGAGGCTGAACACATGCCCTGTTCTCCATATTTATACTACTGAATTTTTTATGAAAGGCACACGTTCCTTTTCTTCCATTTGACAGTTTGGCACTTCCAACTGAGAATACGTCACAAAAAAAATCTCAAGACATTTCAATAAATCTTTAGCTTAGACTCGCGACCTCAGACAGAAAAGCACAATCTGACCTGAACTGTACAACCGGTTGCTTTCATTTGTATTAGTTTTAGTTTAATACAAATCAATCGCAGACGTCTTTCATCAACGATTGAGGCGTTCCACTCGACACGGCGGCCTTGATCAAACCGAGAATCGGTCGGCTGCTAACAGAACTTAATGGAAACATAAAAAAAAACAAAAAAAACCCCTGACATATTTCATTAATCATTACTCTCTGCTCGCCTCAGAGCGACACGGTAATTTGGCGTCACTCGCCGCGCCGTTGCGTCCTGCAGTTAAACGTCGCAGGACCTTCCAGGGAGCCGTCCTCAGGTTCTGTTTTCACTCCAGTTTCTAGTCATGAAAGATGGAAACAGAAAAGGAAGCTGTAAACAAAACTAAGGGCCAATTATTCGGCACATCTCCGCGCAGCACCGCTGAGACGAGCAGGAATCCCAGTGAGAGTTTGGCAGCTCCGCTTTGTAGGTTTCTGTGTAAAAAAAAAAAATCTGATTTATTCATGGAGCTTCTCCAAGGACTTTTTCCTGGCTAGATGAGCAGGAGGTGGTGGGTTTAGCCCACAGACGAGGCAGGAAAGTCAAAATTTTATGATGAAATCCTGGAATAAATATGTAAAAGCATACAGAATATAACCCTAGGAGCTTTTTCACATCTTGTAATGTGACAGCCACAAATTTAAATGTACTTTATTGGTATTTCAGGAGAAGGAGAAGCACAAAATCCTTGAAATACGGTGCTTTCAGTTTGAAAACACTGATTACGTCCAGAACAACAGACTCGCTGTAGACTCGGTATAAATAGAGCTGACAACAACAAGATCTCCAGATGGACAAGTTGATATAAGACACAGTGCACTTCGCCCTGAGGAAACCATCCCCACGGCAACGCATAGATGTGGCTGAACTTGAAGACTGACAGCCAGAATATTTTCTCCAAGTGTTTTTTTTTTTTTTTTTTGCAAGAGAAAAAAAAAATTCTTATACAAATGAAACGTTAAAAAAGTCTTGAAACTAGTTTTATTAAAGCTGCAGTATGTAACTTTTATTCAAAAAAAATACATATTTGTTAACATTACCATGTTGTGACAGTTAAATATAAGACAAATAATCGATGAAAAAAAAATCAAGCTTCTTCAAGTGCTGACTGCAGAAATAGGTTGTCCAATCAGAGCCAGGGGGAGGCTCTCAGTGCTGTCAATCATGCTCGTGCTCACACCTTACCTACACTATATAGCCTGCCACGAATGTTAAGGGTTGTTAGCATAGCCACAGATGATGGCAGGTAAGCGGTTTTCCTGTGACCTTAAGTTGTTTATCTGCCATCAGCAAATTTAGCAGCGTGTACCAGAGGATGACTGACAGCATTACGACCCTCCTACTGGCTCTGATTGGTTGTTTTCGACAGAGAACTGTGCTTTTTTGCAGACCGATTTTTTTATATTGTACTGTCGCAACATGGCGACAGTTTTAATAAATATGGGTAAAAACGTATTTTTGTAAACGTTAAATTCTGCAGCTTTAAAGCAGCTGCTTGACTTTAGTAACTAACCGTGTATGGCTTGGTAAGCTGAACAAAAACACATTTCTTTTGTGATTTAAAAACAATTCTATTTTCCCCGTCCATCACTATGTCCAACATAGCTGACAAGAACTGCACAAGCAGCCCATTTGATCTGCTCAGAGTAAAAACAAAGGAGAGAAATCCGCATGCAGAAGGAAGGTGGTATGCAGAAAGTGGGCCTCAATCTGCTCATTTTTCCTCCTCTCTCTGGATGCGGAGCCAAGCATCTGGAACAACAACAAGGACTGTGAGGAGACAGAGGCGCGGGAAGCGGCCCTCTGGAAAAACATCCATCGCTATGTGGCCCGATACCAAGCCTCCCACCTGAGGCCAAGCATCCCCCTGCCCCTGCATTCATGGCCAATCTGAAGCAACCCACGAGCTCCGGGGTGGAAAAAAAGACGCTCTCTGTCTCCGACACCCCGAATGGCATCCAGGATGTTTGTCCCCCAGGGATTTTACAAGAAGAGATAAGCGCCACAGTAGAAGCTGTGCCCTGCATGACCTGTGAACTTTGCTTCACGAGGCGAGTCTGAACGCTGGAGAAGTTATAAAGCTGCACTTGTTCGGGTCGTGTGTGTTTGGAGGGTGTTGCAGCCGTAGCCTCCCAGAACACAATGAAATCCAAAGCCAGGCGTTACGCAGAGCCGATGAAACGGATTCGCTGTCCCTTCAGACGGAAGTGAATTCTTTACTGTGTTGACTTTCTACACCTTTCTCTACCTGCAAACTTTTGTTTTTGCATTAACCTCGTCCAACCCCCTTTTGGGAACTATGATCGATCAAGGATGTTTGGTCCTCAACACTTTTATTGCGAACGAAGTCCAACTCAGGTTGTAGCAAGACATAATCCCGCTTCTAGAGTCACTCTGTTAACTATTTTCTAACCATTTTTCACTTTTCAGAGAGAGTTCCGTTTCTTCCTCTTCCAATTTTGCCGCAGGATTAAAATGTGAGCGCCGAGTGTTGATCTCGTCAGGCCACATCTACACCAGGGTAAATCCGAAATGCCTTCTCGTTTTTGAGGACGGGGTCAAAAGGTTTACCTGCCACATCACTGTGGGAACAATGTTCAAGAGACTCAGACAAACAAATGTGACATCAAGGAGGGAAAGCTTTTCCTCCAGTAATTTCTGTGATGCTTCTCTCTGTTTGAGCAATTATCCAATCACACCGACGCTGCGCGGCGCACCGAGTCGCCCACGTTCAAACAAAACAATCAAATGCTTTGTCAGCGCAACAATTAACAGCTTCAAACCTACAGAACGTTACGATCTATAAGCAGTTCTCTACCGAGGGGGAAGGACGCACGAAGTTTGTAATTGCAGAGCGATTTTAGAGTAGCTGTGAGGTAAAAGGCTTCGAACTGTCAGATCTGGAGATCAGCAGAAAAACTTCCATAACGTCACCCTCCTGAAATGACGGCCTTTTTTCTAGTTCATCTATTTTGAACTGAGATTTACTGTGGATCTGATCCAAATGAAAACGTTCACGTTGCATGTCGGGTTCAAGCAGTTTGGAAATCAAAAGAGAGTGGGTTATACTTGTGTATGTATAGCAAACTGAATGTTTAGTCAGAAAATGTGGCCATGACTGGACGTGTTGGTGAAGCACGAAAAGTTGACTGGCAGTCGGCTCGGCGACAGGACAGCGGGACAGTTCCCGTCCACGTCAGGGGTGTAATGCTCGGCTTTATTTTCCCCACCCAGGGAGACGCGAGCGAAACGCATTCAAACACGCATTTCAACATGACTAATGTTGACTAATGGATGGGCGCGTCAAAGGCTTCGACCAACAGATGAAACTCTTGACGTTTCTCGATTGAGTCACGGCACGAAGGACTCGTCATTCTGATACCGGCTCCCTCACTGCGTCGGCTAAATCGAGAAATGACAGGATGTCAGGGGAACAAGGAATCGCGACACAAGACGGTGACAGTCCAATCAACCGGGAAATGAATTCCCGGAAAACAGAGCTCGAGTCCCTGACAGCCGAAATATGAAACGACAACTAACAATCGCTGCCAGGAACTTGTTCATCGTCGTGCGATTGGATATTTTGCGCTCGTGTTGCGCCACAATAAATTTAACCGTATCTTTTAATTGGCTGAAGTGACCCCTGATGGCGAAAGTCAAAGCGTTCTGCTGCCGCCTCGAGTCTAGCCGGTGTGAGTCCCGAGATGTAACTGGTTAACACAAAATTTGACTATTTATTTATACATAGGATATGACAGGGAAAAAAACCCCCGTGGGGGAGCTCTCGCTTTAACAGTATCTTTCCAGCCGCCCAGCATGTTGCCTTTTTCCCTCTATTTCTCTAAAATCACCACCAGCCCTAAAATTGCCAGATATACATCAGCAGCACAATCTGCTAATGTATATTTATGCTTTTGCTTGGCAGAAGAACACATAAATATGAGAGGCTTTCTTTCCCTTAATGCACATTTTCTTTAAATGTAGGCAAACCTCCATCTGCGCACAACAAATCGCTGTTTGTTTGGGGGAGCCAGAACGATTCCAGAACGATTAGCTCAGGTTGGCGAGCATTTATCTGCCCGCTAATAGCATTGCATTGAGAAACACAGCAATCGCCCGGGCTGTAATTAACAGATAATGCAGCGTAACGCAGACAGACATTTCTATTCAAAGCTGATGGAAAGGGTTCGGAGCGAGCTCCGGGGATGTTCTTTGGAAACCGGTCTGCCATGACCAGCAGCACCAAACCGCAGCTCCTCTGCTGGCGTCGGCACAAAGATCCGAGTCACAGCGACTTGAGATGGCATGAAATCGAATTAAACGCGCCACACAAGACCTGCGAAGGTCTAGTGGCTAGACATGAAACTCAAGGCTCACGCTGAATTAGTCAAATGAGAAAAGGCTCTTTAGTGTTTCTCACGTAGAATGAAACCGCGGCGACTGCTCCTTTACGCGGATGGAGACTTCAGTGATTTGACTAGTTTGACTCATTTGATCCTGCAATCAACGCGAGAACGAGCGACGCGGAAAACTCGATTTGTCAAATTATTTCAAGGCCTAATAATGACGGGATAATCCGGATGTGTGCTTTTGGCAAACAGAAAACCTTCACATGACACAGGCTACGTTTCACAAGTAAGACGTCTCACCGAATAAAAGCCGTCCATCTGTTGCCAGGTTTTGAAGGGAGAGTGTGTAAAAGTGACTGCAGAGAAGCAGGGCTGCGTTTTGCATTTGTTTTTATTGTGAAGTCATAATCCGGGAACATCTGTGGCTGCGCACGTGCAGAGAGATCTACTAAAGCATCGGCTGCATTTTGCGGCGCACCTGGATTTTATGTGGCCAAGTCAAACTCGGAGAACAAATGATGCGAGGGCTTTAAAAAAGAAATACAAGTAAAAACATAAAAAGTGTAGCAGAATCGCCTCTTTTTTGAAAACTTTTTGCTAGAATTATTGCTTCACATCTCCAAATGTACAAGCTTTGCACATTTGGGGAGAGAAATATTTGCATTTTTTTTAAACGAGCAAAATAAACTCTACCTTAGACTGACTGAACAATTTGTTTCCAAAGTGTTTAGCTCTGATCGTATAACAGTTCGTGGAGTTTTGTTTTCTTGTTTGCCATGTTTCGCTGATTGATTCTGCTCTATTTTTTAAAAACAATTTTACAGTCAGGCTTGTGCACTTCAGCTGTCAGGAGATTTCTGTTTTAAAACAACAACAACCAAAAATGAAATCGATGACTTTGTTTATAATGATGGACGTAAAAGACAGTTTAATGTTACCAAAAAAAAAAAAAAAAAAAAGTGATCAAACATAAAGACTGCTTTTGTAAATTTATTTTACATTTTCGTACTGGAACTCAATGTTTCGGCGTCTCTGTGGTTTTCTGGAGCTTTGCTCCAGATTTGCGGAGCACAGGATCTGAATGCTGCTTCTCCTCGTTTGTCTGGTCTGTCGACATGCGAGCAGTGGTAGGAGTTTTGCACCACTTTGTGCTCAATCGTGTAAAATCCCAATCAAAAACGCGGAGATTTTTGCCTGTGTGTACGAGAGAGAAAAGCAATTCTCTTCAATTTCAAGTTCGCTCCGTTTTCCGATCAGAAGAGACTCTCTCCGCGACATCTTGCCCAACATATGGGCTGTATCAGCTCTGCACAGGCTCTCTTGGTTCCTCGCTCTCCCCTCCCCTCGGACTCTTGCTGCCAACTCACACACCACGATTGTCCTGCCAGATGGTCAAGACCGGATGACGTTCTCTCCTGAGCTCAGGGCGACACACTGAAGCGCCCTCTCTCTTCCACCGGGCTGCGCAAACACGAAGAAAACCCCCCGATACGTACGGAGGCCCGGCGGTACGGCTGTCTGGAAGAAAACCGAAAAGACAGGCGACGATCACAGAGGGGGGAAAGCAAGATGAGAGAGGGGACAAAAAAAAAGAAACGCTCTGAACAATGGTGTCAAAGCGAAGAACACTGCTCCAGTGATGGACGCTTCCCTTTAACAATCAGAGCTTTTGAAATGGGGGGCGGCGGAGGGGAGACGCTTGTTGTTGGCAGTGCCAGGGACCGGTACCGGCTCGAGTCAGTCTCCGCCACGGAGACAAATAACTGAGCCACTGCACTTCTGTATGCATGATTAAACTCATACAGTTCCTCCCACCCCGCCGTCCCCAATCCTGGGCTCTGCGCACCGTTCCTGGGGTTCAACCCCATTCACAAAAACACATTTGGATAAAAATGAAGTTGCACCAATTCATTTGCCCGCGATCGGAATTGGCCTAGTCAATGCGAGAGCGGACCGGGTCCCATTTCCCTGAGTTCAGGGATGCCAACGTCTCTGATGCCAACATTTCTAGTGCTAGCAGTGATTACAAGAGGAACCTGTACTCATTTCGTCCTCGTTTCTGAAATGTGAGCAGCTCTCTTCCCTGAGTTCAGGTCCAGAACCTGCTTTCTGGTCCGGAGCCCCGCTCACTATCCACCGGCTTCCTGAGCTAATAATGTGGCGCACATAAATGTGGACACGTCACCGGATTTATACAGATGACTAAACATAGCAGACAAGTGAGAGATAAGCGGCATCACCTACGTGACCCAGAGTTGCTAACGTGATGTTAGCTCGTCAGTTGTCTCATAGTAAAACAAAAGTATGACTTCAAATGCCGAACAGCCGGAAATTGTTGCGTCTCCATCTGAGATCCTGGTCTTGCAGGTTTTGCATGTTTCACTCTGTTTTTAGATTTAATTTGGATATTTCATGACTGATGTACCCAAAAGAAATTACTCACGGGAGCATTTCTGCTTTGAGCGCGTTTTTCTTCAGTCTCCGGTTTTTTCCCGCCGTTGTGATTTCTAAATCCTGTTCATTCGATTGGCTGCGCTGCAGCTTACGTACACATACCTAGAGAGGGACGGTCCGAGTGGATGAGTGAAATGAATTAATGGGGCCACTTTATCAGTAATATGTGATTTGCATTTTAAGAACTTTGAGTAAAATGTCAAGTCTTTCCAAGTAAAGAGCTTCAGGTCCAAAGTCAATGGTGTGAAAGTCAAAGTCAAGTCCGAGTCTTTGAGCACTTTTTCAAGTCAGGTCTTCATTTTAATGACTCGAGTCCCGACCTCTGCACTGCAATAATACTGTCCTAAAAACGAGAACATCTTACTGTAATAAGAGATTTGTAGAAATGACAGAGAGCTGTGTAGCTAAAGCTTAAATATGTTCCACTGTATTTTCCAATATATCACACTCGTATCCCTGCATGATGCAGAATGTTGAGTGGAAGAACAAATGGCGCTGCAAAACAAAATAAAAGAGAAAAGCAAGATATTTGACTTTTTTTCATATGAAGTTGCTGTACTGTTGTGCTGATGAGGCCAAAACTAACCGAACAAAAGAAGAAAACACCTCCTTTCTAGACTATTCTTAACCACTTTGTTAAATAAATAAATACAAAAAAACAAAACACAGGAGAACAAAGAGAGTCAGAATGATGACTGAAGAAAGCAACAGGAGCCGCGCCGGCACCCTCAGCGGCAAGTCGGTGAGAGGAAAGCCGTCTCGCAGAGTTCAGCTCCGGCTCCATGTGCTCCGCGGGATCACTGGGGGGAAATTACATTTCCACAGAATAGGTTCTCAATCTGCTCTCATTACGGCTCGATCTCTTTCACAGACTCCTCTGCAGTGTAACTGACGAGCAAACATGGATGCGGCTGAGCGCCGGAGCCCCCGCCCGCTCCCCATCGGGCCGTGGAGAGAAGCCCTCTGACTGAACCGACCGGGCCGGGAGCCAATCGATGCGATCTGCAGCGGCTCGTTCGAACCCTAATATTTCAGGAGTAGCCGGCAGCGCCCAAACGCAATTACCGGAGGGAAGCACATTGAGCTTGAAATAAGTGATTACGGGACCGGGCCAATTACCACTTGTTTCGCTGATAGGAGCTGAAGTTGGACTGGACTGAGCTCAGCTGACGGTCTTATTAAGTTATCTTTGTAGCCACATCAGCAACTGGGCTGGCCGTCGTCGGCCGCTGAATCCAAGCTTGAATAAAAAGAGAGTGTCGTATAGTTTTAATCTGAGGTTAAACCATTTTAAAATGGCAGTGATGCGCGTTTTCCAGTCACATACTGACATTTTATAGCACAATCAAATAACTGAAGTTACCTTCAGTTGTCATAAAAATTCAGGATATGTCAAATGTGACTTAAAAGAAATTTGACTTTGTAATTTAATTCCTTGAAATTGGGACTCTGTCTCTTTAAAAACTCCTGCTCATTCTGAAACTCTGCCTTCAGGAAGTCATCACAGCAGCGCGCCGCTATTAACGCCTTACCGATGTTTCTACCGCTGTTGCACTGGGAAGTAGCTCATATAATGAGCTCAGGTGATGTGCAGTTCCACTAGGTGTTTGCTGATTGCTGCTGGCTAGTCTGAAGGAGCTGAGCAGCAGTTCTCGGTCCCCCAAAGCATCTTCCGTATCTGAATTGCCAAGGGAGACTAAAGGGTTTCTCAAACACGCATGAAAGAATCAAAGCAACAAATATTTTGAATATTTTGAATGAGTTGAACAACATTACATTACGACATGACGAAAAGCTCCAAAAGTCGATTCTATACAACCTGCCCCTTTAACATTCAGCTATGTGAATTAATTTCTGCTTAATATGGTTGTACGAATAAAGGTCACAAGCAAATATTACAGTACTAATCTGATAATCATGTGTCTTAATATCACACTGTGCTTTTCAGACACTCCTGAAAACTAACTCACTTCGGCATGCCATATGCTTGAAGTGTAGACTTCTGGTATAGTCTACACTTCAGACTTAGGAGCTTTGTGCTTCACCAAAATGAATCAATTAATATAAGCTTCACGTTTCTATACATCTCTGTACATTTGTAACTATGCAACAAATGCTTTAGGGAAACGAAGGCAGGATTAACTCAGTGAAGTAAAGATCAGTCTTCATAGCAGCTCATCTTAGGTCTGACTAAACTCCTCCCCACTTTTTAAAAATCAAGGCGTGCATTTTATTTTTATTTTTTCTTACAAGCGTCGTAAACATCCAGGTTACTGTAAATATAACCAGTGGAGACGGCAGAAGGACACATCAAAAACATTTATTTTCCCCAGGCTGGATTAAAAATGTGATTTAGGCGATTTGATCTTGAGTCACAGCCGAATGTAAATCTAAAATTGCGTCAGGATTTGAGTTTCCCTGTGTGTTTATTTAGGATTCTGTGCCAGATGAGTCTCTGTGTTGTCCCGTCTCCACCTTTGATTGATCCCAGCTGTGTCTAGTTCCCTTGATTACCTCCTGTGTATTTACACCCGCCTGTGTTTCTTGTTCGCCGTCTAATCTGTCTCGTTGGCTCGTGTCAGTCGATTACTGTTTGCCAGTGGATACCAGAGACTAGCTTGTAGCTTTTGCTCCTCTGCGCTGCCTGGATTGTTGTCCTTTTTTTTCCCCACATCATTAAACCATCATCAACCCCCCTCACCATAAATTATTCCCTCGCAAACTAATGCAGAGAGTAAAAGACGTGCGTCTGTTCTGCTTCTCCCTAGCAGCACGATGAATCCATCTCTGCATCGTCAAGTCTTTACTTCATAAAAAAAAGAAGAAAAAAAATGCAATTTGATGCTTTTAGCTTTTCACGGTCTAAAATCCATATCGGCACAGAGGATTCATCCTGAAATGCAGGCGCTGTGCTGCAGGATCGTTTCCTCCTGATTCTGAAAACATCACAAAGATGAGGCGTTTTGAGTATCCGACCTTTAGCGTGGTTCAAAGAAAAACACAGACTCAAGTCTTCTACTCAATACATTTTTTTTTTAACAGTTTGTTTGAAAGAGCAACTTTAAATGGACGCCAGGTAAAATGAAGCCAATCCAGTAATGGGTTTAAAACGTGTACAATTTGAGAAAAACACTGTGGTTTGAAGCAAGAAAAACGGGTTTTAGAAACGCCGTTCAGGACTCAGAGATGAGAACATAGTGACTTCTTGAATATACATCTTTTCTTGAACATGTTTATGTTCGTGTGTTTCCTTTTGGATAAGAGCTATTTGTACCCAGGGGTATTAAAAAAAGGTTGAAGATAAAAACGAAATTAACTGCACAGTGACTCCTCAAAGATAAAGGCTTCAGGGGGGGAAAAAAAGCAATCATGTTACACATAATACTCAACAGCTGAAAGCTCCGTACCGAATACAAATCTCATAAGTGGCGGAGAAAATGTGATTTTTAAAAGGTTTGGAGTTCTCAAAATCTTTACAAGCGTTCGGGATGTATAGCATAAATCCACGAGAGTGAAACGTGTCTTCCAATCTTAGACTCACTTTTTCATAAACACAATTGAGAATGTACTTTATTGGATTGGACAGACGTACACAATGCACAGTTTTCAACATTTTCTGAACGAACAAACATCCAACAGAGTTTTATCCACCAACTAAAATGGAGCATGACGCACCGCAGACCAATCAAGCAAAGGGCTTGAGAGGGTAGGAAAGGAGAGTGCTATTAAAACCCGGGTGAGAAGTCTGGGACAAGAAAGCATTTGGTTGTGCGCCAACTGGGCTGAAACGGCAAAAGGAAACAAAACAAACGGAAAATCACGTTTGACCAACGCAAACCGAATGGCGGAAAGCCCTCTGTCGGATGAAACGAACGCAGCTCTATTAAAGCAAAACAGAAATATCTCAGTAGTGTTATGTTAGAAAAGAAATGCTGCAACCAGGTTAGCAGTATTGGTGGCATTGTGAAAATCTTCAAATAAGCCGTTTCCTTGGTTACAGTTTATATCCGTGTGTTGAGTAGTATGACTCAGTCATGGACACGAACAGGCTGCATATGTCCATGCCTGCCAACACCTCGCACCATCCTCCACAGAGATATGCCCAGGAAATGGGATCTGGGCGTTAAATGTTTTTTTGTGCCAGTGCGACACTTGGCGAGACAACGAAGCCAAAGTCTCCTCCGCTGTTTTCTGTCCATCCGAGGTTTGCTCCTCCGTCTGTGATCGATCTCGTCCCTCTGCGGCCAGCGATGATGGCAGAGCGGGACGAGGAAGGCAGAGGTCTGGGTTCGTGGCGCTGGGCCCGTTGCGGCCCATGCCAGGTAATGGATTCATAATGGGCTTTTAGCAGTCACCCGGCAGAAGGAGGCGTTTGTCCCTCGCTGAAAGAGCACGGCAAACAGGAAGTGAGCCGTGAAGACGTCCAGAAATGCTGGATTTGCTGATATGAGCTACGATTCCTTCTGATGACAAGCCGGCGCAAAGAACTCGAACAGGGAGCTAGGATTACCACCGGACTGGTGGTAATGGCTCCCTGTGACTGGAGTTGACATAATGAAACAAAACTGTTAACGGATCTTAATGAACAAGATGTAAGAACAAACAAAAGAATCACAATGAGGCTGACGTTGCGACTCAAGAAATCTGACTTCGGTTTCGCTTCGCTCTCAGCATTGACTGGTGCTGGCTCTGCCAAACATTTAGCACAAACGCTGATTAAGTCAACTGTTTATACCTGTAATACCAAGAAAAGTTTTTAAAGCATTAACCCTGCTTACCAGAGTGACCTCTCACACAGTGTGACATCACCTCTGCTCCTGATATATTGATTACCGCTCAGAGAGGTACAAAAACAAAAAATCTATCAGAGACGTTTGATTTCTGCATCTTTTGGAAACGGAGCTTAATAAACACGGCGCTGCCAATGACAAGCTGCTCTCCAACTCCAGCTCAGTAAAATCAGTTTGTTCTTTAAGGAGTAGGTAAAGCTTGATTTTAAAAAGACACTTTGAACTTTGTAAAAGCCGAATGTTCAGGAGCTTCAATTGGGTTGCTTTTGTGTGCCGACTTTAGAGATACTACCTACTAAAACTCCATCCTACTTCGCTCAGGTTTTTTTATCCCAAGCTGCTAGAAGCACATCTGCGACGGGGAAAGAAAAAAAAAAACAAAGACCAAACCTGGATAAAATGAATCAGAACGTTTTGATTACGTTCACGCCGACGTTATTCCATGCCTTTTTACGCCTGTTGGCTCGGGTTTGAACAATCGCCCGCGTCTGTTTGAGTCTGTTCCTCGCTGATCAAACCCCCACGGTTCACCACAGAGGGGCACACGGGGGCATTCATTACTGCAGGAGGACGGGACGGAGCGGATCGATCGGACGGAGTCGCTGCATTGTGGAACCTCTCTGCTAATAATGACTGAGCACAACAAGGTGGCGAGGGGACGACTCATCGCTTTGCACAGAGCCGCGTTCGCTTATTCCGCCGCTGTGATTTAGCGCGCAAAGCTCACACACATAAACACAATCCAATTAGCCAGATGAACTGCCGCTGCATATTGGTTATTAATCTAAAAGGGCTCCGTCGGGAACGCAATTAACAGTGTAAATAATCTGTTATTGTATTTGTAATTGCTTAACCTGTGGGAGATTTAGGGCCCTAAATTTCAATAGCGGAGAGAGAAATTGGTCTCTAATTCCGTCGCGTTGGAACTTAACCGCGCCGCTCGTGATTTGCTGTCGCTGCCATTTCCCTGGAGCGAGGTCAGCGGAGTCACCGTGAAGTTCACGGGCCGTCAGCTGGGCTTCTCACGCGCCATCAGGCGCTCCGCTGCTGATGTCTCTCCTTTCTTACACAGCGACTCGCCAAAACCCCCCTGCTGACAGGTCGACGGTTAATCAAGTGCGTTTGATGAACACTTGACTTTTTATCAGGGCGGGAAGTCGTGACAATATTCATCTGAGGAAGACGGTGGATGTGAGAACGATCCTCTAATTCCCGGGCTCTTGACCTTTGCAGGTAATTCATGTCTTCTTTCAGGTGAACTTGGTTAGATAACACAGTCGCGACGCAACGTCGCGATTTCATAAATTCCGTTTGGTTCCCGACTCGTGCATGTGAACTAAAAAATAAAATGAGAATAAAAATAAATAAAAGGGGGGGGGGGACAAAAGTCATTTCCTTCACCCTTGGTGGTGTTTGAAAACAGTCTCGACTCAGACTCCCATCACCAGAGTTAACAAGCTCTAACAGAAAGCCTCAGAGGCTTGATGTTATCATTAGGAGAAAGGTTAAAAAAAATAAAGTGCCAGGTTATTTTTTTATTTTATTTTATTTTCTGTATGAATTGCACAGTAGGATTTAGCTAAAAAAGAAAAAGAAAAAAAAGTGCAGATGAAAAGATTTCAATAAATCCATGATAGTGATTTTTCCCCCCAATTTTATACCTTTATTCAAAACATAAAACTGTTTTGCTTCTAAAATGCATCAACTAGGAGTCGAACTGCAGACGTCTTCCTTCTGCCTCATCAAACTCTGCCCTCGTCTGCTGAGCTGCAGTATTACAAAGGCCCTGTTTAACCTCTGTCCACTGCCATACATCATCTTTATACCACAGTCTGGTCTCCTACCAGACAGCCAGATGTTTTGTTTTTTTTGTTTTTGTTTCTCATCTCAGGGAAGAACAAGCTTGCAAAACTAAAATAAAGTAGCTCTTCACTCCATGTGGACTAATGTCAATGTGGTGAAACGGAAACCGTCACAACTGCCTGACAAAAAAAAAAAAGAAAAGAAAAGAAGAAAATCAAAATAAACAGATGGTGAGTGAAGATACTGATTTTCAACTTTCTCTACCTTAGCAACAGGCTTCAGTTCTTCCAGTGTCATCTTTTCTAGAAATGCACAGAACAATCAGCTGCCAAACAATGTTTTTTTTTAAAGCCTGATTGACAGTTTACCCCATTCAAACAGGGCTGCATATCAGGAAATGATGTCACTCTAATGACATTAGTGACAACTCCGATAACGATTGGAGCATCAACCCAGTTTCTGTCGTCTCTCGTCTGTCGTTAAACGACATCCAAGCAACTCATCTTTAGCTTCAGCACCAAAACCAGGACAAAGCAAGTGGAAAAGAAAAAAGCATCATATGCATTAAGGCCAGTCAAGACTACGTCCAACCAATCACTTGACTCTTAACATGCGGTGATGTGTTTAAGAATAAATTCAGAGGAAGCAAAAATAAGCAAAACGCTGTCAAAAAGAAAACTATTTTCCAGGAAAATATACTAAACACATGGTAGTCAATGAAGAGTGAGAGAGAGAGCGACACTTCAGCTGTTGAATGATAAATGTTAATATCTAATTAATTTATTTATTTCCCCCCTTTTGTCCTGTTGCGGAACACACTGCATTTGGAAATGTTGACAACTTTTGGGGGGGAAAAGTTGAGAGGCGATATTCTCCGGGATGCAGGCGGGGAATCCATGACCCGAGTAACGCCAGCCATGGTGACTGTGCTGATTGCTTTAGAGTTTTGAAAATGTCAACTTGTTTTGAATAGAAAATTCCTCATCGACGACAACTGCTCTTTCACACATGCAAATGAACCTTCCTCTGCTCCTAGTGCAACTAATTACTGACTGCTCATGGCAGGAAGCCCGGGAGACGATGTGTCGAGTGTTTCCTCATCTTGCATTGTAACCGTTCCGTCGAAATTGCAATAAGCCAAATTGACGCAAGCCTGTCGAAGCTATTCTTCTAAAATCAACCACAGAACTCCAACTCGTGCCACTGAGGCAGATTATTTATGTATGTTTTTTTTTTTTTTTTGTTATCTGCGTGTAAATTCCTGCCGATGGCGTGTTTTTAACGTCCTTACCGAAAACTTCATCCGGTGCTTCGGGCTCGGCTGCTTCCTTTGGTGTTTCTGCTGCTGCTGTCGCTTTGGGTTCAGGTGATGAAGCCTTTAATAGGAACACAAAAACAGATTGGAGAGGTGAGGTGAGCCGAGATGCCATGGCAACAGAGCAAAGACGGAGACCAACAGACAGGCAGAGAGGAGAAGAGAGAAACCACAGAGATGCGTACAGTACAGCTACACCGATCTGGGCTTTTTAAACCTCATTAGCTCGCAATTATGCCGGCATCCTTTCATTTAACGCTCAGGAGGCTGCGCGTTATTCCTAATCAATCTTGAGATCAGCCGACTTTGAGTGCAGCAACGGTTTATTACGATTTTCCTCTGGATGGTCGGAGATTTCTGCTGCCTGGCCTTTTCTTTGTGAATTTTTGCACAGTTTCAAAGTCTTGAAAGCAACAAAATGGATTTGGTATGATGCCTGCATGACCAGTATACACTATGACAAACACAGTGACGCAATAACAGGCTAACTTCCTGTTCAATGCTAACACACTTTCAGATTTAGGATTGAAATGGCATGAAGCTGATATTTATGCCTGCTGTAAACGCATCACCAAGTATAAAAAAAAACAAACAAAAAAAAATAATAATTGAATGTTTTTACCAAAAAGTAACAAGTGCAGCTCCTACAGAAGAGTTTAAGAGAATCTCTAAAATAGGAAGGTGGGTATTTTCCTATAAATGTGCTTTATGAATATCAATAAAAGTTCTCCTTTGCTTTGATCAGTTAAAAAAAAAGAAGAAAGAAGAATAAAACTTGAAAATAAACATTAATAGCTTTTGTTGTATTCCTAGGATGCATGAGGGATAATCACTTTTTTGCAATCTCCTCTTTTTTCATACCACTATATTTCTTAGAACCACCTAATGATTTAATACGTACCCATTAATTAACAGGTTGATTTTTATACATTTGTGATTGCCAGATGCTAATGCAGCAATACTTATTATATTATTATTAATGTCTTGCTACTCAGAAGTATGGAAAGGACTTTTAATCACATTTTGTAGCACACTTCAAACAACAATAAAGGCTATTTAGTTATTATTAATTACTTATAATCATAATGTTGGAACTGTAGCTTGCTTCCTGTGCATGATTGGCAATTAGAAGAAAGAGGCAACGGTGGAAAACCTGATTTTTAAAAGATTTTTTGATATATATTTTTTTGTTTTTCTTCCCAGGATCTCACTAAAGCCACTTTCACCCTCAGCAACTGAACGACAGGAAAGTTAGCCGTTTATAACATCGGTACGTGTATGCAGGTGTTATTGGCAACACTGGTAAGATCAGTGCAATGTAGAAAAGAACAATCTAAATCATGCTGAAAGACTTGAGAGCTGACAGTTTTTCATTGTTGCAGCAGCATAAATAATTCGCAGAATGATTAGCCTCAACCCTCCCACTCATCACGGCTCCCCTTAACCCCATTGAAAGGCAGATCCTGTGACTAAGCAGTATTAAGAGAGATCATCTAGTTTCGTATCGCGGCTCGTAGTTGAGCAGCAAATCCCACAAATCTCTTAATCCTTGCATAAAATTTAATTTGTTTGCTCCGGACCGCAGCGTCATCTGGTGGAAATTGCAACCAGAGATAAAGCCGACGACGCGCTTCGACGCTTCGGCCGTTCCTCCCTGTCTGCTGTCACGACCGGCTCCTGCAGGGAATGAAGTGGTGGTGGTGGTGGTGGGGGGGGATAGTGTCACACGGAACAAAACTAAAACCTAAAAAGAAACTAAGCTTCACACACATTGCGTCACTTTTGCGGTTTTGACTGCGTTGCGACAGCAAACAGGAAGCATCTGCTTCAGGAAAAGCCTGACACGTCTGTCTCAACTGGGTTTGAACCACCATAATCCTAACTTGACCAGCAGGCAGGTCAAGAATCGTAACACCCACCTGAGCTGGAGCGAAAAGAATGAGAGAAAACATCAAGTCATAATCAACCACTGGAACAAAACCACTGCATGTGCTGCAAAGACAACCAGCATTTTTTTTCCCCCCTTTCATTCCAATCTCAAGTTTTGTAAATGTTTTTTTCTTTTCCCTGAACCCATTGCCTCCCAGCCACCTTGCGTAGATGCAGAAGACAAAAGAGGACCGACGTCACTGTTTCCTGCTCCGGTTTCAACTCCTGAGTGGGCTCGGCCGCGCGCGGGCGCACAAAAGCCGCCGCTGCGTGGTTCCGTTCAGCGGCGAGCAGGTGCGCGGCGAAGCGCGGCGGTGACTCAGGCTCGCCGTTTGATGCGTCTGATGAGTGAGCGATTACTAATGCAGGTCACATAAAGGTCGATTAAGCTTTAAACTCTCCCTTCTGATTCCCGTCTAAGCTGAGCGCCAACGTTTACAAGGACTCCAGATTTAATTAGTGGCCCGAACTAATAAATGTCAAAGGAATTCCACTTGAAAGACGTCTTTAAGCAGAAAATCGGAGATATGGATGCCTTGACTCATGCCGATCTTCAAAAAAAAAAAAAAAAAAAAGATTAGTTTCTGTGACTTGGCGGATGCCAAAAAGGGCCTGATTAAGTTTCTCCCGCCGGCGGTTGGCAATTTAACAGAGACAGACTGTTGCTACTTTTCCACTTTGATTCAGTCGACTCAAACAGGCGCGAGACTCGTCCGGAGGCATTTATCTTTATTACACTCGGACAAAGAGATAAACAATAAAAACCCCACCAAAAGCCAAGCCTCTTATCTCAGACACACGAGTATTTCTTTTTTTTTTATTTTTTATCTCTTCTTCAAAAGTGGAGCGACTTGTTTTCCCGTCTGTTCACAGAGCCGACGATTAAAGCATGACGCCAAAGAGACTGATTTTTATTTGTTTTTTGTTTTTTTGGAAGGCCTGCAAACATAAATATGACGATATAAAGTTCAGGAACTCTGTAGCTGTTAGCTTCTTGCTTTGCTGTGGGTATTAATGCATATTAAGACATGTTGAGGGTTTTAGCCATTTAAATCGGCATTTACAAGCATCTTTTTAGAAGGTATAAGTGGATTACAGCTCTTTGGCGTTAGCGGACAGTACGCTCGTGCTTCAGTTAATTCAATCTTTATTTCCATACCAAAGAAATGAATGCTCGGAGCGTGCAAAGAAAATCCACATCCAGACTGATCTGAATCAAATCTTCCAACGTAAATTCAAACTGCCAAGGTAAAAATGACAAATAAATAGACTTTTGACCAATTTTACACGCAACTATTAATGAGCAGAGAGTTATACCAGATGGGCATTTCTGTGAAACAGCATTTCACACTCTGTGATGCGTTTTATGTGTTGTTTTTTTGTTTTTTTTCCCCCATCAGTATTCATCCTTTGTTGGATTTAGCTCGTGCACGCCCACGCTCAAAAGGGGGCAGCTTCCTTATCTGTCGCGGCAGCACCTCTGCTTCTTGAAATTAGCAGAGCAGACATCCATCCATCCGTCGCCAAGGGCTGAGCCACGGATGGCCGGACGCTTCCTTAAGCGACAACATTAGCCGGCAAAGAGAGCGGCGGGTCGTGATCTGCACTTAAGCTGCTTACGGCACGCAGGGAAGCAAAAGGAAAGTCGGACGGTAACGAGAGCAAAAGACACAGTGATGGAGGACAAAAAGGCAAAAAAAGAGAGAGAGAAAACTTAACGCTTCCCTTTCACTGATCACCTTATTAAAACAGCGAGAGTCGATGCCATTAAATGTCACCTAATCAGACCTGCTGTCCTGATCGCGTTTACATGCAACCCAGACAAATAACGCTCCACGATATCTAGCTGGAGATTTTTCCCGTTTCGCCGCCTCTCCTCCCCTTCACGACCTTCATTTGAGGGATTCGTCACTTGCTAATGTGAAACCCGACACCACATGAGGGCCGCTTCCCAGCAACTATTACAACTTCCTCAGGACGGGGCAACTTTCAGATATGACACAAGCATTACCGCAGAGAGAATGACGGCGCTGGCTTTTACAGGACACCAGGCAGAACTCCGAGACGAAGAGACTGAGAGGACAGCGACTTGCAAAGTTATTCTCCCCTGAATTGTGTCTGCATGACAAGCATGCACACCTCGTCGAAAAAACTGAGACTTTATGCGATGGGTTGGATATAGAGAGGCCTTTCTTAGCTGCACCTCTGGCTTGTGTCCTGAGGTTCTGCTCAAAGATGGATCTCCGTCTCAATCTGAAGCCTTCGGCAGCCTCTAATAAGTTTTCGTGCAGCTCCATCCATCATCGCAAACCCTAACCAACTTTCCTGTCTCTGCAAGAAAAAAAAGAAAGAGAGAGAGAGAGAGAGAGAGAATCCCACCAGCGTGATTATCCACGGGTCACGTTTAGAGGGTTCGATGTGATGTGCGCCATTAGTCTTCCACCCATAGACGGCCTTTTGCATGTGGACCAAAACGTTCAGTAAAGGGTCTAACCTTTGATGTGTCTCTTACCAAATGAACAAATAGGATTTTTTATTTTATTTTTTTAGTATTCTTTCCAACTTTGTTCCATAAAGGCCAGATTTGTAGGGTTCCAAAGAAAAAAACAAAAGAAATGTAAGCGGTGCAACTTCTGAATAGTTTAGTGATCTTGTCGATTACGATCACCATACACTTTTCTTGGCCCTTCCTTCATGTGACGTCAATACAATGTTCCAGCCGCTCTGTATGATGTCATTAAAAATTGACATCAAGCGACGGCACCACAAAGTCTGCCTGACTGGCCAGATAATATATTACTGGGATCAGGATCTGCATGCGTTGTACTCAATATCCCACCAAATCGTCCTTCCAGGATTTAGAGACATAATACCATGGAGATATTCGTCACGGTGACGTAGCGATGGCAGCTGGGAATGCATATGCATCCCACACTTATTTGTAAAGAAACACGAATCGTTTCCTTTTACGTTAATCTTTCATATAGGTTTTGAGGCTGCGGACGGTTTACAACAAACACTTTAAATGCTTGAAAATAGATGCAGTATTTATCATTTAGCTCGATAAGTGCGGCTCACGGGACTTTGCTAGAAGCTTCTTTAAAGCTGGAGTATGTAACTTTTTAAAAATATGTGTTAAAACTGCGACCATGTTGCGATGGTCTGGTGTGACACAGATAATCAGTGAAAAAGACCGATCTTCTCCATCATCTCCTGGTGCTCCTTCTGCCATCTGCAGAAACGCACCGCTCCCTGCCAAAATCAACCAATCAGAGCCAGGAGGATGGCACCGTCAACCAGTGACGAGTCTGCATTGACTGATGACCTAAAGGCAGAGAAACAACTGTGCGTTTCAGGAGACTCGTCATCGGTGTGTATGCTAACTACTGAAATGTTCAGCTTGGTCAGAAACAACCAATCAGAGCTTGGAGGAGGGTCTTAGTGGTGTCAATCATGGTTGTGTGCTTATCCCCGCCACCTGAGCTTGTTGTGAATGCTAAAGCTAGTTAGCAGTGGGCAAAGGTAGAGGAACCAATTCTTTTCAGATAACTTGCCTGATAACTTCACTGTCATACTGACAGTTTTAATAAATATTAGAAATATTCATTAAAATGGGTGTAAAAGTTACAAACCCCAGCTGTGAGAAACAAGAGGGGCTGCCGTCGTCTACGACAAGCTGAAAAACGAAACGCAAATGAACGCATCGATACGTAATGCGACACGTCTGAGATCACATCTCCTACAAACTGCAGCGCAAACAAAGAGCGAACATTTGCTGCACTTCAGCTGGAGTGCCACGGCTGTTCCATTTCTCCCGCTGGAAACGCGCAGAGGGGGAATGCCTCGCTCGCCCGCCTGATGGCTGTCGGCGACACTCAGCCGTGATGGCCGCCACCTGGGCTCCACTCAGCCCTCTGATCCCCATTTAAGGCCGGAGCACCAGACGCGGGGTTCAGTGTTCCTGAGTACTCCGGAGGTGGAGATGAAGGAGGGGTGATTGAAACACCCTTTTATGGCCTGTCCGATCTCACACTTTCAAAGGGTTCCGAGTTCATATTGCTGCCTTGTGTTTTCAGTGAGAGTTTCAGAGTTTCATCCTGTCCTCTTTTTTTGTTTTTTTTTTAAGATGTAAGATGTGGAGAGCAGGGCTTTTTTTTCCCTTTTACAGGTGAGGCCACTTTTCTGACTGTGAAGTAAAAGGGCGGAGAACCGGCACCTTGGAAAAACTGAAATCGAGTTTTCTGTGTGTTTATTTGGGTTTCTGTGTCCTATAGAGTGTCTCTGTTGTCACGGCTACCCCTTGATTGAGTGCAGCTGTTCCTTGTTCCCCCTGATTGTCTCCCTGCATATTTAATGTCACCTGTGGGCCTTGTCCTTGTCTAATGGCTTGCCCTGTCAAGTCTGCTGTCAGATGTCTTTTGTTTGCCAGTTTTTGAGCCTTAGCCTCCCGCTCATTTCTGTGCTGCCTGGACTTTGGACCGTTTCCCTGACAATCTTCATCAAAAGCATCACTTCTTCAGTTCAACTGGGTCCACTGCGTCGGCCTCATCGCTTCACACCGCAACTCGTGACAAATACTTTTAAGAAATTCCTCTGCAGATATCGAGGCCTGTCACTGTAACAGATTGTGCTACACGATAAATTGTCCCTGTAATTGTTGCGATAACGTCTGCAATCTTAACACTGTTGTTTTGAGATGGGTTTTCAAGTACTATTATGATCATAATGTAATGATGCAAGTTTGAGCTCAAGACCAATAAACTAAACACTAAATTGGAAGATATTTCAATGGGGTGCACCGATTTCCTTCATTTTAGGACATCTGTGATCAGCCGATAATTACAAGCGAAGCTGATCTGCTCTGCCTCCGGAAACCTCTAAAAAAAAAAAAAAAATCAACCACCGTCCTCTTTTCCTCTCCCACATGTCTCCATGTTTCCGGTTAACAATGTTCACCCCACAGTTGCCAACTCGGTGACTTTCTTGCTGTATCTGTCGACATTTCAGACGAAAATGAAAAATCGGTATCGGCAGTTCGGGCTTTTTAAACATCGGTGATCGGCCTAAAAACTGCCATCGGTGCACCCCTCAATTTTAAACTTTTAAATTAAAACATGACTACTAAAAACAACAAATAGATCAAAATTTCCCTTAAAAAAATTTATTAATTGAATCATCGCTTGTTGCGACAGGCTCAGATTCGGCACTCAGAAATACTTATGAGGTGCAACATTTAGTAGCAAACCTTGTAAAAAGGGAAAAAAAATACAAAAACACTAAAAGTACCATTTAAGGTCTATTTGTAGAAGTCCAATCGTGTCAGCGGCGGAGCTCATCAGAGACGCCGCGGTCGCAGACGTGTTGCTGTGACTCGGATGCGGCTGTCTCTCCTGACGGGCCTCGCGCCGAGGCGCAGTGGACACAGCTGAGCGAGTCATTATGTCCACGCTGCTCTAATTGATGCGGGCTGGTGGCTTGTGAAGGCTGGAGGCCCGCTGAATGAGTCTGGGGCTTTAATTCAAGTGTTTCAGTGGTAAAACTGGATCAGGACAAAGCAACTGCTGGGCAAAGAGATGGAATCTGAAGATTTACTTTTAAGATAATTATCGGCGGGGAACCAATCGGGAGAGGATGACAAGCAGCTTGCCTCTTGCAGTTTTTGTCTTTTTTTTTTTTTTTTGTCTGGCTGCATGTTAGAGGCTTGAACTTTGTGATTTTTGTATGCAGACCAGAGACGCCTCCCTAAACAAGTATTTAAATGACATTAATTTATTAAAAGTGGAAATATAGAAATAATTTCATAAATCTAGAACGAATTGTGTGTGCCTCAGTTGATTTCATTTTTTAAAAAAATCTAATCTAGTTATTTCACAATTTAATATTTTATCATTTATTTAATGCTCCTGTGCAAAAGACACATTATTCCTGTATTTATTTCCACTTTTAAATAAATTGTTGACACATTTAAATCATTATTCCACACGTCACTCATTTGTTGTAACTTGTCACTCCACACCCTCCATACGTCGGCACCCTGAGCTGACCCAGTGTTTGATCCAGCGGCGCACGCCGCCACCAGGTAGCAACGACGTCCAGGCCTTCTCCACCACGTCAAGATGCTGATTCCTGATCTTTGAGATAAGCAAGAAATCAATTGGACTCTCAGCAGCCGAGCAGAAAACGCCTCAGCACGAAGCGCCATGCAGCCATCGCAAAAACAACTCGGCACAGGCAGATATCCGCCTCGTCGCTGCAGATGGGCGTCAGATTCAACAATAACAGGGTTAAAAGAGCCCCATGTTTTTCCCCCAATGTAAACTCAGCCCGATCATGATAAATGTGCAAGAAAAATGCGTTATTTCAGGTGGAGCTTGCAGAGGTAGTCCACTAAACTTTCTTTTTTTTTTTTCCTCAAGTGCTGTAAGGTGCATATCAATTTGTGATCACAGAGTGACATCACTCCATCAGGAATACTCCAGACTAGCCGCAGTCAGCGGCCCGTCATTAAAATGTGCGCAATGGGCAGAACGCAGAGCGGCCTTCAGAGCCAACGGGACAGCAGCTGTCGCACACAAGCTGCAAAAACAAACAAACAAAAAAGCAGAAGAAGAAAAAGATACCATCGACACCCTGAATTCATGTCACATCAGCCATGTTATGGATGCCAGATTCTAGTTATTCTGTCTGAACGTGGCATGTGAGTCACACGTTATGGAATCGCCTGGTTATAAGGATTCTATAGGAATTTCACGATGTTGTCTGAAATCTTCCCTGTGTTGTTTAAGGATTCCTGTTGGCCTTTACCAACAGGAACAGCAGCAGAGACTAATCTTCCTAGGGTCCACATCAACGTTACTACAGGAATCCTTTACAAACATTCTTTAAAAAGACATAAATGTCATTCGTAAGACACAAAAAGTTAGTGATCTGACTGTGAGTTTTTTATGCTAAACAATTTTGTTGTGGGCCGTTTGGCTCGGCAGACACACGTATTCGGGACACATGAAGCATTAAACTTGTCTTATTTATGAAACTCAGTTCCACACTGGGAACTCTTTTGCTAAAAATGACATTTTTGTTGGAAAATCTTCACTTTCTTTGCTCTACATCTGAATACATAAGAAACATATGTGTTTGTTGCCTTTAGTGCAATTCCATGCAAAAGAAAATGAAGACAGAGAATATTCCCTCTAACATCAAATAAAGAATCTGGTTTTGTTTGCTGGGATTAAGTGTGCGTTCAGGTGCTCCGGGACGCCCCAGAGGATGTTTTAAATTCAACCTTCAGCCTTTTCATAACCATGTCATCAATAATTCACAACAATATAAAATGCTGTGGGGGGTGTGGGAACAGGAAAGCGTTCAAGTCGAGGGCCCGTTGTCGGGACCTCGTTGCACAAAATGTGATTCGTGGCTGGCAAGCATCGCCGGCGTTAACGTTTCAGGCGGATGAAAGAAAGCGTTTGACAGCCGAGGGATGAAGAGCGCCTTCTCTGAAAAGACGGCGAGATCATGACTCCGACAACAACACCTAAAACCCGGCCTGTTTTTACTCCGTCACGCTTTGTTCCTGTTTGCGCGTCACTATGACAACGGGCTCTTCGGGGAGACCTTTTAAAACGACTTGCGAGGTCAATGAAACAACTGGGAGATACGCAAAATAATATAACAGAAATGAATAATAATACAGGAAAAGGAATGTTCACACAGAGCAGCATGCTGACCCAACGCCGCTCCATCCAGCTCCACACTTGACAAATTAATCCACTTCTCTCGGATCTGCTCCTCTCCCTCTGGAGTGTGTTTGGCAGGCGAAGGAAACAAATCATATAAGCCGAGCCATCAGGCTCCCTGCTGGTCTAGGCTCCCCTCATCCCCACATGATCAATGCGCCAAGCGCGGCAGCGAGCCGTGAACCAAACCACCTGGCCAGTTATGCAGCTTCTTTACTGACTATATATATATATATATATATATATATATATATTTCTCTTCTTGTCTTGCAGCCCTTGCTGGCTCAGATGGTGAAGTAAGGTCTTCCAAGCTATTAAAGCAGATTGGAGTCTCAGCCATACTAATGGCAAGTATTGACATCCAGGGTAAAATGTTAAAAGATGTTACTATGAGTACTTCAATAAGGTGGTTGGGGGAATAAAATGAAAAGTAGTATTTGTTTTACATAATTGCAGCGTTGACATTTTCAGTGGAGAGCAACCGCGAAGCTCAGAACGGCGATTACAAGCGCCGGCGACGTTGCTACTTCCTGCACAGTTTGGAGTCTATGTTGAAGTAATTTTTTTTTTTTTTTATGAGAAAAAAAGATATGGATTTCACTCATTACAGCCAACATTTTTTATTATTTTTTTTTGCATGTTTTGAAAGCAGACGTAAGTTCATGTCAAAGTTTGAGTCTTTGACTTCCTGAACTCTCCTGGATCAGGGTTTTGGACTGAACCTGCAGATGTTACACCAAACCTTGACAATCAACTATTTTTTTTTTTTTTTTTACAAAACACAACAAAGACACCTGCACATGAATCTAGTGCAGGGAAAAAAAAAAAAAAACAAGTTTACATTTAACAACTTAAAATGCATATTTAAAACCTCACGGTTCTGTTAAAGTACCGCACCACACTTGAATCAGACAAAAAAAACAAAAAACAAAAACAGCTACAATTACTATTTCTTTTTATTAACATTAACACTACAAATCTCTGTTGTCCCGATGGGGTGATGTCTGTTGACGACGCTTTGTTTGGTGCAGTGTTATATTGAACCGGACCAGCTGAAAACGCAGCGAATGTTGCCATTTGGATCCCCAATCAAACCGAGTCTATCGGACTATTAGGTCTGAACCCCCGTACCCCCAGTCATTTCCTTTGGTTTCAATGTTTGTTTGTTTTATTGCTTTTTTTCTTGCTGGCCGGTTATGAAGCTCATTGCCATGTTTTGACGTTGGTCCAGTTTATCTATTTTTGTTTTCAAAAACACCACATCAGCTGAGATAAATCCAAGCCCCAGCAGCAGAGAGCATGGTGTCAGTCCTGGTCAGAGCGTCGTTTATTCACTCCGTCCAATTACAAGGCCTTCTGCAGCGGGCTGGCGCTGCAGAGGGGACGCCTCGGGTTTATTACCAGCGGCACGTCACGGCTCAGCATGGAGACACGCTGCGCTCCGGGCGTCGCCATGGCGACCGGCTTCAATTAAGAGCGCTTTGACTGCTTGAGCTTCGTTAAAATCCAGTGTTTTCCCAGAAAAGTTTGCAGCAGCTCAGTCGATGAGGCAGGAACTCGAAAAAAGGCTGAGTCATCGGAGTGTGTCAGCGAGTCGGTTTCTCGCCTTCAGAGCGTCTGTGCAGGAAAGTGAAACGCTCGCACCCTCGGAGGTCCACGTCGCAAACTTCTCTGGAGACTTTTGGAAGAGCTCCTGGCATTTCACAGTGGAAAAACTGCTGCTTTGTATGAAACTCCCCTCGCAAATCAATTGAAACGTGGCAGAATGTGGGATCCATCGATGGGGGGGGGGAATGAAATTTCAAGGCATTGAGCTAAAACCTGGTCAGTGTTAACTCCAGTACCACGCCGTATGGACATTATTAACCTAAAGTCGTTCAAATTCGTGATGTAGTTTTGTTTTTGTTTTTTTCCAATCCCTCCCCCCATCTTGTCCTCACATGAATAACCCTAGAAATGGAGAATGAGCCGGCGTATTATTCATGGATTACTGCCTATTAAGGCGCTTGTGAGAGGAGGGGAAAGTGCTGCCTGTGGCTGTGCGATTACCGCGAAAACCCAGGATTTGTGTTTAGATCCCTGAGGGTGAGAGTTTGCACCGAGAAAACATATGGCTCAGAAAGGACTCGCGCGGCCATTAAAGCACGGCCGCCACTCTGTGCATCGGGCTCGGCGCACAAACACAGCCCACGTGGTTTAAGGCTGCTGCCTTTTCCTATGTGGATTCCTGTCACACAGTCTGAAAAGGGTGCACTGTCCCGCTGAAAGCCCGGTAAGAGTAATAAATCAGCAGGGAGCGAAGGAGACTGACAGCAAGTCTGCAACTTGGTTCAAAGTCCTGCAGATAAAAGCCAGCGCTCACACTGATAAGGCTTCAAATAAGCCGTCTCACACACACACACACACACACACACACACACACACACACACACACACACACGTACGCATGTTCTCGCTCACACATCACTATCATCGCAATCACGCTCACACAACAACAGGAGGATGCAGGAAACAATTCAGTATTCTTTCCCATAGGCAGCAGCGTTTCCATTAACCAAACTCAACGTGTGGAAATCATTTGTCGAACTGGAGACACAGCAATTTCTGAAAAACCTTCTTTGTTTTCTGATTAAAAAAAATGTATTTTGTGGGTTTGTATTTCACAAAAGTGCAATTGAAACATTTTTTTTCACATCACACGAGTCACGTGATCAACAGCTGGTTGTTGCTACTGGCGAAAACCACAAAGACAAAAGCGAGAAGTGCTTTGAGGATCATGTTTTTTTTTTTTGTTCAGTCGATGTACAGCTTGACACACCAGAGCTCTCGCAGACTCGCAGTTCGGAGAAAAGTCGTGAGTCGTTCGAAAGCGTCGAATCCGCAGCTCTTCTGTAAAAATCGCAGATTACGATTTCACGCGAACGCAGCGGCTGACAAGTCGCTGACGACTCCTGTACGGCTGGTGACGAGGGCCAACGCCGTGGCTGAATTTCGGATATATCTCACTTAAGCTTATTCACATGTGAAATGAATGTAATTTTGTATTTAATAATTTCGCACCTCAATTGCGAAATCATGGGTTTTTTTTTTTTTTACACTAGCTGAATATAAACATGCGATCATTTCTAATGCAAACGCCACAACAGAAAGTGGATGTAAACGATCTTGCTGTTTTACAAAAGGGTCTTCTTACCTTGCTGTCTGCGGGCGTCTCCCTCTTTCCTAGATGCTGTCCCATGCTGCTGACAGAGGCTGAGGGGGGAAACACAGAGGAAACACCACATTACAAAAGCATCACATGTTTTCTTATCAAATACAAGAAAACCATCTCCAAAGCAGAGTAATCTCGTTTTCCTGCAGGAGCACAGCCAGATGAGGGCGACTAAATTTTCTATATAAGCTCGTCACAGATTAGAGGAGTGACCTTTGCTCTTTAATAGTCACTAATAAACAACGTAATCTAACTTCACAAAGTTTATTCAGCACATTTTCTCCTGAAGTGCATCGCCCGGCCTTTCTCGTTCGGCTGAAGCGGAGGTTAGTGATCGTCCCTCTGCGCTCAGGCGGCGCCGCTTACAGGGAAACCATCTCCGAGCCCGATCCGCCGCCTCGCGCTGAACAGCGTTCCATCTCACTCCTGGATGGTTGAGGGAGACGTTTGATTTATGAATAGGTTTAAATTACCAGACTGCGACTCGTGTCCCGCACAGGAAGCGAGACTGAGATCGATTTTAATCATTTTGTTTTAATGAATCACCTGAAATGTGCTTCAATGAGCTCGTTTGATGAAAGACGGTTTATCTGGTTGTCAAAGGAAGACATTTATTGGGAAATTTATCTGGCACTTTGCATGATTTTATCATAAATATTCAGCACCGATGGCGGGGATCCTTCGATCGATCATGCAACGTAGCAGTGCATCACGCTGGACGCAGACGAGGTCAGCGTTGGTGAGGACATTTTCTCTTGATGGCAAGAAGGCGGTATAACGGTTTCTTAAGATCTCTTGATTGTCAGAGTTTGCTCTGAGTAATTGGCTGATCGGAAACTAAAAAAAGAGGAGAAGGGGGGGGAAAGCTATTTCGGAGTCAACACTAACGGATAGTGATTGTGTAAATATATTGATATTTATATACGTCAACCATATCCTAAACAGTTATACATGTGAGTGGACCACTGGTATTTGCATGAGTCAGGAACTACAAGGATACGTGAATAATTTAAAAAAAAATCACTGAAAACTTTAAACCTCCGCTTATAACCTCCTTATTTAATATCTCAGCCATCAAATATACTTTAATATGCAATAATACACATAGTAGCTAACATCCACAATCCTCCCTATATTGGGAGTGCAGCCAGTAAACACAAAGGAAAATGAATGGTGCTCCTGGATTGGCTGCATATGCAAGCCAATGGTGTGTTACTATAGGATATTTAAGATCCCAGTGCAACAACTTCAGTAACCTTTAGTAACAACTTCTTTGGTGTAGAAGTTGTTACTGAAGGAAGAAGACACAAATTTAGCCAGAATTTGGTTCACAGATGTGATTAAAAATGCAGAAACGGGACGAACAAAAGGTAACAAGATACTTAAAAGTACAATATCTTTTAATAGAAACACGTTTTAAACCGTTTGCTGACCTCAACAAATGGTTGAAGTCAACAAAAGCTCACTGGATATTAATGACGGATGATTGAATTAGTCCTCTGAATAGCAACAGGCTGAAACAAATTAGCCGCCATTACGTCTTTAAACGTCTGAGAGCCAACCAGATCCTACAAACAGTATGTGGAAAACAACTCAGGAGTATTTGTTTACTTTTATTTTTTTTTTCACTGCCAATATCTGCTGTCCTTCAGACAGAGAGCAGAATCAATCAGACAGGTCAAACTCTTCAGAAGTGACATCGAGGAAATTGGCCACGAAAGATCCTAATCTGAACACGGAGTCACTGCGTTTACTCCTCTTTGTTCCTTTTTTTTTTTTTTATCTTGGATTAAAAACGCTTTTTAAATCTGCCCTCAGGCTGTAAATCAATAATCCTTTTTGTCTGGATTACGTTCCTCCGACTCTGTAGTCGTCATCTGAGCTGAGACGGGAAACCGCGTGACCCGGTGTACGCTCTGCGTTGGTTCCTTACAGTATTCCGCAGTACGTTCTGCCTGGCGGCGTTCCCCTTTCTTCTACGGGGAACAGGCAGCATTTGATTAGCAGCCACTTCATTAGAGTCGTCCTCCGAATCCGATTTGGTCCTCCGGCAACTTATTAGGTTTCTGTGAGGTGGCACGGATTTAACACTTCCAATCATTATGTGCCGTTTGACTTCAGGTGTAGCTACTTGTCGTGGCACGGTGAATAAAAAAAAAGAGAGAAAAGAGGAAGAGTACGGATTCCTCTGACATACAGAACGGAGGTTAATGATCGGCACCGGCTGCGAGCCTTGATAATAAAAATCCATCCTAATGAAAAGGGGAGAGTGTCAGCGGTTCGGACATAAATAGACGCAGTAACGACAGAGTTCAGCCAACGTTTAGTACAGGAAGTTATCTCAAGTACATCTAATTAACTTCATATGTTTAAAAAAAATCAGACACCCAAAACTTTGTCCAGATATGTAAATTAATCCTTCGACGATGTTTAGAAGTTTAAGTGATTTCAAATGAACAACTCAGACAAAAAGTGAAGAAATCTTCCATCTTTCTGTACATAATAATAAAAAAACCCCTGAAGAATCAATTCTACCTGCTAACGTTCAACACGGGCGCATCGAATGAGCGCCACATAATGAAAGCATCATTGCTCAGCAGTTTGAAGGAGGCTTGTCCCGTGTTGTGCTCCAGGCTGCTGAAGTGGGAGTGAAAACCCATGATGGGTCTGAGTCCTCCGTTAAATAATAGAAAACCACAGCAAGGCAACTGATCTGCTGAGGGATTTAAAAAGGTCTCAAAAGAATTGAATACCGATCCGACCTGGAAGCAGGTCGGAGGTCTCCGAAAACCTCAAAATGGCATCATGAGACCTGCAAAAGGGACTTGCTATGTTTGACAATGATAATTCTATATATGGCTCTATAATCACGAAAATACTGTATAAGTATGTTTTATGAGAGATGTGTAAGAAAGAGATTACTTTCTTTAAAAACAAAGTAAAACAACTAAGCTGAAGTTCAGCTTGTCAGAGAAAATGTAAACAAAGTCATGCACTTCTGCAGCCATGTCCTTTAAACAGATGAGTCCAAATCGACTAATTTGAACACCAGTACTTAACAAGACAAATCTGGCAACAACTCAATGCATTATTCCAGGAATACAGTCTAATACTAGCTGGGGGAAGATGTCATGATTTGGGTCCTGGACTTTGCCACCCAACTATCGTAGAATCCACAATGAATTGTAAAATGTACAAGAGGATGATTAATTGAAATGTAGCACCCTAACCGTAAGGCTATCTAAAAATAAAAAATGCTGACACTGAACCCTGCAAAACAAACCAGTAAGGACTGGCTGAAAATCGAGAAATGGAAAGTCCTCGGCTGAGTAAAAGCAAAAATCTCAGCGTGACGATCAGGCGGAGAGCGGCAAATGTCACGGTCGGACAGCGGGGAAGAGGGTGTTTGCCCCACAAGAAGGTCAATTTCCAAAGCCATGCAAACAAAACAACCCCTTGTAAAAGTTTTTACATGGATCACATAAAAACTTATGGGTTTTAAATGACCCCATCTCTTAAAGCCCAGGGAAGGTTAAGATTTTTTTTTTTTTTTTTACCGAGTTGTTTAGCCCAATTAAAAAAACTTAGCTCTGTTTCCCACCTCAGTGTGGCTCGTTTGCTTGATGGAAAAACATGAAAAGTTTTGGTTCAGACCAAATCAGTCCTACCCAGACCCTTTGGGGGGGGATTTGATCTCGGTACGGTTGTGAAAGAGCGCAAAAGCGATAAGATCCGACCTCCGTGCAACACAGATACCAGGTGTTTGATGAAAGTTTGAGCCACATGCTTTCCCATAGTTAGGTATGTGGGGCGCAGTATACTAAGCATGCTAAAAAAAAAATTTTTTAAAAAAAGACTGCGTGACATTTTCCTAAGAGCGGAAAGCCCAACACATCTCAAAATGTTCAGGATTCTTCCCAGATGATTCTGCCTGACATTTTCTCCACAAGCACACTTTTCATTTAGTTCAATTTGCTGCTTTCTCCAACTTTGGAACACAAACATTTCCTGTATTTTCATTTGCCACTCCCATCCAACACACACATCTGGCCAATAAACCGAATTTTACAGGTTGATGGATGATGACCGGTTTCGGTTTGCTTAGCGTTTTTTTTTACTGTGCGAAGAACAACCAACCCCAAAAACGTTAAACTCACTCGCTGATTCAGACTAAAGTAAAGTTTAAGTGTAAAAACTCCCCGGGCTTGGAGGACGAGAGTTTGAGATTTAGAGAAAAAATACCGGAAAAGAAATACTGAGCAACTTTTTTTTTTTTAAAGTAGAACTTTTAACTGAGTTCATGTCTCTAACACAAGCTGAAATATGTGACGCAATCTCTGAGTGCAGACAATATTGAACCATGATGCTAAGTCAGAATGTTTAGGATATTTAGTTTTTAAGGCTTTTAAGGTTAAGGGTCATGAATATCTGTACCAGGTACGGACATAGAAACCCAGCCCCATGAAAGCCAATTCAATTAGCCAAATATGTATCTTAGAAGCTGCATTTTCACAAATCCTCAAAATTCACACAAAATCAGTAGATCTCCACATTTTTTTCAGATTTTAGTGCAAAATTTTCCTAAAAACACCCCTCCAAAACAATAGCCATACTTGGTATCAAGTTATAGTACATGATCGATACGGCGAGAAACAATAAGTTTTTAACATCATATATTGGTGCAAATATTGCAAAAAGTACTTAAAAATATTTCTGAATTAGTTTCACAAAGTAAGTAATTTTTTATACAAAAGGAAAAAAAAAACCCCACAAAACAATCAGAAAATCCCAAAGGGGCAGCTATTGATGAGTATTTTAGCCGTTTCATGGGATTTATCAATACATCCTGGTGCAACTGGCCCTTTAAGAACATTCAGATTTTTGATATGGCCCAAAAATAAAACTGAGCTTGACACCCCTGCCTTAGAGCAAGAATTGATGGACAGTAAACTCCATGACAACCGCAGCTCTGCGGCGAACTAGCAGGGTTTAGTCCGATGACATTTTCTGAAGGTCGCGGTCGCAAAAATAAAAGGTAGTCGCTTTTTTTCCCCCACTTTTAAAAACGGCAGTGAGGCTTCTATCATGCAAGTTTGCTTGAGTTGGGAAATTTGTTCTTATGGTTGACTCCTTTCCACTTCTTCTAAACTTCTTATCCGTCTTGTAAAATTAATTCCCCATCGGTAAAAAAAAAAAAGTTTCATGGCTAACCAACCCTGCAGCAGCATAAATCCAGTGGCCGGGAAGAGAAGCTGCGAGCAGCACTGCACTGCGACAAGGTCGTGCTCCTCAGCTGCAGAGACACTTTTCTTTGCTCTCACTCATGTCAGTCAGCAACACCAGAGGGAGAAGCGAGGATCGTCTTTCCTGACCGAACCAAGTCGACCTCTTGAAGTGTTTCTGTCACTGTAGAGATGAAACAAGTTCGCACAAAGATTCCTCGAAGACTTTGGTCCATCTTGATTTGAAAGCTGTAGAGCCATGATTAGTTCCTCCTGCTGAACGATCTTCCAAAGACAAAAGCTCGACTGCGGTCAGCAGCGGTACTTGTAAAGGCTGTTGTGTTTGAACGGTGCGCAATTCAAGCTAAGGAGGACAAAGTCTGCAAGAAAATTGTCCTCCACCCTCTTACACCACCACCAGAAGGCTGAGCTGCTCCATACCAGGAACAATGGAGCGTTGCTTTCATGTTGCTTGTGCCATATTTTCACTTTACAATCTCAATGTTGCAGCTGCAATTGAGACTCGTCAGACCCAGCAACTTTTGTTTTCAACTTTCCAGTCTGTTGTTGGCTAATTTTGGTTGGCCTTTATGGGCTGCAGCCTTGGCTCACTGGTCTTCTGCAACAGTAGGGAATCTGCTTCAAGGTTTCAGACAGTTTCCTGCATATCTTAAATTTAACAAGCGATTGTTTAAGATATTGCCGTTTTTTTTTTTTTTCTATCACGTTAAACTAAACAGTCTGACTCATCCTCCTCTGGCCTCAACAAGTCATTGTCATCCAAATAACTGCCACTCTTTTGATTAAATTTTTTTCTTTTTTTGCTTCATTTTCTGTAAGTTTAACAGCTGGTGGTGTGTAGAAATCCAGCCTGTCATCCTCCGTCTAACCCCATTCAAATGCTTAGCTTGGACTTCAGCAGGTTGTCTGCAGCGAGTCTACATGAATAAATGCATAGAGCCGTTGAAGAGATTGAACTTCGGGATCATTGCACCTCATCGAGTAGCCTGTGAGAGGCTGTTTGGATGCTGCAGACAGCTGGGATTTCACCTTTTCCTTCCTGGTTATTTCAGTCTAGTAACTGTGGCATAGAGGAAAATACAAATTAATTTCAATGTGCCTTGGAGAAGGAGCACAATGGATAGACTGGCTATGTTATCGCTCTTAAGCACGCCCAACGCAGAGCTGTGTCTTTTTTTTTTTCCATCCACTTTTCTTCCCCTACCATCATGGCATCTGATGGTTTGTGAATTGGCTGAGCTCTTAGCCTGTGTCTATTTAACGCTGGCTGTGAATGGGTTGAAAACAAAGCGAATGTCCAACTGAAAGGCTCAGAGCAAAAATCTTTGTTCAAAGCCCAGACGTAGACCTCGATTTAAAAAATACTGGCCAGCGTTCACTAAGCAACACTAGAGGACAGGATCCAATTCCTGTCCTTCAGTCGAATGAAGCACAGGAACCGCTGACTCCTGACCAGCAGCAGGTTTGCCGAAGAAAAACTGGAAAAATTATCATCATGATGAAAAAGGTGTTATAAAAACGTAACTGGTTTGACTAAATACAGCCAAAATAATCGGCACGGGAATCTTGCTTTTGGCTGGATTTGTGTTTCAAAAACGGTGTTGGTCATAAAACAAGGAACCAGGAGTGTGAACTGTGGCATTTCTCCACTTCACCATGTTCCAAATTATTATTCAAGTGATATTTTCTCAGATTTTCTTAAATGGTCAATGTGAATGATGGTCAGCATAATTTTCAAGTCATGAACTATTACAGTACAAATCACATTTTACTGAACAAAGCTCCCCATCAGAACAGTATTTTGTCAAAAATAAAAAACTCAAAATGCACTGTTCCAAATTATTCTGCACTGCAGATTTTCTAAACATTTTATGGATTATAAAAAACTGCAAACGGTCATTCTTTGAATGTGCAGCATTAGGTGGTTTGATGTCACCTGCACAATTCTTGCATCCATTGAACTTGTGAGTTTGTGGAAAGTTTCTGCTTGAATTTCTTTGCAGGATGTCAGAATATCTTCCCAAAGCTGCAGTTTTGATATGAACTGCATCCCACCCTCAGATCTTCTGCTTGAGGAAACTCCAAAGGTTCTCAATAGGGTCAGAGGTCAGAGGAGGATGGTGACCCCACCATGACCCTTTCATGCCCATTGCAGCCAATGTATTCCTTGCAGAAAGAGATGGTTCATTGTCCTGCATGAAGATGATTTTGCTACTGAAGGTCCGGTTCTTCTTTTTGACCCATGAAAGAAAGTGATCAGTCAGAAAGTCCATGTACTTTGCTGAGGTCATTTTCGCACCTTTGGGGAACCTGAAGGGGCCGACCAATGATTCTCTCCCCATGATTTTCCCATTTTGCTTGAAACCTGTGGCCTGCTTAATAATGTGGAACATCCTTCTTAAGTAATTTCCTTTAATTGAGCTCGCCAGACAAACTAATCAGCCCAGCTCTCTGAAATTAATTATATTGATTCAAAGAGCCTTGACACACAATACCATCTGTAAATTCAATATCACAACAAAAAATTGAATCTTTATCCACTTAAATCCAATTTGCATAATAATTTGGAACACGGTGCATTAATATGACTTGCAGAAATGACGCACACTTGATGTAGAAAACACAGAGTTACGCATCACTTAATGTTCCATCAGAGCAAATGAAAGAAGAAAAATGGTTCTCAGTCACTTTCACAGGCCTGTCTTAATGAAGCCAAAAACAGTAAGCATAAAAACGATCAACGTCAAACGCTGTTTTGACAGATTAACGAGACCGTTTAATGTGATGCGTCTCACTTCTAAAAAGGGCAGACGAAATGTTGAACACGACCTCTCCATGAATACGACAGACGCTCAGATGTAATCGATGAGGCTGGAGGGCATCGGCCAAGACGCCGACGACTTTATGGTGTTAGCTGCTAAACTCACAGCCTGATCCAACCAAAGGAGGATCAGGCAGAAGCTTCATTGACGCCAAATGTTTGCGGTGGTAGACTAGAGTTTTCCTGACATCTCTTCCAAACTACCGGTTAGCGTCCAAATAACGTCCAATGCTTGTTTTAATATTGGTGTAAAGCTATGAATGGAAAGGCGTTGTATAAATTCGGCCCATTTACCATTTAATGTGCCGTAATTGATAAGCTGTCGACTTGCCAAGCATCCACTTCTTTTAGCTGACGTAACGCTCTTTTTCCTTCAAGGACGTCCGGGTTTCATCATACAGCACTTTTTTTATTTAACTGAACTCAGGTTGTCAGCATCTTGGATCTGGCAGCCAGTCATCATTGTTTCATACCTTTCGGTCGCACTTTTGTTGCTCCATGATTTGAAAACTGTTATCTCACAAGTGCTCCATTTATCTCTTTTTTTCACATATAAAAGCGGAGTTGTGAATAAGGCTGCCGTGACGACATCATAAACATGACGTGTGTCACATGCCATTCGGTAAATCGTGACACTTTTATATATAAGTTATTCATTCTTCTACTAAAAAATACGAGGTTTAAATTTTTGCTGTGTTTTCTGCCTGTAAGGTATTTTTTATTTTTTCCGTTTTACTTTGTTTAAGTTCATCAGTAGCAACTAAATATTTGCCTGTCATCAGGTTATCACTGTTTGCACTTTAATTAAAGTTCTTAATTTTGTGTTGTGTTTCTGGACAAAATACACTACGGAGGCCCAAAAGGGACAAAAATAAGTAAATGCGTCATCAGTTTAATGTACCACGAAATAAGTAAAGTATTAAATGTTGAAGTAGTTTAAGCAATAGACAATTCATTTGCTAAATGTCATGAAATGATTAAAATGCAAACTTATAATACCAGATCCAGATAAGTTTATTTAATAATTTCATGCTTCGTGTTCCGGCATCAAATACTAAAGAGTTGCACATGTTGTTTTTGTGGACTTGGACATATTTGTCCACATGTTGGCCTTTTGTAATTGAGCTTTCATAGTCCTTTAGCAAAATATGCAGCAATTTTATAAAACTTAAGTGATCGCATCCTGACTTGTACAGCTGTTTTGACTGAAAGGAGTCTGTTAAAAAGCAACGCTGCACAGACAGTAATTAGTCTAAAAAATCCCAAGTGATTTGACACAATGAGCCAATCATAATTTGAAGCGGCGGCTGCAGAACGGGGGGGGGCAGAGTCGGGGGCGGGGGGCTCGTTCCGGATCCGCATGGCGGCGGATCTTAGTTTGGCTGAACGCGACTTCTTCCCAGGCCGTTTCCCTCCCGTTACGCAATCGGAGCCGTCGAGATCCTGCAAAGACTTGCAAGAAGCGTTGCATAACGCGGTGTGAGGAAAAAGGAGATCCAGACAGACAGACAGACAGAGAGGAGCGAGGCGGGGAGTAACGCTGAACTACAATTACCTCCCTCCTGCAGTACCTCACAGACTAAAACACATGGAATAATATACGGCCTTTAAATTTCAGACAACATAACCTTTCATTTAAAGAGAGACGGAATGCAGCAGAACAGAATGAAACGATGGCAGCAAAATGTCAGTTTTAATTACCCCTTTGCTGGTTGAAGGTATATAAGCTCCCGTTGCCTGCCAGCTGCACCTACAAACACTTATCTCTGGTTACATTAAATAATCAAGATAGAAAAGGCTTTTATGATATAGCGGCTATATATACAGGCCGGCACCTGGAAGAATCCATTACCTCTCGAAGCAGAGACAGCCGCACATATGAGCAATTATATCTCTCTGGGCCGTCCATCACTCAATGCTATTTCAAATCATTATGCTTGTAAGCTCAAAATGCTGTTTTTTTTTTTTGTTGTTTTTGTTTGTTTTGTTTATTTACATGGCGGCGATGTGGAAAAACAAATGGGACTCATTAGATTGAAAAAGCCCAGTATGTTGATGTAAAAAAAAAAAAAAAAAAATTCACCATACTGTTTCTCTTCACGACTCATAAGAGTACGACTCCGACCTTCTGTTCTTTCTGAATATTGCAGGTTTTGTCAGATCATCATAGACAGATTTTCCTTTCTGAGGCCGCCAGCCGAACATTTGGTTCACCCATCGTCTTTATTGACTGATAAAAAAAAAGACGATCTTCCGATTTCGGAGGCCCGACGCTCAGACATCCTTGAAGGCGAGGAGCAACACTACCTCCTTCTTGCACATCAACATTTTCCCAGCTAGACAGCGGATTTGTTTTACGTGCATCACCATCATACAAACATTCCCTGGATTTTCGAGTCGACGTGTTGGAGAAACAGTTGCAGTCAAAATAACAAAATGGTATATTCTCAAACGTATTTCAGTATTTTAACGTAGTTGATCATTTATTGCCAAAGGTTGGTGTCAGGGAGCCAGCACTGAATAAATAAGACAAACAGAACCAGTGTTAACCGTTGCTCATTTTCATTAACTGGTTCTGTGGTGTACCTCAGGGATCACTCCTCAGTCCCCTGGGTATTCTCTATTTTTAACGCTGCCTTTGGGTCAACTTCTTCAAAACGATTTTCCACATTGTCCACGAAGATGATTGAAATAGGATACTGCAATCAGTAATTGGCTTTTAAGGGGGGGAATCATGCATGTGAAACAATATTGTGCCTCGCCTGATGGATCCCAATGTGGAAATCCAACCTTTGCATACCTTCCTACCTCGACTCCCAGTTGGATTCTGTAGCAACATTTACCAGGTCACAATACGAGACAAAGATTAGATCTTTAAACTCAGAGTATCACTGTTTTCTAACCGGTTGATGTCTACATCCCTGCACATTAACTAATAAAAAAAAAAGTAGACGTCAGGAGTCAAGTAATCAGTGTGGCTCAATTTACTTCTCTTTTTACTGCAGCGTCACGTTGCATCTAAATTTTATTGCCTAATTCCTTCCACAAAGGCAAATAAGGAATTCAAGATCAGGCAGTGAAGCAGACAGCATGAGACTCGGCTATTTATTTTCACTATAAGGATTTTACACGTGTACATCCTGATTCCTCTCAGGTGGCTTCATAACGTTTAGCTTAGCTGTATTGCAACTCAACTTTTCTTTGAGATGCCTTTGATTTTCCCTATTCCGACTTCTCAATCTTTGGAAATGGAAATTTGAGAGATTAGACAGAGCATAAAGCGAGGATAAAACATAACCACTGGAGATAATTGAATCGTTGTATAACACTACACAGCATAACTGGGGTTATGAACGTAATGACATTCTTCATATTTTTCCTGTATGCACAGATCATCTCTTAATATTTGAATTAAATCAGCTAAGGGTAGGACTGTCAGGGAAAAGAGAGTCAAGTCACAAACATTGTATTTGTCGTTGGTTCGATGCTCCGTTGTTGCTCTAGAATAGGTAGGTAATTTGAAAAGTAGCAATTTAAAACTCCCATGATCCATTGCCACAACATGACGGGTTGTAATCTGTTTGATTTTTGACATTTAGGCAGACAAATGTTATAACATGTTAAAACAAAGTTTTTCAGGATAGGATAGCTGTGATGTCAGACTCCCATCATTTTATTTCTACATCTACAGATCAACTCGCTATCCACTAATGAAGTTGGAAAAACTATTCGCTTGACCCACCGTTATTGTGAATAACCACACAGTACTATCTGTTTCAAGCACCCTGCATGCTGACGTGAGTGACTCTTAACCAGCACGGACAGTAACATAGTCGTATTAGGTCTGTAGACAATAAATCTTGTGCAGAAGCAACAGCAGCCATGATTAAGAAATTTTCAATATATCTAAAAGTCTGACAGCCTGACTTCGCTGGTAATAACGACAGCATCAAAAGACTACGCCTTTCAATGCCACAGAGTTAAAAGCTTGGATACGTAACCTATGTACGAATCCAAACCTGACGATGACTGCCTTATTTTACAAGCATCAACTTACCATACCCTTTTATTGAACAGAAGAAAAGAGCCATTTAATCAGATCTTAAATAATGAAAAACTGAATCATCGACAGCTACTAGCTACTAGCAGTCGTTGAATCACACCGGCAAAACTTTGATAACAGAAACAGGAGCAATCGTTACGTTTCCTGTAAAAACAATTAAAAAAAAAAAACACACAAAGGGAAACAGCTACTTAGCAGATTAGATGCGTAACAGATGGTCATCAGCATGAGTCCTCATCAAGTTAAGGTTAGCAGGCTGTTCGAAAACAAACATTTCTCTTTACCTTTTTTCGAAAATAACCTATGCGCATGTTTAAATGCATATCTATCCACATATTTATAGATGTGGTTCCCTCTTTGTCACAGTTGCTGTTTGAGCTCCTCGTATCACATCCTCCCTCTGCGCGTCTGTGTGAGAACACACACAGTAAATCTCTGCCGTGCAGCACAGTTTGCACAGTTCTCCCAGAATTCGCCATCGAGCTTCTATAACCTCGGCAAATATGTCCGATTCGATAAAGCCCCTCCGCAGCGTATCGCTGCAAAACATGCACACGAACCTAGTTATCTGTCTGGAACACGTGACCCCCCCACCCCCCATTGCGTGGCTCCTTTGTTTTGCTCGAGGTTTGCTCCCGTGCCCTTCAAACAACAGCTTGTTTTAACCCTCCGACTGCCTGCAGTTACAGCGCCACGTTCAGAGCTGCTGTGGAAGTCGGTTACGCAATGAAAGCGGGGGGGCATGTTTGCATGCGCGTCTGGGGAAGACGGGGGGCCGGGGAGATGAGAGACAGCCATGTCTTTACACCAAACAATCCGCAAGTGAAAGTATGTTGCTGCTCTGAGGAGATACGAGGCCGAATGGCAGCAAGCGTTACAACGGAAACTTCACGCACACAAACATGCGTACGTGTTTTGGTCTTTTAGCGACGCATCTGTATGTTCAAAATATGTACGATATTTGTAGATGCAGTTTATAGCACAAAAGTGAATTTACAGTGAGTTTTCTCTCGTCCAAATTTCCATGCTTCACGCGTTCCAGCGACCAATTTCACTTATTTGTTTAATGAATTCATCAACAGCAAACGAAAATGAGTTTTGATCATTTCTACTCTGAACGGCATTTTTATTTACAAAGACGCCATAATCCATTTTACTTATTGATTTTGGTTGTTTTTACAGTTTGGGTGGTCAGAATGTCTTCCAGGTCCAGTGTGAAGTGTTCTGTACTAAATCAAAGATTAGTTTAGTCTTTGAAAGGGCGAACTCGCATTCTTATCTGAAGTGGTACTAAAACGATACTGTTGCAGTGTATCGCAATAATTACGACGACAATCCATCGCCCGGCGAGATCAGTTTTCGCGACCAGCCTGCTCGTGCGAGTCGTTTCGGTTTTGACGTTTGGTAAAGGAAACTTGGAAAAATGACGATGATTTCCATGCAGACGAGTTTCTGTACAGCGGCTTTGACAAGCAACCGAGTCTGAGCTTCACAACACTGCCTTGTATTATTTCCCAGATTCTCTCACCAGATGCAATCCGGAGCATGAAAAAGCTGCACCAGCTCCACTTCAAGAAAACCCCGGAGCTTGTTTGACAGGAGGCTGAACGGAGACACCGAAGTGAGCATTAATGAGCCGGAGCTTATCTACCTAACGAAAGAGGTCCCCCTCGCATTTTAACAATGTTTTCCTCTGCGAGTTATTGATCCGTAAAACTTGACCCCCGGGGAGGAGATGCGGAGCTCTAAATGATTTGCAGAGACTGACGTCTCTTTCGCGCCGACTCGTGAGAATAAGCTAAAGGTTTAAGACATTTCACAAGCTGCACTTTCGTTAAAGAGCCGCCGTCGGGACCAATCGGCCTTTTGTTGTTTACATGTCACCAATTCTCAGCTGATGCTGCAGGTTAGGTAGAAAGCTGGATGATGAACAGCATGATTTAACTGCTTTTAGAAAAACATTTGATATTTAGAGATAACATTTCATTATAATGGGTTTAATAAGGCAGCCAATAGTAGGGAGTCAAAGTGTGGTCAGACAGTAATTATCAAAGATTCATTGATTACTATAAACTCCCTCTAGATTAGAATAGAGCTTAATTTAGCGTCAGAGGTGAACCGCAATAAAACTGTCGTCTGATATTTGGCCAATTGTTATTCCAATCAGATCTCTGGTTTTTTTTTTTTATTTATTCATTTTTTTACTTTGTTGCTTTCCGAGAGTCAGAATTGATTCCAGTTATTTAAAACCAAACACACATATACACAGAACCAACCTAGATTTATTTATTTAACTTTTTTTTTTTTTTTTTACAGCAGCAGGAGAGGAAGCTGCTCAGCATCAGGGACGTAATCTACCTAAACAGCCAAGATGGAAACACACTAAAAGCCAAAGTCCACACACACACACACACACACACACACACACACACACACACACACACACACACACACACACACACACACACACTGTCGAAAAGTATCTTAAAAGAAAAAGGCACATCTTCACATTTAGTATTCCTAATGATCTCTGCTTTATGACAAGTTAGTGATAAATATTGCGCCGTTACTACCGCCTACACCATTGTTATTTATTTTTTGATGCATAAGCAAAAAGCAACAGCTGCCTTTTGTATCAGTTTGAGGAAACATGCCTGCATCGAAAAAAAAAAAAGCCTTGTAAGTATTTTGCTTCGACAGAGTAACGATGGTGAAAGTAATGTTGGCCGCTTAATGAGGCACAACGAGCCTGCAGTCTGATTCATGACATATATGCAGCTTACAGCTTGTTAGCCGTAGTTTCACAACAGAATTATTTCAATAAGAGTCATGGGTAGCGCCCATTTAAATTCAGTGCCATGACTTATTATGATGAGTTTTTTTGGGGGGAGGGGGGGTTTCAAAGCGGATGCATTTCCAAACGGATGAATTTGCCTTTCTTGCAGACGAGGGATTGATGCAGGAACGGCTGCGCTCCATACACCCAGAGAAACTGCCTGTCACTCCAGGACTTTTCATACTTCTCAACAAAGAACAAAAATAATAAAAAATTAACTATAGGAAAAGAATACGTTTGCAATTATAAAATTGAAACTCCTGAGGCCAGCAGATGCCTCTCCTTTACAGCAGCTCAATACGGGAGCTGCAAACTTCACTAAATGTCGGGCTTTGAACTTCGGGATATGTTACGCGGGTAAACATTTTCAGATTTCGGGTCGACTTCTGGTTTCTTGGTGTACCAACATTTTATAACGTTGGTTTCAAAGCGACATTCGTCGTACCGTTCTCTACAGTGAGAGCTCAGAAAGTTCCAGAAGAGCCAGAGACTTGTTCCAGATGTGCGGAGAAGAATATTTCTTCCTGCCCACGGCTGGTCAGCTGGCTGAAAGACAGCCACTGCACTGCCCCATTACTTACAATAAAGGCAGATCTGGAATGACAGAGGATTATCCTACTGGTGTAAAACATGGAAAGTCTTCAGAGACCAGTTTCAAGCAGATGGATGAACTAATTATGTGAGTTTATGTTGCACTATGAAAATCAGACAAGCAAGAAAGGATGATATTCTGAGAAATAGGTACTGTGTGATTATAGTCTGTATTTTGGCTCAAAGCTATCATTCACAATAAGACAACATCCACGTATCTATTGTCTACAACCATCTGTGTTTTTAAATTACAACAATTAGGTCAAATTATATGTATATATTTTTTTTAAATATTTTAACCCAACCGAGATTAAAAACTGTTATTTCTACTGATGGTGGGAATCTCTCACCACTCCATGCCTGCCTTCCTCTGGCTTTTACAAACAAGCGGGATGTCTTGCTATGAACTAGGAAAGAAACGGTTCTAGAAAAGCAGGTCGAGCAGAAACAATCGTAGCCGCTATATTCAGTTAAAATTGCTTCACTTTGCTAAAGCAACCAACGTGAAGCCGACGGCAGCAGAGCCACTTCGGCTGCAGTTTAATTACATATTCTCTGGCAGGCTGCAATCCACACTGTTTAAGTAGTCTGAAGTGTGGTGCCATTTCTCTATTGTCTTCTCGAAGCCACAAACGCACTTGATGGGCAGTTCATGTGTCATGCTAGTCTCTACCCAGCATTCCTTCTGAGACGCACAGCCGCCAAACAACCGGATTTATCGTACAATACAATAAGATCGCTCGCAGTAAGGTCAACCACAGCGGGTTGTATTCACACTTCCTGAAAGTGTGAATATAAGGTTGAGCTAAGATTAGCAGTTAGCTGAATTATGTTCATAGCTTGTGTTTTTTTTTTTTTTTTTACTTTATTCAGAAATGCACTAAGTGTTTTGTGGAAAAGCGCCTTTTTTTGCCAATAATTTCCAAGTACCAATATGCACAACATGTTCCCACCGGAAACCTTCACTTATGGCTCCGCAGAGTTGGGCTGATGCGCAGAGCTCTTCCTTCTCTAAACATGGTGTGAGAAATAACATCTGAGTAGTTTAGCGTTAGCCTTCTCTAAACATGGTATGTTCCAATGTTTGACAGGAGAGACTCAGCCTTCCGCAGCAAACTTTAAGCTTTTCCTTCAGCAGAGGAGTCTTGTGCAGTGGGTGTGGATAGATATTATTGTTTTTATCAGGAAAAAAAAAAATAGCCCTGTGACTCTTGGACAATCGTCCATTACTCTTTTGACTTCTCAGACGTTTTATAGAGGAGCTTCTGGCTGCAGATGGGTTATGAAATCCATTGGTAACCACTGCCTCTGTGAGGTTCTGTGACAGTAATACTTTGTTTTGTTTTTTTTAATGAAGGTTTTACTTTACCAATCGTACCACTGAGCTACACTTTGGTAATAAATCAGCTATTGATTTGCACATCATAGCATGATCGCTTTGTACACAGTAACAGATTCCAGCTAGTTTTGTTTTTTTTCTTTTACCTTTTTGTCATTTTTCTTCATGAATGTCATACTTATGATCAGCATCAGTCCAATATTTAATCTGTAAATTCATTTATGAACTAATTTGCTTTGAATCATTCATGTGGATTACACAGGGCAGAGTCAATTTCAGCAGCGACTTTAATCGCATCACCAATCTCACCAGCGCGATATTTAAAGCTAAATTTTTTTGGTGCGACCGCAAAAATGTTCAACTGCATCACTTAAACCACTTGCCACATCCTCAGAAGCTGAAAAAGTTGCAGTTCAAGCACATGCTAGCAATCCTGCTCTTTTTTTTTCCCCCCTTCTTTTTTTAGACTTCCTTCTGCATGTTGTGTGGAAAACCTCAGACAGACGATCATGACTCGTGACAGTTTTTGGAATCGGACCAAACGCCGTGTGATAAAACGTCTGAAACCAGCCGCTGCGTCTGCGCTCTTCGCACCAGAATCACTTAATCATCAAGTCATCACTGCTCCTCAAGAGCAGCGGCGGCGGCAGTCCGGTCCGAGGTCCACACTGTGACTCAGCGAGGACAGCTGTACGTGGGACCGGGCTGGGGGGGGGGATGAGTTTCCTTCTCTGTCAGTTTTGTACACTCAGGCGTGACTGACTGCGGCGGCTTCTCCGCGCAGATAAACAAGGTTCGGCCCGCGGGCCGCAGCTGTCTGTCTGGAACATTAAAGCGTCTTTGCTCTCTTAATCGCAAGGAGACGAGGTCCGCTCTCGTCCCAATCGGTGACGTCGAGCGGACCGCGGCGCTTTCTGGCTCTCGTCCTCGCTCACAGCTGGACGTCTGCAGGAGGAATGTGGCAGCTGTTTACTCTGCGCACGGTTTTTTTTTTTTTGCTCTGGGATGTTTTCCGGGGGCCCGCGAAGGCTCGGGAGGAAATAAAAAAACCCCTCAAAGGTCTGATGATGTGTGTAGATATTGCTTTTGTTATTTCAAACCGGTGTTGGCTGTGATTTGTTACTCACCGGCTCGCCTATCAAAGTCTTACTGAGAGCCTGGCTGCCTCCTGGGGGGCATGGACGCAATTCTCGTCAGTGGAGATTTACAGCCACATCATTTGAGATTTGCGCTCTGGAAATTCAAACTGTGGCCTCTTGATTTAGATCTGGAGGAAAAATAAAGAAAATATAAAACCCCTGTAGGGTTTTTGTTACCCTTACTCCATGCCAAAGAGAGCTGTTAACTCCCACAGTAAACAGTCCTTTTGTTTCTGCCTCCCACTCCACAATTACTGCTGAAGCTTTTTGCACCCTCGCTGAACGCCGTGACTGTGAAACGTCTCCTGATTGCAGCTCTACAACACACTCGCGAGTTTGGCACGTCACACAGGAACGTGGAATGCGTACGTGCTAACGTCCGTCCAGCGTTGGACCGGTCAAAACAGACGGAGCGTTCTGAGAGCAGGAGATTTTAAAAGACAAGAAGCAAGAGGCCCAGTTCAGACCTGGCGTCACTCGACTGCACAAAGGTCAAGCAGGACACAAAGGTCAACATTCAGTTTGTGCGTTTTTTCTCAAGTCGCGGATCGTTCATTTTCGATTTGAAGAGAAACAAATATACACGTATAGATAAACAAAAAAAAAAAAAAAGCCCAATCCAGAATAGAACGGACTTTATGCAAATTGTAAGCGGTGACGGCCACAAACTGACTGGATGGACGGTGAAATGGAGGACAGAAAAAAGAAGACGTCTGAAAACTGACTTATTTTTTTTGGGATTGCTTGAATGCTGCAAGGCATTTGGACTCGAGCTGACTTTTCTCCAGCACCGCTTACGCTTTCATTCAGTTTAGTGCAAAGTGAGCTAAATATCGAATGACTGTCAAAAAGATTTGCTTACAAAGCGGATTCAATCAGCTGGCAACAAAAAGAGAAATACCTGACACAGATAAGCAACATACCGATACGCGGTGGTGAATAAACCACTGCCTGCTGAGAGAATGTCCTTTCTACTTTTTTTTTTTTTTTTTTTCCAATAAGCAAAACTATTTCATCAGATGCAAAACATCTTTTGGAGGAATCCAGATAACTGTCTGAGCTCTTTAAAATCGCCTGCCAGCAGTGGTTCATTTATTTATTTTTTCACTCTTCTTAGGCAAAATTCAGAAAATGCCACTGTTTGAAGGGATGTTGAAATCCAGCTCAACTTGGGCTTTGACTGGGCCACTGTAAAACGCATACGTCTGCTTTAACCTAAACAGTTTTCCCTTAGGGTCTTTGTCCCGCTGAGAGTTGAACCTCTGACCTAATCTAAAGTGCCTTGCCCCCTCTGACAGGTTTTGCACCCACACATGACACTGCCACCACCATGTTTCACCTTGGGAATCGTGTTATTTTTCTTTCAGGGAATAACCTGCATAGATATCGTCTGTACGTACTAAATAGTTTATTTCTGGAGGTATCTGGTTGCATTTTGGGTTTTTTTTTATAGGTGTCAGAGTAAATTCAAATTTGCTACTCGACGCAACCAGCGACGGCAAGAAAAGCTCCACATAGCACCACACCCTGGGCAAATCCAAACAAAACCTCTGCGGCGATACACAGGTGGAGTTCCAGCAGCGCGTAATGCAACTCAACCTGCTTGCCAAGAGCAAGAAGAGACGCAGAGAGGGCGGGAAGTGAGCAAGAAGAGGAAGCATGCGAGCACGGAAGTGAACTAACCTCAGTTTGTCACCTGTGAGCGGCAGATGTACCATGTGGACGCGGTGCACTCGGCGAGCAGGGGGAAAACAAACATCTCTCGGCACAGAAAGCTGAGAACGGGGGAGGCCAAAGGGTTTCAACACGACCGCGCGGCGGACTGAGGAATGCCGAGCGAGGCATGTGATTGTGTAAGCACACACCTCTCGACATTCTTCCCGCCGGCTGAGGCAAATTCTGTGAAACTTAATGGAGCGCGTGCCAAGGGCCTTTCCCCGTTCTGCCCAGGTAGCTGGGGGCAAACTATGACGCTCTGCCCCCAACTATGTGGAAATGAGTCAAGGCGAACGTTTTCAATCGTTAAGCCCCCCACCCCCTAAAGACGAACGAGAGATCTATCTGGAAAAGAAATGGAAAGTGGGTTCAGTTTTCAGCTTGGCTCCAGTGAATCTGAGCTCAACCAAAAGCAGCCACTCAATGTGTGATTGTGCATTATTTAAAGCACATGGAAAGCAACCGCAATAAGCAAATGGGAAACAGCTATTGCCGCCGCTTGTGTTTACCACATTAAAATCTCAAAGGTGATTTTCGGGCTTCGCTGCAAGAGACTCGGATGATTTTGTCCGCTATCATCGGCTGAGACTGGAGAGCGGCTGATGAAAACACTGAAAAACTGGGTTTTATTTTTTGTGTGTGGGTAATTCATTATAAGCTTTTTAAATTATCAACTACTTTGATTTCCCGTCTACAAGCACAACAATAAACAGAACCGTTGAATTTGACATAAATAGATGGATAATCATTTTATAATCACATGCTTGATAAATACCCCACACGAATCCATTCATAATACTTATGAAAATAATACACGCTTGTAAAACACACTCAGAAAATACAGAATACATACAAACGTGTCAATATTTCTTGAATTGACTGATGTCCCACCGATTCCAGCAGCACGTTTCTGTGCATACTCAAATGCACACACACACAAACGGGTTGTAATTCTTGAAGAAACGTTATGAATTTCAATGCTTTGAAATACGTGGCAGGTTTAAGAAAACAGTATTTAAGAACAAAAGCTGAAGCACAATTATCAGCTTGAAGTAGAAGTAACACATTCTTCTGTGTATAAATCTGGATTATGCTACAATTTGAATGGTGATACCTGAAAGGAATACAGAAATTGGCATCAGCCGGGATCGGCCTGCTCAGATCATTGTTCGCTCAAATTAAATTGCATATCATTCTGATTATAAATAGGAACACACTCAAGAGTAATCCATTACAACTTGACACTGTGTGCATATTGTTTTGGGAAGGCCAACAGCACATGACCAAAAAATGTGGCCACCATTGGTTAGAAGCAAAACCAGAAACAACCGCCTGAAACACCAGCACCAGAGTGCGCTTTAAATACTTCAAATTTAGACGTTGTGAAACTTGACAGTATTATTTCATGGCTCATGCTGCAAAATTAATACCCTGCGTGACTCGACTCATAGTAGCAAAAACATCGGCACAAGTAATGCTCAAACAAACCCATTACATTTCATATTACTTGCATTATTATGGCTGATCACTCGCTCCAGCTTTGCACACATTTCCGGTAGCAGCGAGTCAGAGTCGTCCAACAAAATAAGGAAAACCCACGAATGTAGCCAAACTTCGACGGTTTAAGGCAAGCCGAATTGAAGAACTGCATAATACATCCTCAACAGTCACTTAGTTCGGCCAAACACATTGAAGCTCAACGGCAGAGCTCAAACAGTCGCGAAATTGTGCGATTCGTTAAGGAGGTTCGGAGCGGAAGTTAAACCCGGGAGGGCGACACGGGCACATGACAGACCGAGCGCAGTGACAGTTCTCTGAAATGCTAAGAGACACTTTACACCGAGCTCGTTACGATTTGAAAAACAAACACATTAGCACATTAAAAACACAAAAGAAAATAAAAAATAAAACAAAACAAAAAAATTCCATTTCGCCTCAGGTTTTTCAACGTCTATACGTAAACAAGTCGACGTGGATAACATGTTTACTATGGTGACGGCACGTAACCTCCAGCCGTAAAGATGTAAACCCGCAGCCGAACATCCCCGTGGCGTGACCTGCGTGTGTTTGTCCACGACAGTGAATGTTATCAGTTTGTGTGCAACATACCCTTCTCCGGTTAGTCTGTGCCAAATGCATCCACAGTTGAGTCTCGCACTGGATGCGAACCAAACTGTAAGTCTTCTTTCAGCAGAGGTTCACAGTGGAGTTATTATTATTGTTATATATATGTATATATAGATATATTTTTTATCCTTTCACAGCATCGTTTCTGAAGAGCGCTTTCCTGCCCCCCTTTTCCTCTCTGATCTCTGCAGCGCTCAGCCCCCCACTATCCACCTCCACCCCCTCCCCCCACCCCAAAAAGTGTCTCCCTTAGTTAAAAAGCAGAAAAGACAAACAGCGTATCCGTGCTTCCTGATCCGAGGTGAAGCGGCGACGATGATGTTTTTTTGTGGGTTTTTTTTTTTGTTGCGAGGGGTGGGGCGGAATGCAGCGTCGAGTCCGCCGAGAAACGAAGCCCTGTTGTGTGTGTGCGTGTGTGTGTGTGTGTGTGTGTGTGTGTGCGTGTGTTTTTTGTTTTTTTTCCCAAAAGCGCGTCGGTGCACGTCTGTGCATGACTGTCAGTGACTGCAGTCAGGGTTGTGTGTGCTTTCTTCTTTTTTTTTTTAAACAGGATTTTACATACAAACGGCGCAATCAGCAGCACAGCTTGTACAGTCACTCCACACTAAGAAGTGTCAGAAGTTGCGCAATACTTCCAACTCAGCAAGAGCTGGCCAGTGCGCAGCGTCAGGTCAGATTGGGGGGGTCAGAGTGTTCTCAAACTGGCTCTTGTATCGTGCTACATACTGGCTTGCAGTATTTTCCAGTACTCGTTTTTTTTTTTTTTTTTTACATATGATTCGCGTCACTTTAATTATAAATTCACAAACTGCAGATTTTATCACGATGGCACATGCATTTTATCTGGCATACTGTGCAACAGTCTGACAATCGTTCCAGTTGGTAGAGCGTGGTCTTCTCTTTCTTCGTCTCTCTCTTTTGCAAATGAAAATCTGACAAGTGCGGCGCGCATTTGTGTTCAGCCCCGCAGGTAAAAAGTGGCAGTGTTATGTAAAATTGACTTATTTTTATTTTTAGCTTTAACATCATGTTACGATGTTATTCCCTCCTCAAAGACGTACCCGGATTGTTGCCTTGATTCTTTCATGCGTGGTTGAGAAATCCTTCAATCTCCATGGTAACCGTTCACGAGTGGTGAACGGTTGCGCCGTTGCTCCACCTTCGAGGCGCACCTCCTCCTCGGAATTGCACTTTCCACGCTTCTGAGCTTCCGCCTCACAGAGGAGCCCTCCCCAGCGATTACGCCCCCACCCTCACTCTCCACTCAGCTCCTTCAGACTAGCCAGCAGCAATTAGCAAACACCTGGTGGAACTGCTCCCTATATGAGTTACTTCTTCGTGCAACTCTGGTAAAAACGTTGCCAAAGGGCGGCGACGTGACGATCACCTGGAGGCGGAGTTTCAGAAAGAGCAGCGGTTTTTAAAGAGACAGAGTCCCAATTTCAAGGCTTTAAATGACAGATTTTGTAAGCCACATTTAAAAACAACTGAAATGTAATTACTTTATTGTGGCAAATGCATCATACTGTCCCTCTTAGCATTATGTACAACTATCTTTTGGAAGACATGTCTACCAACTTTGCAGATCAAGAAGCAAAAATTTATTTTTGCCAATCCTTATTTTGTCAACTAGAGCGTCTGTGGACAGAAATATCAAACCATGGCTCAAATTACCAATTGGATTTGGGTCTGGACTTTAAATGGGTCATGCCAGCACATGGATACTTGATCTCAACCCTCCCATAGTAGCGGTGTGTGTTCAGTGAAGGGGGAACATCCACCCTGGTTTTAAGCTTCCGACAGATTTCCTTCTGGATTTTTCATTTTGTTCAACTCCCTTCGTCGCTTCTGTGTAAAACTACTGTACATCAACAGAGTGTCTTCCTTCAGAGGCTTCTTCATAATTGCTTTAATACCGACCACGACAGGAAATCCCTTCTGTCCACAGTCATCAGTTTCAACAACAAGTCTTTGAAGAAACATTCAACATCTTCCCAATATTCCTGCATCTGCTGAAGAAACATCATCATTGTGCTAGTTCAGATCAAAACTCATATTTATAACCTTCAAAGCAATCGGCGCGGCAGAAAGCCTACGCCGCGTCATCGCCCCTGAACGCACCGTCCCACGGTGCTGGCAGCCCCTCCGAGACGTTTCTCCTCAGCGGGGACGAAAGACCCGGTCAAAGGTCAGGGAGGAACAGTCGGGGGTGAAGACAGGGCAAACCTGGAAGAACGTTTATCAGCGGCGGCGAAACGTGAGAATGACCTTCTGTAAACGTTGAGCAAACAGGCGCGTTTTCTCTGTATTTTTATTCTATTTGGTTTTGTTTTCTTCATTTTGCGCTGCGCTCACAGGAGTTTAGAGAAGTGGCTTTGAAATGTTCACAACACTTAGTGAAAATTGCCTTTCTTTTTTTTTTTAACAACAGAATAGCAAAACTTGCCCTATGATATAAACTCAACCTTCCACAGACAACAAGCATGGCTAAGGAGCAACAAACTGGATGTTAATATGAAATTAAGCTTCCATACCTTTTCCTGATTTTTTTTTTTTTTTTTGACAATATAGACAGGATTTATCTTAAAAAGTTTTCTGGTTATATGGTTTTCAAACTATTTATGTTGCAATTGGAACATCATTGTTGAAATAAAGGCGCATTCAGGTCAAACAGGACAAGCGTAACCTTTTTTGGCCTGCGTGCAGAATGCTGCATGCGGTGGAAGACCAATGATGCAAATCACCGATATGTTAAATGTGGGAGCGGCACAAAGCGTTGGGGACGATTTTCTCCCTCCAGAAACGGCGATATGATGAGCAGTCCTGGAAGAGAGGCCAGAGTTTCACTTTGGAGCAGATTAAAAACCTCTAAACCTTTAAACACAATCATCTATTCATAAATGAACATGGTCCAGTCAAAGTCAGCCAAAGGTTTTTATTTTCTTGATTTTTTTTTAAACAGTTTTGGTTTAATGATGTTTCTATGTCTCTTGTGGATGACCTTCACTTCTAAACATATATTGAGGTGCCAGCCGTTTCCACAGAAACCTTTTGTAGGATGTGGCAGCGGGAAAGAGGCAGCTGTGGATAATTTGTGTTAATGACAGATGATTAACAATGAGATGCTCCACTTTCTGGTGCTGCGGCGGCTCAGCAAGGTGATCTCGACTTTTCACCCGTCAAAACTAGGAACATTTCTGCTTAAATACGCTGTAATATTAATTTAATCTCCTTCTGAAGATAAAGTCTGCAGACTAGACATAGTTGAGAAGTGCCTTTAATAAGAAGCAAGGAATGATCGAGTGTGCGTTGATGGAGGACGGCAACCCTGATGTCAAATTCAAGCATTAAGTCAAACTATAGACGCTCATCTCATCTGATGATTGCGACTCACAACTGAAGAAAATCCACATTTTTGCAGGTGAGACATTAAAAATACAAAAACCATGAGAGTGGAAAGATGCATTTTAGTCAAATTTGTCAGTTTATGCAACAATGTTGACGGTGAGACAAAACTATCTAAGTCTCTTTCTGCATTTGAAAAATATTGAGTCATTAGATGTGGCATTGAATAACCTTGTGTGTTTTTTTTGCGTGATCAAAGCCTTTGATGGCCGTCTAAGTTGAATATGTTCTCTCCACGTGAACGGGCGCAGATGCAGGTTTGTACGTCTTCCTGCTCCTTTTCATTCATTTCATTTCTTTCAGTTGTCACATGAACTGTTCAGGCTTATGGTTGAGGGAACGAAATAAAAGACAAGAAATGAAAAACCGTACAATTCAAAAGCTCAATGCTGAAGAGCCGACTGTTCGCAGCGCGGCGTACGTCCGATCACGGTCATGGAAATTTGAGTGGATGAAAAATTTGCTGATGGGCTCAAAAGCAAACAAACAAACAAATTTGAAGAGAAACTGAATGTAGGTCATAATCACTAAACTGATCAGAAACTCATGGTGGAACATGTCACTCTTTATGTATATTATTATAATTTGCTAGATTCACTTTACAAAATAAACTCATTTGTTGACGATATTCCAATGTATTGAGATGGAACTGCAAGTGATTTCTCCAAGTTTGTCTCAGCGTATTTCAGATCTTTGTGTTTTAAACTCTCAAGATGAAACCCGCCATGTTCCTGGGTGTGTGTATGTGTGAGATGACACGCACGCACGCACGCACGCACGCACACACACACACACACACACACACACACAGCTCATCGTTCCTCTTTCAGCTGCGGCCTCGGCCGGGCCGAGGGGACATCCCTGGGGCAGCGATGCCAATCTGAACCTGTCCGAAGTCAAGGCCCGTCTTGTGAATGTTCGGTTTGAAAACGTGTTCTTGAACTTCGCCGGCGGGAGCCGCGCCGTCTTTGAGGCCAGAGCAAACAACCTTGGGCTCGGCAGATAAACAGCTATTCCAAGAATTCAGAAATAAAACTGTTTTCTTTGCACTTTTCCCCACTTTTTTCAGATTGTCAGAGAGCAACCTCTAAGACGTGTTTAGGAAAACGACAATTTTCTTGTTATGCTGAAAAAAATAATCATGAACCTCAGTCACATTACAGTTTGAACAAGTTGTTGAAATAGACAATGAGAGTTTATTTGTTTATAAACATTATTAACGATTACCTAGCTCATACGCAGTATTCCTAATAGATATGGTTTAATGTAGCATTTTATTTCATTTTGAATGATTTATATTGGTTATTGATTGCTTCAAAAGAGATTAAAAAGGTCATTTATATCAGTAATTCCATAATAATTATGATACATTTTATTTAGAAGCGCCTTAATGACGCTGTACAAATCAGTAACAGCAAAATCAATAGGCAATCAACAATTTAAGTCAAACGGGAAACCTCTAAGATACGTTACAAATAGGATTGTGTTTCTATTATCTTTTAAAACAAATATTCAAGGTTTGCAAATAACTTATATTAGTCATACATTTTTTTGTAAAGTGCCAGTATTTGACGTAAGTAATGACGTTTCTAGGCCTACAAATTTTGCCTAATTGGTAAATCAATACATGGAGATGATGCTTAAATTTGAATTTATTTATTTCAAACAGACGACAAGTAAAAACAGGGAAAAACAAAAATGAGAACCAACGATCAGGGCCGTTGATGTGCCAATTTTACATTATTTGTTCGAACACAATACTCATCAATTTCTGATTCCTTTCAAAGGAAACTGGAATATTATAGATTTGTTTTGATGCAGCAGATTATCCAGATCCAGAGGGAGTTAAGCTCAAGATTAAAGTTGAAATAATAAGAATAAGAAACAGCAGCTATTTGTCATTTAGTTCAAAATTCAGAAGCGTTAAACTTATTTCTGTGTCACTTTTACATCACTTTTATACATGTCGAGTGTTTTCTTAGCACCTCATCCCTCTGCAACAGAAAAAAAAAAGAAAAGGAGGACCGACCGCATTGTATGGTATCACCAGGTAGTGATGTATTCCAAGCTTTTGTTTCAGTTTCTTGGGATGAAAAGACGTTCAGCAACGGGCAAAATGCAAGCGCTCGCCCTGAACACGTTTTCAAGTCACTAACATTACACCAGTAACACAACTGGACTTGTTTTGTCGGTTTAAAAGTGCCTTTTAAAAATGACACTGCAGCAGCTTTTAAACATCATTTTTTTCTTTTTAATCAAGCTTATGTTTCTGTGTTATTATTTAGTAGTCCCGCGTACCAGCCTGACCTTCAAAATAAAAGAAATGCCTTTTCATCAGCTGTGAATGGAGAAATAAAAAAAAAAAATCCCCATAATTAACCAAAACAAAATGGTTGAAAACATTCTGTGTGATTGATCTATGCGACGCGTTTCACCTTGTGAATTACTCTAATAAGATAAAGTCCGGATTAACGTTGTGATTCACCGAATTGCACTTGAACCGATCGCAACAGCGTTTAAAAAGAGGACGAAACAAAGACGTGTTGCTGCCTGTGCAGGTTCAGGATGTTCACACCGGCAAAGTAAAACTCACAGCCATTTTATTAGAGCAGAAAAAAAAAACAGTTTGCACTAGAGCAGTGGTTCCCAAAGATCCGCTACGGATTACAATGATATCCCCCCAAAAAGAAAAAAGAATCAACGGGGCAACACACATCATTCAACCAGACATAAACCTATACATATTGTACATTTTGTTTTCAAACTCCGCTGAAATTTATTTTACACTTCAGGTTGCAACATAACAAACTACAAAACCATCTTAACAGTGAGACACTTCTGTGTAACTGTTTTTTGTTTTGTTTTTCATTCATCCATACCGCTTCCTGAGACCCCCTGCGATGGTCCTGCCATTAAATCTCAGCCAGATTTTGCAGGATGCTTCCGGCAGTCCAGGAGTTACAAAGGAATTCAATCGCAATAAAGTCCGCTGAAATGAGTGGTCGTGCAACACGAAACACGAAAGAAGCAAAAGTTTCTGTGGAACACTTTTGCAGGGCGCTGTGAAATCGTTCAGAGTCTGAGTCTGTAACAGAGCGCGGTGGAATTTCTCATCCGGTGCCAACATGGCCGCAACAAGGAGGTCAAGCCCTTCCTGACCCAGCATCACAGTGCAATCCTCACACCTTCGCCCCGCTTTGTTAACGGATCCAACAGTTAACTGTCTGAACCTGCTAAATTAGAGCCACCGTCAAAAACCACCATGTTCAAAGTAATACTGAGGAGCGTTCTGCGCTCTTTACCCAGGCGTATCGACTCCAGACGTCTTCCTTCCTCAAAGCACTCGCATGAAAACAAAACACTGAAACTGAATCTGGGTGTTTCAGTGAAATGCCTCTGACTTCCACAACTTAGAGGTTGAACGTCTCTTACCTTTACGTATTCTGCACTGTCTCTGTCTTATCTTTTTGTCCTCAGGCATGAGTAGCTTTTTTTTTTCAGTCACCTCATGAACTTCCAGCCCTGGCTATCAAAATCCCAGTTCATATTCGTCCCCCATCCTAACCCTAATCCTAACCCTAACCCGAACCCTAACCCAAACCCTAACCCGAACTCTAACCCAAACTCTAACCCGAACCCTAACCCGAACTCTAACAGAACCCTAACCTGCTTCCTGTTTCCCCAACCTGGCCAGTTTCATACACACAAACTGGCTAAAGCATCTCTATATCCATCCAGCACCTCAATAGGCTGAAAAGAAGAACCAAAAAAAAAAAAAGAAAAAAATGCCCCAAAGCTTCACAAACACCAATTTCCTATCTTCGCATTTGAAGCTATAGTGTTAGAAATGGCTCCCAGAGGCTCACTCCCACATATATCCTTTCTTATGCTCATGCTGAACCGCCATACTGCCCTTCAGATCAGTAATATCATCAGACAAATCACCTTGAAGTGTTGCGCCGGGCTTCAGGGGCTTAGTGCGCCGCCTGATTAAGCAGACTGCTTGCAAAAAAAAAGAAAGGAGTAAGATTTATGGTGAGAATGTTGGTTCCTGCACAGTACACCTTCTGTTATGCAAATCAACATCTACATTCTATGCAAAAATATCACAAAAGATTCCATTAACCTCACCCCACGTGGTCCGTATCATTAAGATGTAAATTTTTTTTTTCCTGGTTTAAGATTAAAGTGCTTGTAATCATCGGCTGCCGCACTTTACGCTTCTGTAAAGCAGGTGGAGGCCCGACTGCCTGGGAACGAGTCCAGAACCTAAAATTAGATCGTCATGCGGCTTCAATTAGCCTTCTTGCTTCCGATGTGACGAAGCTGGAAAAGTTAAGAAAGAGACAAAGATCTTATTAAAGCTTGAGAAATATTTGGATCTGAACTTTGACATGTTCTTTGTTTTTGTTGTTTTTTTTATTTTTACTCGTATTGATAAACCTTGTATTTCCTGCCTCTAGCAATAATCATTACAGTTTCTTTCTTTCTGTCTTGGTTTTTCAAACTCCAATTGTCTTGAGAGCACTTTAAGGCAAATGAATGTCTTCCTGCAGAGATAAAAAGCAAAATGACATTTTCTCTCAGTTAAACATTTTTTGCGTACCTGTGCTCCTTAAGGTATGTTTCATAGTGTTGTATTCAGTTTTGTTTTCTCTTAATGTAACAATCGTTTTAATTGTAATTTCTCAAAAATCAACCAACACTTAACAAGCAGGCAAAGTTGCCTAAAAAAAAAAAAAATTGTAATCTTCATTTAGTACCATTTTCCTGTCTCCCGGGATGTGAGATTTCCATGGTAACCAGCTGCAGTACCAGCTGATGACAAAAAGCATCCAGTTGGATGCTTAAAAGAAGAAAACAAATGCATTTCATTCGTTTTTTATTTATTTATTTATTTTATGTTTATGATCACCCAGCACATGTTTATCCCATGAAATTACTTTAAAATGCGGTGTTCAAAACACGAATGTACTCTTTTTAAAGGAACCAAGACCATCCGCACCAACTTGATCTGACAAGTGGCCAATAAAATTCCAGCTGAATTACTCAGTCGTCTGATCCGGCCAATTCAAACAGAGCGCAGGCCAAGCTGGACGAGCTGGTGGGGGTGCAGCTGACGCAGCGCCTCGATAACGAGATTTAGCAAAGACGTTGTCGGATTGTGCAAGGCAATGCACGTGCTTTTCCATGGCAGTTCTGGATCGTAATTCGTGTCGTGGAAATCTCTCTGTGGAGGCCGTACAACTTTTTAACTAATTATGCAACAATCTGACCTAGAAATAAACATCATTATGATGTGGGTCAACATACATAAACCGGACGAGTGTAACTGCAGTCCCGTTAAATTAGCATCATGTGTTTGCTGCAGTCAGAGGAGAAGGCAGTGCATTAAAAGTTATGCGCTCACACACATAAACGTTACATGCCAGCACATGAAAAGAAGGATTTTGTTTTCATTTTAATAAAACTTTCACCATCTTGAAAGGCATATTAATCCATTCTTATGTTTTCGAGAACAGGATGTCACGTGTTGACCAGGGATCGGATCAAAGCACAGAAAGCGCAACAGGCGGTTTGATAATAGACTGAGGAGCCTGACAGGGAAGCATCACAGAGAGCCTGACGTGGATACAGCAGGGGACGGAGGGGGAGCAGAAGGGCACGGGGAGCAGGTGTGACGAAGGAGATGAGGAACAGCTGGAGTGGAAGCCCAGGCGGAGGAGAGACGAGTCGGAATACAGCTGTGCAGAGAGATGGGCTGAGGAGAGCAGGGCGGAAAAAACTGTGAAGGAGAGAGACGAACATCTCAGAGAGCGAGTCGAAAGCACCGGCTAATCACTAAACTGAAATGAAAAGACCTAAACCAATTAACAAAAAGGAACGGTAATGAAAAGCCGAACTCTAACGCCGAGAGCTAAAGGGAATGAACAATAAGAATAAACGTAGAGCTGAACTTGAGGACCAAACAATGTGAGTAAGCAAATGGTCGACACTGGAAGCAGAGATGCGACACGACACAGGAAGCCTCTCTGTGACTGTGACTCCAGCCACAGGAGGAAACAAACAGCTCATTTAAAATCATTTCATTTAAATGAAATCTTTATTTCATTTAAATGTCAGGAGAACTGCAGAAAGCTGAGCATTAAACTGATAACCGTCTCTCTTTCTCTGTGACTAAACATTGCGTTGCTGTAACGGAAGATTTTCCTTCTAATTGCAGAAAAATTAATTTGAGAAACTTTATAACCTATGATTTAGTTATGATCTGCTCTATTGCTTGAATAGATTATTTGAATGCAGTTAGAGGAGAGCCACTGTTTCCTGCAACACTTTCAGAGCGTATCATCAGCAGCTTTGCATCAACAAGCTGAACGTTTTGACAGATTCTTGGCAAAATAGCTCAAGGACGCGATCCAGATCGCATTTATGCCATTTTCTTAACAGTGATTTTCATGTTCTTTCCCCTCAGATTGTCAACTGGTCAATTTCAGAGCCACTCTGCCGTAGCTCTGCTTGCCTCACTGTCTTCCTGGGAGGTGAACTTCTGCCGCCGTCTCAAAGCTGTTGTGGCCTCTAACAGGTTTTCTCGCTCGGTTTTTAGCTGCGTCTTCCCATCGACTCTGACCAGATCCGCTGACCCTGGTGGGAGAAAAAAAAAAAAAGTTTCCTCATCGCGTGGTGTTAATCCTAGCATGTTTTTGAAATGTAATGCCACGGGGGCTGCTTCTCCGATTAACGTTTTGCCTTTGTCGGTTTAGATTAGAGCTCCTTCCTTTTATCAGATAATTGGCTGAGCAGAGCTCCAAATATTGCTCTGCACCCAAGAACTTATTCAGACTTCCCGCCAGCTTTCTCACTGACCTTTTCGCTGTTCCTTGCTCTTCGTGAGGCTGTTTTGCCCACTAATGCTCCCTGATGAACCTCTGAGGCCTTCAACGGACACCTGGATCTGGATTTCTAAGTTGTTTAAACCGAACCAAACATGGAGAAGCGGCGATCACCATAAATCTGGAACAAACTTCCAGAAAACTGCAAAACACTCGAAACACTGAGCTCCTTTAAGTCAGGGCTTTGATTCATCATAGCTGGAACATATATTTGATGTGTATTTGCTTGATGATTGCGATGATGGCATTTGACAAAATGTAAAGCTTCATAATAGAATGTTTTTATGACGTGAGCCATTTCGAACTGCCTTGTCGCCGCAGTGTGCCATCCAAATAAACCCGACTAAATCAATTCATTACGATGTGCGTGACAACGACTTGATAGCGCAAATGACATTGCTTTTGAAACTCAGCAGCTCCCCAACGCCAACGGTAAGAGTTTGTGATTTGGATCTGCGTACAAGCTGCAGACCAAAGCCTGAGATCGCTCAACGTCTGCTTGTTACCGTGGAACCGCTTCCCCGGCTGACTTGTTGAGATTTAGCACATTTGCTTTCGCCCATTTCACCTGATGAGTTTAGCAACGTAACACAGCCCCCGGGGTTAAAAGGAGGTGCACAGGACGACAGGGGCCCGATTACCTACACAGCATTAAAAAGTACCAGTACTAAACGGGGAACTTTACTGTGATTGGTCGGCAGTATTTCCTGGGAAACAAACGGGGGGGGGGGAGGGAGTTCGGTCCACTTTGCCTCAAAGCTCCGAGGTAGTTTCTGTGATGTACGGGTTGTGTTTTATGATAGGAATGAGAGTGTGTGTGTGTGTGTGTGTTGTGTGTGTGTGTGTGTGTGTGTGTGTGTGTGTGTGTGTGTGTGTATGGGGGGGGGATATGCTGGCAGTGCCTGCAGTTTGTTTACTGCTGGGTTTCAGGCTATGGCACAGAAAATGACTCAACAATGTCAGCTTTAGAATAATAGCCCATTAGTTTAGACCCCAGGGCAGATTTCAACAGAGATACCGTGACACGTTGTCATGGAGAAGGCCAGGCCTCGGTTAAGGTGATGGGGGGGCTAAGCTTGCACGGGTTATTCAAAGACAATGGCTGCTGTCTACATTGTCGGAGACGTGGAGTTTTTATTCATTTATTTTGGGGTTGTTGCTGAAAGCAAGGCGGGGATTCATGTTTCCCTTCATCCGAACTCGAAATAAAAACTCTGATCGTCCGTTGTTCACTCAGGACTCAGAGTCTCGCCAGGTACAGATGAGGACAGATGGGGACAATTAGGACGTCTGCGTGCGGCCCTTCACAAAATCATGTTTTATGTGTCGCCGCATGTTTTCATTGATTACTTACCAGAAATAAATCTGGCTCTTTTCCTGACGTCTGTATTTCCCTGAAAGGTAATTATCCTAATTGAAACTATTCATGCCTACATAGCAGATGGACCGCCTTGTTTCTTATTAACATATGTACGCACTCTACCACATTAATTTGTCCTCCATTAGCACGACTCCAAGGTTTGGCCAATAATAAACCTAATAAACTTAATAAAAAAAACCCATACATATATATATTTATGTTTCTGAACTCTAAGAAAAGCAAATAGAACCATTCAGCAGTAATTTCCTTCTAAACCATTGTTAAGAGAAAAAGAAGATGTGCATCCAGAAATATTTTTTACCCTCACACTTCACATATTTATGGAGTTTGTATTTTTTTAATGATCATTTGAAATGTTTTGGGTTGCCCAATGAAGGCAGTCACATCTTAACTTGTTAATATTTTCAAATGAAGAGTAAAGACAACAAAAACAAACAACATAACTGGACATATTGTCTCCGATTTCTATACTCGATTGTTTGCTCATTAAAATATGAAATCTTTTATTTTTTTGGAGTATTATTCCACCTCAGTCATTTCGGAAGATTTAAAGGGCAAATTCTGTTAATGTTGAATTCAACAAAAAACAAAAAGAAGAAAAATTGAGACTCCTGAAAACCCAGAAAGCAACATGTATGTGATAACAATGTGAAGTTTAGATGTTCATTCATTGAGTTACAGAGGCGCTTTTGACTGAAGGCTGGTTAAAATGTCAGGGCCATAATTGAACAATTAATCCGCCGCTTGGCTGCAACGTTTCCATCCGTCCTGCCTGGCAGCGGTACGAACGCTGCCTCTGGATCCTCAGCTGGAACCAAACATTTCATGGTCAGAATTCCAGCAAGCGTCGCTTCGACACAGCTCTTCAAGCGTCGAGACGGTGAGCTCAAAGAAAGCCGATGAATAATTTGGATAACCCCTTGTTACCTTTTCAGGTTTAATCAGGTAAAAGCTGGAAAAAAAAAAAAAACAAAACCTGCGATAACATCTGACATCGGTAGCCAAGCCACGAGGCATGAACGCAAAATACAAATCAATTAGACGCTGGCACAAGCTGAATGGTTTGACATGGAAAAGTCAAATCATCATTGGCTGCGCAGCATCTGTGAATAATGAGAGGAAGAAAAAACAAAACCCTGAGGCGTTTTCTGACTGCACTTAGTCATGCATCACATTTTTTCAAAGCCTGAAAGCACAATGCGGAGGAGATGAGCCCGGTGGATCCTCAGACTCACTGCCATCAGTCATTTTGCTGTACAAACTTTGCAGAGATCAGAGTAGCAGGGGAACTAGAGTGTCCCTAGCATGGATAAGTTTGGACTGGGGGAGAAGAGCCTGGAGAAAACCCAAAACATACAGGGGTTGACACACACCGGCGCAGCATATCCTCAAGCTTGGGATGTTTTCTTTTTTTTTCCTGCGACAGGAAAACTAACCAATTATCCCACCATGTAGCCTGGGAGATGCATGCTGGGATTTCTATTGTTTTGAAACAGACACAGCTCTACGTTAAATTGAAAGTAATAAAAAAGGGGAAAAAAAATGTAGAACAGAGTCTTACAGCTTCTGTTTAAAGCCATAACTATAGAAACAGGTGCAAAAAATGCCATATCATGGATCACTACAGTTAGTACAAAACTTTAAATGACATTTATTTCTTGTTATTTTATTCTGATTCAAAGACCAATGTTGAAAAAATAGAATAAGTGCTGGCTAGACTTGGTAGTTAATATTAAAACTGGCGCCGCCCTTTGGCTAAAAGTGTTATTGCCCCAATTGGAGCACAGTGTCAGTGTGATATAAAGATTTTGCAGAAGAATCACGATTCTCTGTGGTTTTTAATGAGTGGATTCATTTGAAAGGACCGTGTTTTATTTGTGTCAACATGGGACAAGTCAATGTTCTGAATTGACTTCATTCTGAAGTTTTGCTATCCGTTGCGTTCACCTCCATTTTGTTTCAGCTTTCCTGTAGCGATCCGAGGAAATGATCCTGAAGCTCCACACTGCTGTCATGTATGCAATTTAGCAGATTCTTTCTTGACTTCCTGTCATGTCTTCCTCTGTAGCTGGAAGCTTTATTAAACACGCCAGGTGATTTTTTTTTTTAGGTCTCCCTTTCACACTTATATCCTTCAGCTTCTGCATCGATCCAGAAAGAATATTAAGGAACTCCACAGCTTCACACACTCTCAGCTCTCCAGTGTTATGAAAATATTGTCTCCAGCTACCAGGTTTCCAGCAGTGTGTGTATCTTAACTGCGCTCCTCTCAGGTGTTTCCAGTTTCATGCCTTGTATTCTGGGCGCAAACGTATCAATTTCTTGACCCATTTTCTTTCCCAAACGCTCCGTCAGCTACCAAATTCAATTCAATTCAAAAATACTTTGTTGATCCAAAAGGGAAATTACATGTTGCTGTAACTCATTAATTCAGATTCTTCAAGGAGAGGAGAGATCTCTTAGCGGTCTGTGTCACAGCGAATCTGAAGAAGCCTCTGACTGAAGATGCTCTGTTTTCTCATGAAGAGGATAATCGGGTTTGTCCTTAATTGTTTTAATAATTTTTTTTTTTATCGTTTTACATGTTAGACTTTTTAAGATTGTCCACACTGCGTGTCGTTCAGACATTTTATTCACCCCAGCTTAGTGTATGTAGGGGAAAAAAAAACACTTTCTGTTTTGTTGTTTTTTTTCGCCTTTTGCTAAATCTTGCCCATTGCCTCTCTAACTCTTCTCGGTTTCTCTGTGAGGTCATACATTCTTCCTCGCCCGAAGTCCGCTGGCGTTGGCCTGCCTGAATATCGTTCTGCCTGCCTGTTCACATGACATTTGGCTTCTTTTACTTCCTCCCCCATGGTTATTTATCTACCAACCTTGCTTCTTCTTCTGCCATGTTGTGCATTTAGGTCTTTTTCTGTGAACTGGCAGTGAAGGATCCTGCTTTCAGTTCAAAGAATTATCGCAGCTTGACAAAAAATAAAAAATAAAAAAATTGAGGAAACTCAAAAGTTCTTTCTTTGCAGACTGTATGTCTTTAGATCACACACACACACACGCACACACAAAAGCTAGTGAACCCAGCAGCTACCAGCCCAACACACACCTCCAAAGACCGAGTCACGTTGGCCTCGACTCTTGGCGTAATCATCCACCGCTTTGAAAGCATTCAAAGCATTTCTTCTATCGCTCTCAGGCCGAACGCTTCACTAAAGCGACTTGCAACAGTCTTGCCGTTTCATCCGGCAGCTTTCTGACAAAGACCGACTCGGATCTGAATGCTCTCTTGTCCTTGAAGACGACGTCGATCGCAGCACTGAAAGCCAGAAATGTTCGCTGGAACATTTGTGATACTTCATGGTTGTGGTTGTGGTTTTGGTCTAATCAATTGTCAAATTAAATTTGACTGAAAATGTCAAATGACCTTCAGTTCTGAATGCGTGTTCACATTCTCGGCATTATAGAGACATGAATGTCCTCATTTAGGATCAGATTCTAAAGGCAGAAGGCAACAAAGCGACTGTCATTACAAAAGTCCGTCGAGTGACATAAAAGGAGGGAAGAAGGTTTAATAACTGCATAATAAATGTATAAAACCAATAATAATCTAGCATTCTCTAAATCAACACATTTTACAGCTCACAAAAACATCAATATTACACCTAAGATTACATTATGCAATCAAGGCGGATTATTTCTGTCTGTTTGCATTAGTTGCCATGTTTGACCTTTGAACAAAACAAATACACTGAGGATATATACGGCCCGGTATCAACAGACAGACAGCTGCCGAGATGCGAGCGCGGGGATGGAGCGAGGGAGACCGGCGGGAGCAGAAAGCGACGAGTTACGCCGCCCTGACCCGACCTCACTCGTTCCTCTCACCTCCGCTTGTTTGGGCCGTAACCGCTCCTGTTTTCAAGGCAGGCCGAGTCCCGCAGGCCGAGTCCTGCAGGGAGCGAACAGAAACACGGCGTGTCAGACCTGGAGCAGAGAGGCTGATTGTTGCCAGGTAAGAGAGCAACATCAGACCACTTTGAGCACTGTAGCAGTCCACAACAAAAAAGCTTAACACGTTAAAAAAAGAAAATAATAAAAATGTGTTTCAAATTTTCTTTCCCTGACAAAATATGCTAAGATATTACCAGGGAAACTAATAAAGAAGCTGCGTCTGACATTCAAAGTGTAGCAATCTGTTGTGTAAGTACCCTTTATCGGTAATTACAGAAGAGATTTTCTGCAGCGTAAACCTTCGCTTTGGGAATTTTTAGGGGAAAAAAATGTACTCAAAACCCTGGATTCCAATCTACATATTCCTCCTGAAAACAACTTTATATGCAGTGCATAAAATGTGTGTGGGGGAAAGCCACGCATTCAAAGACAGAACATGAAAGAGGATGTAGAATCAAATCAGCTGTTTCCATAAGAAACTCTGAAATATTTCCCATCGCTGTGCCGTTTGCCTTTCAATGGCTGGTTTCACTGCTGCAACAGCCAGAACTACGTCCAAAAGCCATTAGACTAAACTGTGACTGAACCTAGACTAAACAGTTTAGTGTGGAAATCTGTATTTCAAGTGAATTAAATTGTTATTCTTTGTCTTTAGAAAAGCAGAGATTTGGCAACTACTTCTTAGTTGTCGAATCAACTCAGACGTAGATTGACCAGGGTTCAGATTTAAGATTATTTCTTCCGCTGCGATTACAAAAACCTTTTTGTTTTTATCGGCACAAAGTCGGAACACAGCAGTGATGAGGTATTAGTCAATACGCAAATATTCATATACAGTAATTATGTGTAACGTACCAGCTTCACACCCCTGACGCAGACGCACAGAAATAGCATTACTTCTCTTTTCTATGGTTCATGTGTGAAGGGATGAAAGTCATGAGCATCAATGTCAACTTTTTTTCCCATTGTAACTAATTGCTTGACCATTAGGATCAATACTTTATTGGTGTCCCTAAGCAATCAATTACTTAAGTGAAAAATTCAGAGAATAGGCCATGCAGTGCTACTATATGAGCCCACTCTGAGCACTCGTCATTATAAGATAAGCAGGATGCAGCATTTGCATCAATCAATCATCAATCAATAAATCAATCAATTAATCAATCAATCAATCAATCAATCAATCAATCAATCAATCAATAAAGCACATTTCAGCAACACTGCAAGTTCAAAGTGCTATATTTCATAAACTCCTGGCCAGTCAGTGGAGCTGCAACACAGAATGATGCAAAAAACCCAAAACAAAACAAAAAAAAACTTATTTCATAGAATCGCCTCAATTGCAAAATTATGTTGTGTTTTTTTTTAATTAGCTGAATATTGACAACGTTTTGCGCACATTTGTCATGAAAGAGCTTCTAGTGACTTCATACTTCAGACTGGACAGCAGTGACATTTTGACCACAACAATTATTCCACATTGAAAGCGGTTTGAATCCCCTCTCTTCTCCAGGTTGATGTTTAGTTTGAACTTCAGAAGGCTGTTTTTGATGCTCAGATGCCCCGGGGGTGAATGGCTTTCTGCATATATATATAAATATTTATATATATATATATATTCTGCATATATATATAAATATTTTTAAATCTATTGAATTAGAGCGACTACAGAATTCACTCTGAACTTTGTTTAACATTGAAATATGTAAGAGAAACCAGCCACGGTGCAACAGGCTGCATTTAATTTAAACCAAATTCAAACGCTTTACTGTTTATTTGATATCAAAGTAAAATTAAATTCAAAATTTTGCAGTGTAGAAGGTTAAAAGGTCCTTTTTTCTTATTTTCCTACTAATAATAGCTACGAGGAATAAAACTGGTTTCATTTATGTATCCAATTTAGCAAAGTGCTCATATATGAATTACTGACCTTGGTGGAAAAATGAAGTTGTTTAAGGATAAAATGGGAAAGAGCGTCCGGCACTTCTGACTTTATCATTGGCTCCGCTTCCCAGTAAATAATCAATGGAACAGCCAAATAAATAAATAAAACCTAAATCAATAAACTGCTTTCTGTCTGCTCCTGTCAATCTGCTGGGCAAGGCACATATTGTTGCCGTGACAGCCGGCCCATTACTGGAGATAAATGTTTTTCCAGTGTGCCGCTCCCGTTTGTTTTCAGTGAACTGTGGTATGATACGGTCAGCGAAACTGTTTTCCCATCACAGCGGACGCCAAGTCAAAAGTTCACGTACGAAATTTTTATGAAGAACTCGGCTTGACCTTGAACTTCACCCTGCGAGTCTGCTGGGGAATCTGCGCCTCTTGGCGAGCGCCGCCGGTCAAAATCAGTCTGCATTTTTTTCCTGCTGTTGGTCTGGGACTGTTTGACGAGGTTTTTCAGGAATATCTACTAGACTTTATCCTTTTATGTACAATATAACATGTATATATATATATAAAAAATGTGGCCAGTCAGTATCAACTGACTTCTCTAGAAGTGGCATTTGCTTCAAAAGGTTCGTATTGGTGCAAAGCAGAAAGGATTTATCTGGTCGGGATAGAAAACAATAAACTTGAACCTAAAGAACATTCTTCACCGCTTAAGAGTAGCTTTCACGTTTTCTTTGCATTGCTTTTGGCAAATAAAATAAATCCATGGCACTGCACTTCCTCCCCATCTGTCAAAGGTCTGAGGGAAACCTCCTGACTTCAAAATTAGAATTTTTTGGGGGGGAGGGGAAAAAAAAAAATAAAAATCATCCAAGGAAGCCAACAAATGTTGGAGTGCAGCCACGTGGATGGGTCTGCACAGCTGCACTCCAACATTCATTTCATCCACGGATGAAACAGAAACGTGTCCATCCGTCTCCACGTCTGTCCAGCTGTCAAACAGACTGGCAGCTCGGCCTGTCGGGGCGGCGCTTCAGACGCTGCTATGCTATGAAAAGCTGCATTGAAGGACTGGATTCGGTGTCAGAAAACAGAGGAAACACTAAGTAGCTGCTTACAAACACTTGACGTGAGCAGACATCTGTGTGTCATTATTTTTTTTTTTTTGAAAAGTGACCATTTTGACCGTTAGCTCTTAAAGGTAGCATGAGAAAAGGACCAGCTGTATTTTGGTTTTGATAAAAGGAATCGATGAATTCAACTCATGGACTCTTCTGTAACCTCAGACATCAAGAACTCAGCATGGAGAATGAACAATTCTCTGCAGTTCCCTTTGAATGTGATGCCCCGAAATAAAATGCAAAGCACCCAAGGGTTTTAATAAGTCACATCATTGCAGCACATCAGTAATATTCAGAGACACGTGCTTTTATTATTATTATTATTATTATTATTATTATTATTGTGAAAGCAGCCTCACTGATTCCTTTGTGGCAAAAAAAAGAAGAAACCCCCCCCAAAACTTTTAAATAAAACAGTGGGGAAACGCTCTTCTGTAAAGCTCCAGCCCTAAATTCACGTGCAGCTCTTGGCACCAGAGTCTGCCTCAGAAACCGGCCTTGACCTCCAGCATCCACATTAAACACGGATGGATTCATAAATGGGCAGAATGAGACCCAGAACAATAACTGCTTCTCTCCCTCTCCTCCCTCTCTCCTCCTCCTCCTCGTCTCCAGCATCATCGCAGCATTTCATGGTTGGTGGTACGGCTGCTGACGCCACCGGCCCAGCCCGCCCCCTGCAGCCCCCCTCTTATTTAAAGTGCGAGACCGGGTCCAGATGCTGAGAACCGGGAGACAGACTGGAAGCGGCGCAGCCAGAGCGCGCAGACGCGTCTGGTGCGCAACAGGGGGGGGGGAGACGCAGACCGACCGACGCCTCCGATGTGCTGCGGATGGTTTGATGCAGCACGGAAGACTTTCCAGCTGTTGGAATACATCGCTTTTTATGTTTGTTTGGTTTTGTGTTTGTGTGTGAGACAGAGAGAGTTATATAAAGTGATGCGCAAATAGTGAAGCGCGGGATTTCATTTCGATCCTGAGGAAGGAGGGAGCATGGAGACGCGTCCGGAGTCGGTGGCGTGAAGTGGAAGAAAAACAAAGAATACATTAACAATAGCAACAACGAGAAGAATCTGCCATGAACTTGTCGGAGTCCGTGTGGCTCGTGGGAGAGCCGTGGAACCTCAGCGCGCTGGAGGAGGACGGGGAGAAGAAAAACCTGTTCGGGATCGACACGAGCAACTACATCGCGCTGCTGTTCTTCCTCATCATCTTCACGCTGGGCGTGCTGGGCAACTCCATGGTGATCACGGTGCTCGCCCGGAGCAAGCCGGGCAAGCCGCGCAGCACCACCAACATCTTCATCCTCAACCTGAGCATCGCCGACCTCTTCTACCTGCTCTTCTGCGTCCCCTTCCAGTCCACCATCTACGTGATGAACACCTGGGTCTTCGGCGCCTTCATCTGCAAGTCCATCCACTACGTCTTCACCGTCTCCATGCTGGTGAGCATCTTCACGCTCTCCGCCATGTCCGTGGACCGCTACGTCGCCATCGTGCACTCCAGGAAGTCGTCGTCGATACGCGTGGCGCGGCACGCGCTGGTCGGCGTGGTGGCGATCTGGCTGCTCTCGCTGGCCATGGCGGCGCCGCGCATGCACTACTTCAACCTGTTCCACGGCGACAGGAACGAAACCTACTGCTGGGACATGTGGCCGAATCAGAACCACAAGAAGGTCTACGAGGTGTGCATGTTCGTCTTTGGATACGTCTTGCCCCTGCTGCTGATTTCCTTCTGTTACGCAAAGGTAAAGCGGGGCGCGCGGGGTGGGTCAGTGCGCACACATTATCGATCAACCACAAGCTCCATCTGGTGTCTGTTTTTTTGTTGCTCTTGTTTTGTTCACAGGTGATAAATCACTTGCACAAAAAGCTGAGAAATATGTCCAAAAAGTCGGAGGCTTCAAAGAAAAAGGTAGGGATCGCAGCGGTTCATCGATTTGTTGCATTTTGTGATTTATTAGCAAACGAATCATTTGGTTATAGAAGTTGTATGGCTGTCTGCCCAGGGCAGTGATGCAGCCTGGGGGTGGAAAGGGGGGTTGGCATCATGAACACTAGAGAAAAAACAAAGTGAGTTGTTTGCTTGGTTACGTTCTCACAGATTTTTGTCCATTTACTGAATCGTCTCCACAGTGTTGCTTTTTCTCTTAAGCAACTCTTCAGAAAAATAAATAAATAACTGGAAGTGCGGCACAGCCCGACTGCGATTCATCATCTTTATTTCAATATCTAATTTGAAAATACTTATGCGTCAACAGTGAATGGAAATCTGTTAAACACTGCATGAGATTTATGAAGCGTTTCAAAAGCACGCACAGAGAGCAGTTTTATTGCTCAGGTTGAGCCATAAAAACAACAGAGGGGTTTATAATCTGCATTATTCTATACTTGAGACACTTTTAAAAATGTTTTATCATCATCATCATCATCATCATCAGCAGCAGCTGTACCAGGACAGAGATAGGTTTCGTTTGGGACATTTTCTTCACCTCTCACCTGATTGCTGTTGGACAGACCGTCCCCGTCCCTCAGCCCTGCACGGATCCTCTGACCTCCAACATGGACCCTAAACCTCAAAATGTGTCGTAAAGACGCCGTGTTGATTGCAAAACAATTCACTTCCAGTCTGACCAGTCTAAACATATAATGTCGCACCCAAATGCAAAACATCCACATATTAGTAATTGTAAAGAACATAAACCACAATCAAACTCAGTCAAATGTCCCAACTGCAACAATACATGCTGGATTGCTTTTCCATCACTGGGCGGGTATAATTATCAGAATTAGATATGATGGAATAAATGTGATTTTATACCAGGGCATCAATCAATCATTGTATTCAGAGACACTCACCATGTTTCCAGATCAGTTTATCCACTGCGGGTTTGTTCTTCCTTTGACAAGGCGTTTAACTCTTACATCAGAGTTAAATGCCTTCTGGAAACTCCCCATGACAACAACAACAGGCTGTCCAGCATGCACTCAGAGAGCTGCATGCGTTTCTCCACCTGACTCTGCATTCATTTGCCATTTTGGATAGGGGCGATATGGCTTTCTGTCCCTGCCTGGCACAGCCTGCTGGGCGCCATGGGAAAAAAAACATAAACTACAGAAACATCACATCTAATGGACTGAAAAGTTTGGTGGCTCGCTGGTTTGGCGGTGAACAATTAGGACTGCTGATCAAGTGAAAACAACTCTATGCCACCTATTTCTGGCGAGCATTGCTTACATGGGGATTATTCATTTATTTCAAAACTGCGAGTGAAATATAGAGCTGGGGTTGTTCAAACTGTGGCCCGGGAACCAATTTGAAGCCGTTGGAACAACTTTGGGCGACCCTCGATCACGACTCAAGAGTGCTCTACGTTTGGTTTGCCAGCTCAGGCAGTTGGTACAGAGAAACGTTTAAAAAGATCATCAATCCCCCCCAAAAAATGTTGGAAATCATTTACTGTCTACCTGGAAGACTTTTTATTTTTAGTTTCAAATATAGAACAATCTACAGTTACTCTTTCTACAGGAGCCAGTCTATACTTTGATTGTTTCATTCAAATAATGTGCATTTAATTTCCTGTTGATCAGGTAAACGTAAAAAAGACCAAATACTTTTAATTAAAAAAATGAGTGATTACAAATTTTGTGGTTCCTCAAGTAGATTTGACTTGATTGTCTTTGGAGAATCGATGAAAAGCTATTTTTTGTTCAGTTTTGGCCCCAATGAGAAATCGTTACTGTAAGTCTTTAATTGTCCTCAAAATGGACCGAAATTGATCCATTTCGGGTTCGTGCAAAACGTCTTGTGGCAGACGGATTTGAAACGAACAAGACCCTAGAGGTCCAAAAGAGGAAACATGACAAAATGGCTTTATCTGCACGTCAAGTCAACAGGACTGGACCGCCTGCGGTGTGTTGAGAGCAAGCGTTTCGAGAAAATACCACAGGTGGTTGATGAAGCCGTAGTTTGATTGGTGCTCGGATGATTTGGTGCTAAAGTAAAGGGTTGCAGCTGCGGGTTTTCGCTGGGAGTTTGAACTTTGTTCTGAATTGTGCACTGCACAAACACAACATTTTACTAAGTATTTTTGGTCTAGTTTCTAGTGCAAATACCGTAGTACACTCGAAATGAGAAAACTAATTTGCAAGTAACTTTTCAACAAGTTACTTTTAAGGGTTAAAAAACAAAAAAAAAAAACCCTAATCCTAAGTTAGTTTGATCTTATGTCAACTGTACTACTGTACTTGCACCAGAAACTAGACCAAAAATACTTGGTAGGATTTTGTGTTTTTAACAGCGTCCATATTTATTTCATCTACTGGCTGCTTTATCACTTCTAGACATTCAGCCCTGCAGAAGAAAGAACTTTTTTTGCTTGTTTTCCCCAAATCTCCAAAAGAGAATTATCATTGCCGTTGCGCTTCCTGTTCGCTGTCACATTCTACTTTGTAGGAGGTCATTACTGAAGCCAGTTATCTGCCGTCGCCTGATCTGTTCCTCAGTGCGTACGTCGCTTCTCGCAGCCGATCGGGCTAATGGCACACATCCGATAGCCGCCTACCGCCTTCCAGCCAGGTGGGGGGAGAAATGGCGGGGAGGCTACAGACTCCGGACATGGCTTGAGAGGGGAATGTAAATGTGCCTTGATGTGATCGCATGCGTCTCGGCAAACATGCTTTGCTGTGTGAGGCTTGAAATAGCCGGGAGGTGAGGCAGGAATGTCAGATGTTCTTGTGATTTACTGCACTTGTTGGGTGCAGTAAATCACTGTGCTCTGTTCTCTCAGTGGGGTTATTATGGCTCGGCTATCGACAGGGCATTAAACTTAGACCGTGATAAATATGTCTCTGAGACAAGATGCACTCCTAGGGCAGGGATGTCAAACTCCAGTCCTCAAGGGCCGGTATCCTGCAACTTTTAGATGTGCCTCTGCTGCACCATCCCTGAACAGAATAATTAGGTGATTAGCAAGACTCTGGAGAACAAGGAGGAGGTAATTAAGCCATTTCATTCCAGTGTTTTGTACCTGTGGCACATCCGAAAACTGCAGGACAGCGGCCCTTGAGGACTGGAGTTTGACGCCTGTGTCCTAGAGAGATGCAGATGTCAGAGAGAATATGTTGTCAAACTTTGCTGTGTCTCTTTTTGGACCTGTATCTCTATGCATTTGTGGCTCCCGAGCTGAACTTCTCTATTTTGCGTCCTGTGTGTTTCATTACACAAGATTAATCCGCAGTAAGGCATAGCAGACTCTTTGGAGAATCGATGAAAAACGAATCATGAGCCTACAGGAAGGCAAACAAATCAGCTGCAGTCTTTCACCCATTTGTCTCATTTAAATTGTACCTGGACGTGGCTTTTTTTGGGGGGGTGGGGTTGTTCTTTAAAAACCTATACGTGGATAAAAGTAATGCAGCCACACAGCATGAAGCCAGCTGGTGAAAACTCCTCTGGGGCAGCTTTTATATAAAAAGGGACAAAGGGGTGTTGAACAGCAAACAGATTTCACAGGAAAAACAAACCGGCATATTAGTGAAGTCAAAGGTCCGGTGATGACTCAAAGCCAGAACTCGCACTAATAATCTTCACTCACTTTGTTTTGCAGCCATGAAACTTCAGCATCATTAGTGAAACAGGCCTGTGAATAAGCTGCTTCATGGTTCAACTCCTGAGTAAATGTGGTTCGATCCTTTTTGTGAGTTGTAGAAATTCAATACAGTTGGTTTGTCTCTTTTTTTAAATGAAAAATGCGTGTGTTTTGCAGCAGAAGTTAAACAGGATTAGTGATGATGAAGAAATCGCTTTACCTAAAAGTTTTGAACACAGTTTGTACCTCCACAAACGCTCTTCTCCTACGTTCCTCAACTCTGACCAAAGCGGCTGCATCATTCAGCTGCGTTTGACTCGTTTTTTTTCCCTTTATACTGGTATTCATTTGGTTGCAATTTACAGCTACACCACTGGATGTCACTAGAGATTTAAAAACACATTTTGTTTGCAAGACAATGCATGTTTACGAAAATATAAGCAATGCCTTAAGCAAAGCTAGCTTGTGTTTAAAAAAACAAAACAAAAAGTGTTTTAAGTGGTATTCAAGCCATTCCCGTTTAATCAAACTCTAGTTTGTTTGACTAAGATGTTCATTTGGATGCGAATGCGTTTTCGGACCAGAAAAGCGAACTCTGCTGTGGCTCGAATGCATATAGGAATGAAAAGCGGACTGGAGGCTCCAAAAAGCAGGAAACGGACAAAAGCACACGGCATTCTGGGTAAATACAACCAAGACAAATGCGTAAATCTAGAGCTAGTGGGAAAAATAGCTTGTGGTCTTTTGCCACAAACAAAAGAAGAAATCCCAAAATCGCACTCCGTTTTATTCTACGTGTCCTGAAGAAGTTGTGCTCAAGATTTTCTTCATTTTGTTGTTGTTTCCGTCAGTGGTTCTTGGTGCAGCGCCGCCACAGGCGAGGAGGAAACAGTTGTTTCATTTGAGCAGTGGGAAAGTGAACTGCTCAAGCTAAAAATGTGACAATTGATCCCAATCAAATCTACTGAACTATCAGGTGTGAAAACACCTGTGAACATTGTCGTCTCGGCTTAACTTCAGTTTTCATGTTTAGTTCTAAGGTGATCCTTATGGCAAAATGATTTGAATAAAAATAGTATCCAAGTCTGACATTGTGTTTTAAAGAATATGTGATCAATGTAGTCGATGGCTAGTGAACTTAATTTATATACCAAGTTTTTAGCTGATTCACCTCCAACAGAGATGATTTTACTTTCAACTACTATCTGAAAATCTAACTTTTACATATCAAAAAAGGAATAAAAAAATATATATATAATAATAAGCTGTTTGTGCCACACAGGGGGAAAAAAAAAATCAAGAGGCACTTTTTGTGTATGGAAAAAGTCTCGTCAGCAGCTCTGTTAGCTCAGGGAAATCCAACGTGATTGACAGCTGGAACGACCGAGGTCGTTCCCAGCGCTGTTTGCAAATCCACACATCAAAGGCAGGCAGAAATGGTGTGGGTTGCGAGAAACTAAAACACTTCCGACAATTCCGACATAATTACCTCGCTGAGCTATAACGTTTTATTGGCGTCCCTGTGTTGTACCAGCGAGTTCAACAAACAGCCAGGATCGGCCCTGAGTGCTTGTTTCTCAGCTACCCAGGCCTCCAGATGGAGCACACAGATGGGTATGGATAATTAGGAAAATTAATATTTGTCCAAGTTAGCCTGAAATTGTCCAGTAGCGTCTATAAAGTGAGACGGGGGGGAACAGCTGATGCTGTGATAGTGTCCCTCATGAATGAATCAAGCAGCTTGACATTTCAGAAGTTAAAACGAGACGCACCTTTTCTTCACTGTCTGAAGTTAAAAAATGACCAAACGTCTCTTGTTTTTAGGTCAGTAGAAACGACCAAAATCCTAAATGCTCCAACAATGAGAAAGACGATGTTCTCCAGTCGTACAGATGCGAAGGCAACGTGTGCGGTTCTTTCATTCGCTTACATCAGCTAGGCTCTCCTTTATTATACATGATCTACTGCAAGTCCAAAGCTAAAGCTTCGACTCTGAATTTCCACAGGTTGAGCACTAAACTTTTGAAATTCTCCAGCTGATGTTCACCATCTGCTTGGACTATGTTAAACAGACACAAAAAAAAAGAGAGAAATGTTTTAAACGTTTGTGTATGATTGCGTTTGATTTTGGAAAGATATGCATTTGTTACGAGAATTCATTCATTGCCTTCTCTGTTATCTATGCATTATTTTGAATCTGGTTTCTTTAAGTATTAGTTAAGCCATCAGGAAACCGATTAAACGTTATACAAAACAATCTTTTTGTAATTCTAAGAACAAGAAAGGAAATAACGGGCAGATGAAGCCGTGTCTTGATCTATTTTTTTTTTTGTTTTTTTTTTTTTCAAATGAACATTTTTTCTTTTTGTGGCCTTGAGCTTTTCTGACGTTTATACAAGAGAACATCTGACTTTGAGGGAAGCTTGGAGGGAAAACAGAGGGAATGAACTAAATGTGACCGTCGTGATATGCGGGTTTCATATGCAGAGAGGCAGAGGTGGCGAGTAAATTTTTTGCATTTCAATAATAATAATAAAAAGCAACTTGCATAAACACCACAGGGAGTCAATGCAGAACAAAAATCATAAAGGCAAGGAAAAAGCCGACAGGGAACACTGGGGAAAAACAGGGAAAATAACTGGATAAAACAGGAGGAAGCAGCAAAGAATGAGAAGAGCAGAAGCGTTTAAGTGTCTGGACTGATAGGCGAACTGATTGCAGGTGTGCGGCGAGAAAAGCGACAAAAATGGCACAGGGCACGAGAAAATAAATCTAACACTAAAGAATAACCTAAGAAACAATGAAACTAGAGCAACAAGGAGCAACTAGAGACAATAAAAAACCAGAATCACTGAGAAAGATTAAAATAAACAGACTGATCTAATCAAAGAAAGAGACTTAGGAACACAGAATAATAAACGACCCGGGACATGACGGTGACACATTTTCTCGGGAACCTTTAGCCTGAGTGAAAAGTGATAAATCAGGCCTCAGGTTTGTGCAAAATCAGACGCTGGTGTCGGTTTTCTCTGTGGTGCAAATTTGCAGAAGGTATTGACAATCCTGTCTGTGATTCTGCCAACAGAGACAAAAGCAACCAACACAAACGTTGGTTGCTTTTGAAGCTTTACGGATGTGACAGTGAGCAGAACAAAAAAAGCCAGGGCGAACAAAAAAAAAAAAAACACAACCAAATTTGGAAACGCGTGGCTCCGGCTTATCTTTTTAATTCTGCACAGACTCTCGTCTTGGTACCGGATCCATGTCTCTGCGCCCATCAGCCCGTCGTTCTCTCTCTGGCTCGCTTTATTGTCTGATTCAGCATTGACCAGACAAAGAAGGATGCACCCAGCGGGAATTTAGAAAAGCCTGTCACATCATATGAATCTGTTCATTAGGAAATAGATTGCAGAACAGCATAAATCCTATGGCTTACCTTTCCAGAAAGAGAAAGGTCCAAAATAACGTAAGAAGAAATGACTGGAGGGAGTGAAGGACCGAGTCATGACCTGAAATCAAAGTGAGATCAAACTTACTGAGGATCTGAAATGCGTGAAAAGTTTGCATGTTGTTGCTGCAAGTTTGGAGAGTCAAAGATTTCAGCTTTCTGCCCACGACGGAGGCAATTTCAGCAGCATGAGTCAGGAGGGTGGAATTTGAATCTGTGTTGAGCCTCCAAACACAAACAAAACACTCAGAGATTCTTTGAAAAAAAAACGACTGAAATTCATGACACTTTTGAGTTTCTTTATCCAAAAGAAAACTTTCAGTGCTTAAACTGAGACAAATGTGAAAAAACGCAAACAGCTAGTTAGCGGTAGCTTCAACCACCGCGGGTCACAGAACGCAACGAAGATGTCTCCGTGCGGCTCAAACTTTTGTCTGACAGAAAAGTCCCATGAGAGAGAGAGAGAGAGAGAGAGAGAAAAAACAAAAATACATCTAGGAGATTAAATAGTCGTGCCACAACTAAATTTAAAGACTTGTGATAAAGTCACTTTTCTTTGTCATGAAGACAGTTTAAGGCCTTCGTTTTAGATACATGAATTTCAGGCATTTTAAGGACGTGGCTCCTTTAACCTTTTTTAAGGATGACAGAAAAACTCTGGTGTTTTCACACACAATGTTCTTTTGAGTTTACAGAAGACGTCCAGCAAAGAGAGATAATTCATCTGTGTGAACAGAATTGCATTTTTGATGTCAGAGGTCCAAAGGGAAAGAATGTAAATCCATCGTATGATGAGAATAAAGTCAAACTAGTTATAACTTAATTCTTTATTCTTGTAATATTATGACTAAGTTGTAACAAGTACATACGCCTTTCCCAGTAGATGAGTGAGCATTAGACTTTGCACGTCTGAATCCGTGGAGTACATAATTAATATGCAAGCGGTTCTGTTTACCTGAGAGCTATGGAGTGTGTTGAAACTGGGTGGTCAGAAGCTACGCACTGAGAGGTCTGCTTCCCCTTCAGCTCTGAAATCCATCGTTTGGCTCACTGTTATGATTTTGATTCTCAGCCGCTCGCTGTCTGACAAACTGCTGGCATGTTGGCCAGGAGAGGAGCTGCTTTTCCCAAAGACCCAAACGGGGCTAACAGGGGAAAGAAAAACACGATTTAGAGTCCTTTTGTAGCAAGATTTGGAGAGAATGCCGCATCGCTGGCTCGGTGCGCATCGTGAAAAAAAACACTTCAGGAAAATCAGCAGACACATCTTGACTTCGATGCACCTATGGATTTATTGTACTGTCTCCCCTTGAAAGATAATGACTATGTTGGATATCTTTAGGGATCAAAATTCTTACCATTGAAACAAAATATATCAATTCATTAAAAAGCAACACCAATCAGAGAGCCATCTTCCTGAATATTTTAAAGAAACGAACGAGATATGTTTCTTCACATATATGATTTTTAAATTACATATATCTTTAAATCTGTAGTTCAAAAATGTAGTAATTTCAAGGATGACATTAGCATTTTAGTTGAAATTGAATTTATGTGAATTATAAAAAGTACAGTTAGCAATCACAATAACTGTCTTTCTTGTCCTTGAATAAAGTTACAGAACAAGACAAAACATTTAAATCAAGGAAAATGTCTGAGGAAATGATTTAAGCTGATAAAATTGTAGTTAGTTTTTAAAAAATATATACTTATTTATTTCTCTTTTTAAAAGGGGATTTGTCCACAGTTTGGAGCTATCTTACACGACAACTATGAGGGGAAAGTAGGCTCACTTACACTGCAGAATGTAATTGGTATATATTTTTTTTACATATTTCTTGAAACTGTCAAATCAGAGCAGGAGGAGGTTCTTAGTGCTGTCAATCATGCTTGTGGACGCTCTGCGCATCCCCCGCTGGCTCTTTGCTACGCTAGAGCTTCTTCCAGTAGTCTGTCAGGAACGCTCAGGCTAGTTAGTTTGGCCACCGATGATGGCAGATAAACAGTTTTCCTGCCCTTGAAAGTAGTTTCTCTGAGATTGGCACATTTAGCTACACATCCATGAGCATGGTTGACATCGCTAGGACCTTCCTCCTGGCTCTGATTGGTTGTTTTTGAACTGGAGGTTCCTTTTAAGTTATTTTGTGAATGTATAGGTCTGGGAGTGGTTAGAAAAAAAAACAAAACATGATTAACTACATTAGGACCACACCGATTGTCTTGTTTGATCTCAGGCACATCATCTGTGTGTGGGGCTACAACACCGTTGGTCAAAAGAGTGAGTTGTGTTGAATGTCTGCGTCAAGCCAGGTTCCTGATGTCATATGGAAAATTAAATATTAGCATGTGATTGCAATGTAGCACAAGATAACAGTTACAAACTTGTGAAAAAAGCAGTTTCATACCTAAAAAAAAGCTGAAATAAAAACTGGAAATTTCCCCTTCTTTCCCTTTAAGAGCTAACGCATAACTTTTCTTCGTCCCGCATGTTCTCCCAGACCGCTCAGACCGTGCTGGTGGTGGTGGTGGTGTTCTGCCTGTCCTGGCTCCCTCATCACATCGTCCAGCTCTGGGTGGAGTTCGGGAGCTTCCCGCTGACCGAGGCCTCCTTCGTGTTTCGGGTGGCCGCGCACTGCCTGGCGTACAGCAACTCGTCGGTGAACCCCGTCATCTACGCCTTCTTGTCGGAGAACTTCAGGAAGGCGTACAAGCAAGTCTTTAAGTGCCAGATCGGCAACGTCGACTGCCCGCTCAACGACATCAAGGAGATGCGCAGCAAGGCTGATACCCCACCCTCGACTAACTGCACCAACGTTTGACTGGCTGTCCCCACGGCAACAGGATCACTTACGGAGCTGAAACACTGAAACTCACTGTGTCATGTTGACTAAGTGATCAGATGAAAGTTGGTGTGCATTTTAATCAGGGTGAGTATTTGCCTCCTTTCATGCGTTGTGTGGATTGAAGGCTGCTCATGAGAAAAGCCTGTAGGCAGACAATTAAATATCACATCACGATGTATTTATATGGGTATACAATTCAAATATTCATTTAAAACTCTCATGTAACCTTCTGATTTTCAATTGCATTCATTCAATTTTGCTTTGTACCAAGTTGAGGTACCACCACCTGTCGCTGTGGAACAAGTTTGAAATGTGTTTTGAAGAACAAATGCATTTTTTTTTTCTTCTGTCTTTAAAACTGCTTCATGCAATTTGAAAACCTGCCTATCCCAGCGTGTTCAAATTTCTGATTGCAGTCATTTTCAGTGGAAAGTTTTTTTAGCACAAAAGAGAAGCTGATCTGGAAAACCAGCTCGCACGTTTTAGCCGTCATAATAACTCTGTTCCCTTCGTAAAAGAAGAACCACAGCATCCGGTTCATCTGTCACAAAGATATTGCCATGCGTGTCGCTTCCTTTGGGCTGTAAATTAAGTTTAGCTTGCTAATGGAATCACTTCAGAGAGGGCAGAGTGGCGGGGTGAGTAATAAAGGGCGAGGCAGTGACTTTTGCTTCTGATTGATACCAAGCCAATCCATATTCTTTTTAGTTTCACAAGGCCGGTTTCTTCTCTGTTAAATTGAATAGAAATCCTCGAATTCAGTTTCTGAACAACAGAATGGAAATAATAGAAAAATAACGTCAAGCTTTCAGATTATTTATGCGGTGGAACTGCTATCGTTAAATAATTCAAACTGCTGCCAAACGGATGGATCGGGCTTCTTGTTCCGTCTTGTTCCAGAACGTCGACCTTGAAATTTTTAGTTCCTGTCTGCTCCATGCCTGAGGTACATTTTTTGGATAAATTTCTTTAGTAGCCGCAAAGCTAACAGAGTAGCAAGCTCATTAGCTTTAAGCTCTCATTCACTTTTCATAAACGCAGTTCATTCAGTATTTGACCAAATTACCGAATACCAGAAACTTAAAACTTAATTTAATCAAGTAATTTAAGCTTACATTTTTAAAAATTATATAAAACCGTTCTCTCTCTCTATATATATATATACATATACCTTCTTTTTTCACTAAAGATGCCAAACGACCTTTTGGTATAACCTTTGGATATATCAGCATGCCATGTGTGAATACACACACATGCTGCGCTCTAGGCACGCACTATTTATCCTTCCTGAAGTATTTTTAAGAGTTCTACTTCCAAAACCTCAAAAAATGTCCTAAAGACACTAAAGTCCCTTTAACAGGACACCAGAAAAAGTTCTGTGAGAGAGTAGTTACCTTTGACTTCATGACGACAGCGGCTCTTACCTGTCCGTCGCTGCTACTCGCAGTTTAGAAATTCGTGCTGTGAACTTTAAAGGCTAAAGAAAAGCTAACGCGAAAGGTTCTCAGTGCTATTCTTCACTATTGTCCACATTTTTGATGTGTCTCCAGAACAACTGATTCAAATTGTTGCATTACCTTCTCAGCGTACCGTCAAGTAAAATGTAATTAGCATGTGCTAGCGTAGCGCTTCGTCTGGCCCAGACATCTTCCCACTGCATTCAGTCATTCCACACACGTGAGCTACATTGTAACCACTAGTTAGAATAAAAAATGCCATTGCAACTGTCTGCAAACAAGCTATTTCTATTTCCTCATTTGTAATCACTGAATCCTCCCTTCTTTACTGACTGACACCCAAAGTTAAGACCATCTTAATGCAGGTAATGCTGGTGTGAATCTAACTCTTCGAAGGCAGTGTGCGCTTCCAGAGGCTAAAGGCTATCCCGGCCGGGAAAAGCTGCTGCCAGGAAAATTGAAGTGCACCGTCTTCTCTAACGTACCGCCGTGTTGACACAGAGGATTCAACATGGGGGTTTTTTGTTTTATGACTTGTTAAAAGGCACAGAAGAGCAGTGCTTACAAGTGTTTGTACATCTATTGTGAGAAAATCTGCTTGTATATATTTGAAACACTAAAGCTGACATTCACACATCTGCGAAAGCCTTGCCTTGTACATATAGCTTGCTGCTGTTTTACAGACCTAGTTTTTTGCTCGAACTGCCAAAAAGGGATTTTTTTTTTTTTTTTTTTTTAAGAATTCAATCCAAGATCACATTAATTATGCCAAGGTCTTACAGTGTGCAGCTTTAGCTCAGCGCACAAAAACAATAAATCACACAACATGAGCTCGACGAGTTAAAACCTTTGCTGGATGTTTACTACCGTCCTCTGTAATGATATCTGTAGCCATCGTTTAAGTTTGAACAAAACAAAAAAAAAAAAGATCTGAAGATGTGATGTGAATGTTCAGACAGAGGTTCTGCTGGTTCTGTTCTCCACTGCAGTGGATTAAAAGCACCTAAAAAAAAGTAACCAGCGGGCAAAGCCACTCTTGTTTTGTTTCCCAGAGAGAAAGATGATGACTGTGCTGTTAATGCTAGCGGTAGAGAGGGCTTTCTTGTTATTCAACCTCTAATTGACAGTATAATCCTCTGAGGCTGTTCTTTGGGGCGCATCTATTTATTTGAACTGAGGTAAAGTCAGTTTCTAAGTTGAATAACGTGTCAAAATAATTTGTCTGTGCCTCATCGAAATCTGCGATACATTCACACTTTGTTTCATGTAGCGCGACAAACCAAAGTGGTAAAAAGCCGCTAAAAGAAATAGAAAGCTAAAAGTACTTGCAATATTTAGTAATGCTGCAACCACTGACTTTGACGCACCTTGTTGGGATTTTACTTTGAAAGATCGACATTTGACAAGTGGTAAAACAGAAGGTGCTGCCCAAATTTTCAAATGAGGCCACATACAAACTTAGAAACTAATACTGCACATCACCCTAAACAGAGCTTCCACATGGCAGTGGCCGCGTCATGCTGTGGGAATGGCTGTTCTTTAGCCATAAGGAAGCTGGTCAGATTTAATGAGCGATTAGATTTAGCTAGTTCTGCTGAAAACAAACAAACAAAAAAATCATTTCAGCAGGTTCTAAAGACTGTGACTAAGCTGCACCTTCCAGTAACCCTAAAACACTCAGCCAGACCTGCAATAGAACTGAAATTGTTTAGATCAAATGAATGTTCATGTTAGAATAGAAACCATGTTAAATTCTGGGGGTCTTGAAAATTGCTATTCACAGATGCTTTTCAAGAGTTTTTTTTTTCTGCTAAGAAGATTAAAGCCCTATTTTCCAGTCTAGCAGTGAGAGGTAAAGTAAAGTAGTTCAAATTCACACCACACTTTGAAAACTCTACCGTTAGTTTCGTTGCATCATATAAATTTCCAATAATGTGTCAAAGTTTGGCGGCGAGTGAGACTGTTTGGCTTCAGAGCTTTCTCCCTGTACAGTAGCCGGTGCTTTCATTTCTTGCGAGGGTCACTTTCCTCCTTTTCTTTATTTTTTTACACTCAAGCTTACAGTCGTGTGGTTTTGAGCTGTGCTGTTGTTATGTAAAAAACATAAACCAATATATATATATATGTATATTTTCTTGCCTTTTTTTTATATCTTTTTTTCTCTCTCTGCTGGACTGCGATTTAATATTTTGGCTCGGCTTATGTTGTATATCTATTGTTATTTGTATTACGAAATAATAAACAATATTTGCTTCAACAGATTTGTCCATCTCTTTAAAAAAAATGAACAAGAAACAAAAAAACAAAGCATTTTCTAAATTCCTGTCTGTTTTCTCGACTGTATTTCTCACGTCTCGCTACGGTTTCTGCTTCTATAAAAAGAGTTTTTCCACAACCTCATTTTTACCACAAATCAGCCGTGACTTACGTCACAGCCAAGAGAAAGAAAGGATCTGTTTAGGTTCCCACCGTGCCTCGGGGCTTCTTTTCATTATTATTATTTTGTGAAACGTTGAGTGGTGTGAAAACATTTATCGCCATCAGATCAACACAGGGGTTCTGGATGGAGCCCAACTTAAATATTAAAATCGTGTAGATGCACATTTATCGTCTTTATCTTCGTTTTTGGCTTGTGTTCCAGATTACATCACATCATATGTACCTGATGGTCATATGACAGTAAAAACAAAGAAATTTAGCAATGTTGGTCTGGACTTCTGAACAAAACCAAATAAGGTACATTTATTGTAATTATTGCACACATTTCTGTTTTAGAAAAGAAGATATTTAGTGAGGTTTTTATGCTCTAAGACAATTACAGGGAAACAATGTTAGGATTTTGAGAGCGCTGGGGAATATTTGGCATTTGTCCACGAGGTCGGGTGCTGATGTCGGACACGATGGTCGACATCGCGAGGTGTTGCCGTTTTGGGTTGTTGCTGGTGCCCGTCTCCGAACAACGTCACCGTTCTCCGCTCCGGAAAACCGACAAGAAGTCGAGAACTTTCACAAGGTTTTCCAGCCTCCCCAAGAACGGATCTGCCAGTTTGGGCTCGTTTTTGCACACTCAACGTCTGATGACCGCAAATTTCTCTGATTAGCTGAGAGTTCAGGCGTCTACTGTGGGGTAAGTATTTACCTGAACCTGGTTGTTTGTCAATCAAAGCAATACGGTAAAGAAGCAACAGATCATTCCAAATATTATTGATTTAGGTTTCATGAACTGTTTCATTCTAATAACATGGTAAATGGTAAGCATAGATGTCGACTATTATTATTATTCATACTCGTTTTACCTTGTTTTAGTACCTTCTGAGAGGTCTTGTCTCATTTCCTGATAGAAACAAACTCCTTGGTTAAATGAAAGTCATTTTAAATCTAAATAGTCTAACATAAAGTCAGATATAAGAAGATTGCTCCAATAAAGTAGGTTCTACAATCTAAATTGTTTTATTTTCCCTCTCCGCTTCTGCGTTTCGCTTTTTTTTAAACACTTGTGTTTATGCGTCCTCCTTTGTTGGTCTTTAAAGGTCATATTTTTTGTCATCTGCACTGCAAATGAATGAAGGAAATGGCAGAATGACGAGGATCGCATCTCGGCTCGGCACTCAGCCCACTCATGTTTTCAGACGAGAACATCCCACTGTCACTCTGTGTCGATGTTTACAGCAAAGGTTGGATATTCTCCTGCAAACTGAAGGTGTTTAGTGTCAAACGGAAAAGGATCGTCGCGTTTTTTTGGGCCGCGCTCCGAAGCATCGCTAGGTGGGCGCCGCGAGACAAAAACCGTGAACTGCTCCATCACGTCGTCTGTCAGTGAACAGGGGGATCTATGAGATTTACGAGCAGTTGGGTTTTTTTTTTTTTCTGACTGGTGAGGTGAGTTTTGACGGACTTATCACTGTCCATTATCTTAAGTGTGACCACTTACCTTCTGGCAGAAGATGCTCACTTTAAAAAAAAAATAAATCCAAATTTAAACGGCAATAAATTTTACACCTCTAAATCTACCCTCCCCTTACCCTACAACCTTGACTGGGACCATGGTTTCTGCTTGAGCTCAGAAATAAAATTTCTTAAGAGAATAATGTAGACGCCATCTCATGATACTGCAGTGAAAGGTATTGTGTGGTTGTGTTGTACAGTGTTAACGTTGCGTTGACAGCCGTCAATAGATAAAACCTTGAGTTAATGGTGTCTTTTTCGAATCTTCTCCAGTTTTGAAGGAAATAATGCTTTAACACTTCAGGGATTCTGCTTGCTGTGCGTGAGCAATCACTCTCCCAAGACACAGTGAAGGAGACGACGGATAGGATCACGACCAAAGGAAGAAAAGTCACTTCTTCTAAAGAAACGCGGAGAGAAAAGGTGCGCTGTTTTCTCCATTGTTGATAGTTTATCTTTCAGTGGCGCCAAGGATACCAAGACCGCATTGGTATTCGTACGAGAAATAACTTTATTCTCTCAGGTTCTTTCACCCTCTAAGTCTCGTTCTCCGAGGCCCTCACTCCTGGGAGGCTGTGGTGAAAACTGCACTATCTCTGAACGGAATAATATCGCTCAGCCGAGTCAAAACAGTATGAAAAGACATAAAAGCTCATCCACGAGGACCAAGCTGCCTGCCTGCACATCGAGGAGACGAGTATCCGTGCGACTTGATTAGCATGCCGCAGCTCTCGTCGCAGTAATTAAACCTCTCTCTGTTTGAGGTTTGATGATTAAATTCATGTTTGTTTGGGGTGCAATCCAATGAACCTCAACGTCATTGCCAGCCAGGCCCTTGTTGACGCTTTGAATATTGTTTTGTAATCTAAACCTACGCCCAATGCGTCTCCACAACCTTCTCCCTGGCCTCGCCTTGCCGTGTTCTCGGCTCTTAACGATGGTATCTGATGATATCACAGAACCGCTCCGTTTATTCTGAGATAAAAATCACACATATTTGGAGTCTACTGATCAGGTAACCTTCGAATGCAGGAGGCTACACCACACTTTCAGGGTAAAAGAGTAAAAAGGAGATGAAAACAAACACAAAACAAACACACGTATGTGGAACAAACTGAAAAACGTGTATGGTTTTGGGCAGAACAGTGGAACGGTTGTTTACTGCGTTACCGTGTAGCATGACATGTATCAATACATTGGTATTGATTTGATACCACCTGCATTCAGGGCCTGTACTGATACCTACTGTAGATATATATCACTGTTGCCTTGCAGAAAGAAGGTCTTGGGTTCGATTCCCAGCCCGGGGTCTTTCTGCACGGAGTTTGCATGTTCTCCCTGTGCATGCATGGGTTTTCTCCACACCTCCCCTAGGTGTGAGTGTGTGTGTGTGTGGTGTGTGTGGTGTGTGTGTGTGTGTGTGTGTGTGTGTGTGTGTGTGTGTGTGCATGGTTGTTTGTCCTGTCTGTCTCTGTGTCAAGCCCAAACCAGCAGCTAATACTAATCGATTCTGCCCAGCTCCAGTGGACGGATAGATGATTTTCCTTCTACTATTTTGTGTTGGTTCATCACATAAATCCTCAGCAGTATCTGCTGAATGGCAGTATTTGCCATTGTTCTGCGACAGACTGTGAGAAACTCAAGTGGAACGAATGATTCTTAAAACATTTTTTTAAAGAATCGACTCGCATGCTGTCTGGAAAAGGCTAAATGAAAGTGTGTCCAAGACTCCTGACGTCTCGCAGACGTTGTTTCAGATGGTCAGCCTGGGGAAAGAAATAAGTTCTTATTGGAAAATTCGACCATGCTAAGTATATGCTGCAAATGACTTTCCAATTTGAGGCCTGTCATCTTGCTGACAGGTTTTTATAAATATCTCCTCTGGCTGAAAGTTCACTGCAGATCACTTGGTATGTGAGTGTGGATTGCTCCCACAGAAGCACTTTCGTCCTGCGAATACTGTCAGTTATTCGTCACCGCTGTGTACCTCGGTGGGAGAAAACCGCCACAGAGAGCCGAGCCCAGATCTGCTGCCTGAGCTCCTGGTCGGATGTCATCATTACACGGGATAAAGTGAAGCAGAGCTCACCCAGAGGGAAACAGACAAGAAACAAAAAGCCTGCGATTCGAAAAAGCTGCCAGGCAGATTTGACGTCTCTGGCGCATGTCTAAGAAGAAGGAAAAAAAGAAACATAGTGTGAAAATAATATAAAGGATTCATAAGTATCCTTTCATCAAAACTCATAAACTGCTTTTTACCAGACAGAAACACTAAGTAATACGGAAAGTGCATAATACCCCAATTTCTTTCTTCCAGAGGGAAAAATTATTTCTAATTTTGCGATGACACCTCGAGCTCAGCACAAAGGCTTCATCCACTCCATCCCACAAGAGGAAGAGAGCGGGGTGGGAAAAAAAGAAAAAGAAACACTCTCTGTGCAAGCGGCAGAAAAAAAACAACAAAAAAAACCACAGCCCTCTTTCACTCGCTCTCCCAAAAACAAAGATGTTGCTCACCCTGCAGAGGTAGACACAGTGCAGGCCCATTTCTCCTGAATTGGCTGTTACCTAATTGACATTGATGGAGAGTGAGGTTGGTCCAGAATGAGCCAGGTGCAGATGTGATATGAAAACCAGGGACCACATTGAAAAGTTTGTCCATTAGGGGGGAATAGAAGGGGATTGCAGAGGTACGACTAATCTCCGTCATGTATACTGTAATCTCTGCATGTGCTGTCACTGATGCTTCCTGCCGACCCTTTTACATTTCAAATGAACTGGATCATCGATTGGACGGGTGTTTTCACATCTGATAGTCAGGTAGACTCGGTACGACTGGGCACCAAAACTGCAACATTTGTTACATTTTCAGCTGGTGCATTTCGCTTTCACACTGCACTATGACAAATGATCCAAACTAGTTGAGAAACCTGAACCTCCCCTCGCCTGTGGTGGCACCAAAAACCTCTGGCCTCCTACGAAGACACGAGTGCAATTGTCTTCTTCACAAAATGTAAGCAAAAATGGAGTCACGTCAGTTTGGGAAATTGTGACTCCATTTGATGCGACTTTTTTCCTCCAACTACCATATTTTCCGGACTATAAGTCGCAGTTTTTTTTCATAGTTTGGCCGGGGATGCGACTTCTACTCCGGAGCGACTTATAGTCCGGAAAATACAGTATGCAGCAGAAGGTAATGCGAACTATGTTCAACATTTACACTTGTGATTATGTCAATCGGGCAGGCCACTTTAAATAGAGTGTGAATTGTTAATGACAATTCTGCCATTGAAATGGATTGTAGGATTTATACGGTATCGTTCTGATATCCTTAATGTCAGACATTATTCACCAAACCCAGGGTGCCGAGTCAAACAGATAACCCGACTCTATGCAACAAAACGCATCCAGAATGAGCTCAACCAGAGCAGCAGTTTTTAAAGTGTCTTTGTTTATCATGTTTATCTCTGTGATAAGCGGGAGATTTGTCCAGGATTGCACCCTGACCCCTCTTGCCTCTTGAATAAAGGCACAAACTCGATGCCATGACCCTGGACACCCTCAAGCGCGTGTACAAATGCAAATGAACCATTTCCATAAGCAAGCATTTGTTGAACTGGGACGTTTCTGAGAAATGTTCAAGATTAATAAACATCAGATTCCAAACGTCAAAAGATGACCTTTGGCCTCTGGAGGTGCGTGTCTGCCGCAGGAAGCAAGCGAAGTTGAAGAGAAAAAATATCTGCCTAAGAAAAATAACCTTGGTAAGGATGCGGAGCTCTGAAGATTAACTTGAATCATCAGGGCATATTCATGCACAGAATTGAATTATTTCCTTTGTGTTGTTCCAAAAATCTAGTTTATATATTCAGCTTTTTTTGTTGGCTGTTTAACCTTGGATGTGTTTTTTTTTTTTTTATTAAACACATATATTCATTTTGTTTTGTTTTTTTACACGGTGAGATGTTATGTTATGTGTAGATATTCTAAATCGGGTTACTCGTCGTACCACTCTGATTAATACACACACGATTAACTGCAACTTTGGCCACTTTTTCTTGGTCTGTCACATTAAAATCCAGTGAAATATTTACGTTTGTCATGTGACAAAATATTCAAGGTGTATGAATACTTTTGCAAGCCGCTGCATTAATTGCCTTGTTTTTTTTGTCAGACTTAATCAAACGAGTTTTAACATCAGACAAAGATAAGCCTTTAAAAAAAAAAAAAATCATGATTCAGTTGTTCATTTGAAAAAAGAACAAACAACAACAAAAAAAAACAACACTTTTTTTACTGACCTGGTCTTGTGTGAACAAAGTTATAATTGGTTGTCCCACACTTAGCAGCAGCAACTGCTGTAATATTTGGCATCCTGGCTCTTATATTTGAATTGGCTCACTGTTCTTTGGAGGATTGTTTTTAATTCAACCAATTTGGAAGTTTCACAAACATTAGCAGCCAGTTTAAGGTCGCGCTCCGGCATCTCGGTCCGTTCTGGGCCGTTACAAAACCTCCATTTATTTTAGCCAGCCAGCAAAGCAGCACGGTGGCCTCGTCTCTCCGGTATAATCCAAGTGCCCTTTGAGCTGAAGGTCACACAGTGATGGCCGGACATTCTTCTTCAGCTTTTTTTCCCCAGGGGAAAACACAATTCACGGATCCATCAGTCAGCAAAATCGCCCGGGGCTCCGAAGCAGCGAAGCCGGCGCAGATCGCATTACGACCGCAATGCGCTTCGTCTGAAAGGCCGCTTCAGTTTGATGCAGGGCGTGAGCGGACGCGCGTCACCCAAAACGTTCGGCAGGCATTCGAAATTCCTTCAATAAAGTGCATCAAATTCAAATTTGCACCAGTCTTCAATTGTGGTTGAGTTGCAAGTCTCGCAAATTTAACCCAAAGGCCTCCCTATTGGACAGCACTGCGTTAAGTCAACTAGGTTCACGTTTCGTCTTCAGGACGCCATCGCAACAGCGCTTCTTTATTATAACATTGGCAACCATTCTCAGTAGCATTTGAAGGAAAGGTCGTTCATGAATGATCTGCAGACTCGCAGTTCCACCAGGTGTCTGCCGATTGTTGCTGCCGCTAGTCTGGAGGAGCTGAGTGGAAAGAGGCGCTCTGCAAGATCAAGCGTTTAGGCCTCCCCTAATGGCCTCCACAGGCGATTCAAGGATTCCTCAAACATCCAAGAAGGAATCAAATCTACACTCCAGGTTTGGTTTTGATGACTGAATAACTTTATAACATGGTATAAAGCTACAAAACAAAACATGTAGCACTCCCACCAAGACTTTTATTTAATAGTAAGAGAAGTTGTGAAATGCAACTATTGTTGCCACGAGCAGCAGTAGTAAATCCATAAATCCTAATGCATCATATTAGTCTCAGCCATGAAAAATATTTCCACACTTGACAATAGGACGACTTATATGCACTTTTTTCTTTTCGCCCAACTTCCCTGTGTCGCTTCGAGGTCGCCATGATCTAGCGAGACGCGGGCGAGGCACAACCCTCGCAGAGTGAAAACCCAATTACCGCCGCAACACATCTGTTCCCAGAAAAGCATTAGGGTAACAGCGTGGTCTTTCCCAACTGGAGAGCCTGGTCTCAGTCACAGAGACACGCCACCTCAAAATGTTTCCCGGGCGCACCCAGCCCTGATAGCTTCATAGCAGGTCCGAGTGCAGGGCAGAAAAGAGACCATTTAAATGTATTTTTCTCTCCTCGCACGATCAAAAATTCATTTCCTGTCGCGAATCAAGAGGCAACTGTGTGCCAAAAGAGAGAAAATAAAAACGTGCTTGAGCATCATTGGACACACTGGGATAATTTTTCATTGTTTTTTTTTTTTTTTTTTAATTATAATTGTTCAGTAATTGTTAATAAAAGTAAATAAAAAAAAAATAAAAAAAATCCAAGATAAGAGAATTAATTTAAAAAGGACTTGTGAAACGAGTGGCAGCCATTCAAAACGCCTCATTTGTTCTGTTGTGGAGTGTGTTTCGAGTCAGTTTGTTCAAGGAACAAATGCGCTGAGCGGATTCGAACACAACTCCGGGCAGGATCCGAAGCCGGTGTGAGAGTCTTGATCTCTGAAGGCAAACAGCCTGCTCTGTATTCGGGTCAGGCCTGGCAGTCATGGCTACAAAGGCTCAAGAGGCCCCTGATGATGGAGTTAATTCCCACTCCTTCACTCCACTGCTGAGAAATCAGCTAATTCCCCATCGCCCCGAACGGTCACTTTCTCTACCGTTTGAGCACAAGTCGGGCTGAATATTAATCCACCGATAAAGCCTGAGGAATAATGAAGACGAAAGACCAGGTAGCAACATTCATTAGTCATTGCATCCTCTTATAAGACGATGGCTTCCAGAGAGTCGTTAGTCTCCAGTATTGAATTGCAACCAGCCATCATCATTCGCCGGAAAGCAAAGGTAATTTAAGCTCCCGTGTTTCATTAGGTGTGCAAAACATGTGCAGAAGCAGAGCCACGTCATCTGAAACTCTCGTCTGATGTTATTTGTCAAAAAATAAAAAAAAGTAAAAATTGTCGAGTTTGACAAATTTCAACAAGAAGTTGATCTCCACAGGACGACCTTTAGATCTTCCAGGTTATCAGAGCTTTGGACACAAACATGATGTTGGCGTGTGAAGAGGCGAGACGCGTGTCTTCATGGAAACAACCAGAGCGGTTCATCGGTGAGTGAGCTCTCCATCAGAGGATCCGACCGCTTTCTGATTAATACCCGAAGCACATTTCCGCCAATCACTTTCCGCCAATCACTTTCACCCGACTTCACGGTGAATGCATGCAGATTAGGGAGGATGATTATTATATTTCATATAGACAGAAGGGAGGCACGTCGACTGGATCAAGGCTTGAATCTAATTAGTAGTCAGTCGCCATTAACTGTATTTCTAAATATCTAGTTTGAATCAGACACAGATTATTTCCACTATTTGATGTCAAACAAAAACGAAAAATCTGAACCATTAAGCTGTTGATTCCCTGACCGAACACGCTACCAGGAAGATCAAATATTTTATCTAATTATGAGAATAGTCACAAAAACAAATTTCACTGTTTCCTCCGAGCCAATGAGGAATGAAAAGATCAATCCTCTGATACGGTCTAGAAGAGGGCTAAAGTTTGAAACTTATTCCACGGCTGCGGTGTGAATTCCTCACATCACTGGTTGTCGTTTCATATTTATTCCCACGTATTTATTGATTTCTGAAAACTTTAAGATAAACTGAGATTTGGAACTCTGGGTTTTCCATTTGTTATCATTAGATGTTTGTACAATTTTTATATCATTAACAAAACGAGAGAATAGTTTTGTTTTTTTGTGTGTGAATACACCTTTTTAAGCAAGCTTGTGTGTGTTTGTGTGGTTTCAGGAACTGACAGTCTGATGGGACAAACCCCCTTTTCTACACAAAGTATTATTTTGAATTAAATATACTTAGTTTTCTATAGCTCCTGGCTATTCTACCTATGAGATTACATACTACCAAATCATTTGCTATATTTATAAATCCATAAATTCTGTAGCAGTGACAGTATCAGAGTTTTCCTGTTATGTTAAAAACACATCTTTCAGCAGCCCGGTTTCACTGGAGGTCAATTCATATCTCAATTCCTCCATTGAGACAAAAGACAAATTCACAACACTGCTTTTGTTTCTGGTAATCCCAGCGAGAACTCTGCATTTTAAATGTACAAACTGCGTGTCTGTAAAAAAGAAAATAAATTAGAGCTTACATTGATGTACTTATTTTTTTTTTTATCCGCTGTTATCACCCGATCGTTAAGAATCTATTATCACTCAATCGTAGCAAATTTATCCTGAGCATTAGCAACACATTAACTCAGCTCATCAGAACAGAAGCCGATGGTATCCTGGGGTACAGTTTGCTTCGTAAACAATAACATTCAAAATAAACACAGCGGTGTTGTATAAAACAGTGGCGTCTTTTTATTAGGAAAATTAGACATGAAAATGACTTTCCTCCAGTGTTTCCTTTTACCACGCTGAGCAGCAATTCAGGTGTAACAGCTATTCCAGCATTGAAAATGATGCAAATCCATATAGTGACATTTCAAGTCTCAAATTATGTGAAGGGACAATTGATTGACATGGGAGGACAAGCGGATATTAAATTAAATCGGTAGCTGCGTTTAAGACCACGAAGGGAAAAAAGTAAATGAAACAAGTACCACATAAGGAAGCGAAACAAAACAAAAAGGATCACATAAAAACATGAGATGAGGTCTCGACAGTGCAGTTATACAAAAAAAACATTGGAAAGAAATGTTGCATATTAATATGAAAGCAATACATTTAGACAGTCTACGTCTGTTTAGAAAGTGGTTGTCAAAGTACCAGTCAGCTTTTAATTCATTCATAATTCTGTTCTGAGTGAGCAGTTCTACAGAACCATTTGATATGTTCATTTACAGCAGGTCTACATTATCATTACATTACATCATTAAAAATTAGTAAACAATTAAGCTGCCTAAATTCAGGATCGTTATCATTACAGCAAAACATGGACATTTCTGCCCCTAACTTAATCCACCGAGTCACAAATGCATCACAAATATCCGATATGTAACAGAAAATCATCTTTATGAACATTTAGGAATTCACATGATCAACACTGAATGAGATGGCATAACATACACACAAAACTTGTCAATACTTTTAAAACTTTTGTCTCAGTAAGTTTTTTTTTGAAAAAAAAAAAAAGCATAATTCAAAATCTTATTTCAATATGACGATAACTCCAGTGTTATTACATCATTTTATCATTTCAAGTTTTTTTGGGGAAAAAAAAAACCTTTTCTCAAAGGGCAAATATCATTATTCCATCATTCTTTTTTTAATGTCTTTTTATTTGGTATCAAATAAGCAAATCATATGAACCTTACCATGTGTAAAAATAGCGTGAAGTCTCCTTTAATAGCTAAACATTTTATATAAAAACTAATGTCAGACAGGCGTAATGAGTTTAAGTCATGTGATTGATGATGGTCTCGGAATAACGTTTCGACATCAGCATCAATTTACTGCAGTTAAATTTTATTGAGGAAAAAAAAAATTAGGCAGCTAAGCTAACCTAACTTAGCTGGTACTTTAAGTTGCAGAAACCCTATTTCAGTCTAAACATAAACTGATGATCTAGTAGGCAACCTTATAAAATTGTTTTAAATGTTCTGTTTACACTGTATTTTCTTCTCGTCAGTCAGATAACTTAAACAAAACCTGTAGATCATTTGAAGAGAGAAATTTTCTGAACTTAATGTTTCTGAATCAAATTTAGAGCCTAAAAACACAGGAAAAGTTGCATCTCTACTTTTAAATGCTTGGGTATGTTACTTGTCTACTAGGTCTCCAAGACATGGCTTCAAGGTAACTTTGTTCTCTTAACTGGACAAATAGTTAAATCATTCCTTATTCTATGGATTTATATCAAAACTTAAGAGTTTGTCATTTCTACTATTATCTGAGATGGCTTTTGTGATATGCATCATTACATTTTGAACACAATGTTGCCCCATACATATTTTGCCTCGACTGTTAATGAAACTTTTAACAAAGCCATTCAGAGCTTAAACCTAATCATAAAAGTTGTAGAAAACATGATACGTGCCCTTAGGAAAAATATCTGTTCACCCTCCAACATGATAAGTGCAAGTGTTCATTTGCCAAAATAGATTATGTGGAAAGGCAAAAATCCCGTGATTTTTAACATCGACTAAATTTGCCTTTATGCCTAACAATCCCTCAGAAACCAATTTGATCATTAAAATAAAACTGTAGTTGTTGATAAAATGTAGCACAACTGTGGCCAGTCCACCCACAGCTAAAGCTACAATTGTAGCGTTTTGTGGTTAAACGAGGTTGAGATGGGTTTTTCAGTAGTGGCGGCTCATGCCCTGAAACTCCAGCTTCTCTGGAAAGGCTGGAATGGTTTCTTGAGGTTGAAAAGCACGAGGTGAGGCTTGAGCCGTGGGGCTTTCTCAGGAATGACGGCAGCTTTACTTTCCTCAGTGGGAAATCGTTTCTGGTACACCTCTGGGTAAGACTTCTGGAACTGAAAGGGGAAGAAATGTAATTTGTTATCGAGTAGGATGTCAAAGAATCTTTGTGAATCACACCCAGAGTCTCGGCAGAATTTTGGTTGTTAGTCGTAGTTGTTAATGATTTAACAGAGATTCAAAGACGAGACTTTCCTTTTCAGAGAATGCTTTTTGCCTGGAGCAGAACAGAAACACTACTTTCTATCGGAAACCAACACTGGCTTAAGAGTCTAATAAAGTGTATATGGTGAGTTTTATCAAGGTTCAGGAGGAAATTGACTCACATTTGGAAGAATGCATCCACAGAGGGCTGTGAGCCCCGCTTGAAAAGTTGATCTTAATGTTTTCTTAATCTGTATCGATGTAGTCACCCCTGCAGTCAGCACAATCCATTTATTACCCTTATCGCCCTGGACAAATGTTAGCACCAGGCGTGAACAGAGCCAACTGGTTCCGTTACTCAAAATTTTCTGGAACTGAAAAATCCAGTCATCACTGAAGGAAAGGTGTTGATCTGATCGGATATCTGAGGGGAAATGCCCTCTCCCTCCTGAACTCGATAAGAAAAGACTTGCATGATAAAGGTAGAAAGAGAAAGATACAGCAGATAAAGAGAGACTGATGTGAGAGGCGCATTAACACGGTTCATGAACGACAGAGAACATTTTTTTCCACCTTAGGAATACTCTGGCAAATACGTAAATGCATTCAAGACATTTTCAAGTATTTCTTCAATGTTGCATTTGACTGTATTGATGGTCATTACGTAGATTACACCAATCAACCTTTCTACAGACTGATTGCAGTTATTAAAAGAAAGAAAAAAAATAATTACGTCTCCCCAAGCGCCATGGCCGACCCGCTAGAGGAAACACTGCCATGAAAATGCATACACATGATTTATTATACTCCCATTTGGCTTTATGATAGTTAAGGTCATCCAACAACAATCCAAATTATGTGCACACTTTCTTATTGCAGTGTCTCTTATCTAACTGTGCCAGTTTCTCATTATTATCGCTGGCTAGAGTCCAGCTCTTGAGGATGGATCTCTAAAATGTCTTTGATATAGCATAAAGTTAATTAGGGTCGGATTTTCTGCAGAAGACAGACCAGGCAGTGGTTTCCGTGATATGCATGTGGAGGAGTTATACATCCTTCTAGCTTATTGTCTTGAGATTTTTTTGTTTTTTCTGTGTATGTTCTGTGTACCTGTTTGAGTCTTTTCCTCTTGTCCTTTGCAGGGAGTTCTTGGTCTGCGATCAGACCTTCCAGCAGCTGCTGCAGGGGGATCTGTGTTCCTATAACTTTCTGCTTCTCGCAGTCCACTCTCTTGATCTGTTTGCAGAAAGCCGGTGATGAACTGAAATCCGTATCCGAGCCTGCGTATTTGATCTGACGGAAGACAGAAAATGAAATACAAATGAAAGAAAATTCTCTGCTAGTTTGGAATTGGACTATCAGAGGTACAGCCGAGGGGGCGGTTATGCTCGACAGGACAGTCGAAACAAAACGAGGCTCTATGTCTCATCTATTTAATTTTTTTTTTAAAAAGTGCACATTAAAATTTTATACAGTGTGTCACCAAGACAAAGGATTTAATTCTCAAGACGCTTTCAATTCAGTAATATTTTATGAATCCAAATGGGAGATTAAATGATGGATGAAACTCATGATATGTAATTTTTTGAGTTGCTGTTGGCAGAAAGAACCGCTGTAGCAGTCTTTGTTACAGTGATTCTGAAGACACCTCTGACTGCAGACAGTCTTAGGAAGACAAAAACAGCGCCATGAGTTAACTTTTGTTCTGACTCAATATAGAGACCCTGTTATGAGTCTGTAATAAGCCCGAAGACGAGCCATCCTCTGAAAACCTCTGCAGTGCGTAGAAGCTACTGGACCATGAATAATTACTGATACTCCAGTGTGCAATTAGGTTTAAAATGTTCTTGAGCTCCCTGACAAACAACAGGATGGTGCTCAGAGGCTATCTGTCTCTTTTAATTAGCTCTACAAGCTGCCTTCAGGGACTTAAAGTTTGGTTTTACCTACTGAATCAAGCAAAGAGTTATCTGCACTTCTAAATAACTTCCTGCAAAAAAAAAAAAAAAAAAAAAACAGAAAGAAGAAAATCATATGCAATACTTCATCCAGAGGCGGTTTCAAACCCTACTATTATATCATTAACAATAAGAATACAACTTGTCAATGCTCTGCCTTGCTGATTCCCTGTGCTCTTGGAATAGTATTAATAGTATCGATGTGCAGAGGAATTGAACAAAACTCTTTAGAGGACCACACTTTGTGACAATGAAGCTGTTAAGGAGCAAATGAATGATACTTTACTGTGTTCTGTGTTTACATGTTGCAGAAAGCAAAAACTTTTCAGGCATAATGCAGGTTTTCATATCACACATATAGTATAACTTCATAATTACAACAACCTTCTCATATATGTAACTTTACCACCACCTGCTCCAACTCTGATTGGAGGGCGCTCTTAGCCTGCTATTCTACCTTCAGAGTTAGCAGAGCTGCTTACAAGCAACACAGAGGATGAAGATTTCATTTGGAGAGACACGGATGGTTTGGAAAGCTTGTTGGCATGTTATTTATGCTATAGTTATCTGAATAACTCTTAATATGTTATATTAACATACCAGGCACGTTCTCAGATCGTTGTTTCTCATGTTAGCGTACCGTACAATTATTCAGCCTGTTGTTGCCTCTATTCTATTTTTATTGCCTTTCAAGATGACGTGTCTGTTCTTGGTGTTGGATTTTATCAAATAAATTTCCCTCAAAAATGCAATTTATACTCAGGTGTGAGTTATATGTGTATTTTTCTTCTTCATTATGCATTTTATGGCTGGTGAGACTTATTCTCCGGAGCGACTTATAGTCCGGAAAATACAGTCATCAATTTTACACCACTCTTTCTTAGCTCTGATTCATAACTCAATAACTGAATGAATCTAATCTAAATAGTAATAAAAAAAAAATACAACATGTTTTGCACTAAGTTTGTGCCTTCTGGTACAAAGGCACAAACTTAATTAAAATTAATTGTAATAGAATTAATTGGAAATAAAACCTCAGAGAGCTCAGTCACAGATATTTAATGGAAAAAAAAACAAAAACGCAGAACCCAGTGAGTTGAAGTTGGCTCATAACTTCCGTTTCATGTTTCCGTTCGGTTTGAACATGACTGACCTGAGCTCTTTTCAAGTGTGACAGATGCTCCTCGACCTGGCAGCGCAGCTTGGCATTCACTTGGAAGATCGCGCTGTGGTGCTCCATCATGAAGGTCACCAGTTTGGTTGCGAGCAACTCGTCCAAGTCCATGTCATCGGGGGAGCCCAGGACGCAGTGAGAGAACATCTGCACCATCTGCACACGGATCACAGAGGAACAGGAAATGGGCACCCACTTCATTATCAACACAATTACTGTAGCATAAGGACCAATGAAATGAATGACCTATCTTGTGCAGCTATCCCTAAGATGAACAAGTTAGTTTCCTAATTAACAGCAAGATTGGATTTTTAATACAGGACATAACTCTATAAGTTCTGATATTATATCAGCAACATAAATACTGCCTGAAGCATATTGATGGCTGAAATAGGTAAGTGTTTTCTCTGCGACTTGTTAGCTTAGCCTAATATTAATGGGGTTGTTGTCTATTTAATCAAGCCTGTATGTATAATTTTGACCTAGGTTTGGACAATAAATCAACAACAATTCATATCGCAATAGACATGTGATCAATATCAATAGAGAAAACATCTGACAGAAAATTAAATGCATGGAGCATTCACTGGACCGCAATCCAGAAACATGCAGCATTCTGGGAATGTGTGCTGGATTATTAATCAACAGTGAAAAAAAAAAAAGGAACAAATCAAGCAAATGACTAAAATTATAACAAAAATCTTGCCATGTGTGACAGAAGCCAAACTTTTGAATAAAACTGTAAAAATAGAAAACCTTGATGGAACTAGGTTCTGAAAAGGTCGGAATGAGAACTTTACTTCCTGTTGCAAGCTTTTCATAAATATCACCACACATGTTCTGCAACAAGTCAGAGTGTTCTTATGGGATTACACCGACTTGTGGAACACATCGCGAGCTCAGTAAAACAGAAAGTCTGTATGGTTACACATAGAGATTAAACTGAGGGAAGTTGTACCAGCGTGCGGGTACCAATAGTGTCATTCAGAGGAGGCAGGCGGGGATTGTGGCAGACGCGGGACATGAGGCGCAGTAAAAGCTGGAGCTGCCTGCGGTTTGGTGGCGGCAGCAGCAGGCAGCTGTCTTGAAGAGCCTCGGTGGCTTTATCCTGCTCCGGTAGCAGGCCTGCAAACATGGAAAGAGATGAGTTCGGCTCTCTGAGGGGGGGGCGAAGACTGCATAAGGTATAGAAAGTGAACAATGTGAATAACTCACTGAGGATGTTGACGAAGACCTCGTATAGATGGAAGGTCAGCAAGGGCTCTTTTAGTCTCTGATAATAATCTGCTACGGTCCTCAGAACATCTCTCTCAAACCCAGGGTACAGCGGCTGTTTGGCGTCGTTGCCTTCAGGCCCTGGCGGAAAAAAGTCCAGGAAAGGTTAGCAACACTTTATTTGAAAGGCTGTGCATAAGACTGACATGACACGTGGCATCACACCTGTCATGAATATGAAGGAGTACTTTTTGAATGTTGTCATTTCAAGTATCAACTTTGCACTGAAAGACACTTACAGTTTGCAAGGCATTTCATTGCTGAGATCACCCAATATGGCATGTCCTCTGGAAACGCAAAAATAGGGCTCTTTAATAACCGTAAGAATAAATAAAACAGTACATTTTAATCAAATGAAAAAGGAATCGTCCAGCATCATACCAGCTTTGTTTTCCAGGACAACTATGCCTGTTTTATTAACATTGAAGATATTGACAACAATGTCTTTCCCATTCACAGAGGCTGGGTTTAAAATTCCATCCAAAGTCTTCAGGCCCAGAACTCTCTGCAAACTAAAGGAACAACACTCTAAAGTTAGCATTAAAAAAAAGAGACAAACAAAAACAACAACAAAAAACCCCACAAACACAAATGATGCAAGTCATGTGAAATGAAAACATACTGCGTGATAGTCATCGATTTCCAGATGTGGTCCACTTGTTTGGAAGTTACTTCCCTCCTACGTATGAGCTTGCATTCATGCACATCTCCAATGGCAACACTGTGTCTTTTATTCCACAAGTCTGAAGTCTTGTTGAAATGAATCCGTAAAAAAAGGGAAAGGAAGATTAACGCCAAGCGAGACAGAAATCCAGTAAAACAATCCGATGATGAAGTATTTACATGACAGAGAGGACAGTAATGAATGCATTCTCTTACAGAAATCCATTCAAATTAAAACAAAAGTGTCCCACTCCGTATTTGGCGGTGCCAAAACATCCAAAACAAGCAGAATTAATTATCTTTTTTTTCTCCGTATGTACAGGAAATAAAAAGTCGATGAAAGCCATTTTAAATCTCCATACATCTCGATGAAGCCACAGAGAGGAGGGAAACGTCGGTGGCCTTTTCTCACCAGCACTGCAGGTTTCTGAGGTGCAACATTTTCTTTCTGAGGCAGTTCCTCGTAGTCATCCCAGCGGATGAGCCTGGGCAGGTCGCTGTCGTCTCTCCATGACGGCCTTGTTGGAAGAGACTTGAGCGGAGACGTTGTGGGGAACCTGAAAGAGAAAGACGACAGCACCTAAACCGGGACCGAGGTAAAAAAACGAATAATGTGAAGTTTGATTTCGGAAGCACGACCCAGGGAATAGCAAAACAATATTTGTATCCAAATCAAATCAGAAATATGTTACTGAGATGCACCTGTACGTACAGCATTATTAAGGAAGTCGTCGTCATACAAATCTTTTGTCTACCAAGTGAAATGACCTGCATTTTAAAAATCCCATGCCTTCGTTACCTGTACAGATGGCTGTTGTCTTCAAAGTCCTCTGTCCCATGGCGTCCTTTGACATCTTCAATGACATGGGCTTTAAAGAACTTCCTGAGCAGCTGCAGAGTCTGGTGACGCGTTACCTCGGGCCCAAAGTTGTAGTTGTTTCGGAGCAGCTCATGAAGGTAATCCACCGCCTCGGAACCGGTGAAAGTGCAGTCGTAGCAGCGAAAGTTCGCCCAGTGCCTCCGTAACGGCATGCCTCCACGAAAAAGTTTAATGGTTTCATTCCACTGCATGAGAGAAACACAGAAGGTGTTTTTTTTTTAAAAAAAAAGAAAGAAAGAAAGAAAGAAAAATGTTAAAAGAAAATCTGCTCAGGTGTTAGAGCGTCTACTGAGTGGTTATTAGAAGTCAAACATCAAATATTTTCCCACAAGAAATGAGATTCGGTCGTTCCAGGAAGGCTTCGAGCGTTCAATTAGCAAATCTGAATTATTTTGCATCGGAAAAGTAGCTGACGGTTGCTATAGTTTCAATCACTATAAATGGCACCTCAGACATACATTACAATGTTGTCAGAAATATTCCGTCAACTTCAAAATGAAAACACCCATTTTAAGCCTCTCTCGCTATTCAAACAAGTCCTTCACAGGACATGAAGATCAGCTATGTAATCACAACATTTGCATATTTGAGTGTTTTAGTCGTTCAACTCCCGACAGAGTTCATTGAATGGGTGGGAGAAAAGAACAAAGTCAATCAGATTCAGAGCAGACAGACTCGGCTCACCCAGCGAGTGCTAAATGTTATAAAAGTATACAAATGAAGATGAATTAAAATTCTTAACACTGGCCTTGGGGAAAATTAGTGTGCAGGCTGAAAAAAATAGCAATAAAAGAAAGCATCTGCTGTACAGAAGGGAAAACTACAAGAGAGCTCCCCTTTTTAAAAAAAGATAAGAGAATTTCTGAGCCGATTCTATAATGCTTGAAATAAATAGTCCCGTTGAAATAATAGCAAAAGAACACAATCATTTTTCCAGATTCTGTTTCACGGTCTTTCTCCTGTGTTTAATGGGGTCACAGCCCCAACGCCAAGGACTTTTCAATAGACCTGCACAGCTAATATTATTACTTGAGTGTTTTCCTACTCAGCAGTCACAGCGTCTGCAGCGTGGGAAGACTTTTCCATTGCATGGGATGGGGAAATTGAATTACAATATATTTTTATCTTGGCGTTATTCCTCAACCTTTAATATTGAACGACACAATGTAATTACAATTAAAGTCAATCCTCATGGATTGCTCTGGTCAGATGTTGATATAAAACCAGCATGGGGCGTAAATGGTTTTAATAAGGTTGTGTTCCAGGGTCAAGTGAGTTACAACGTACAATTTAAGATGTTTTTAAAATGTGAACCAGGAACTTACTCTGAATTAAAAGTGAATTTCTGTGATTTTCTTATGTATATATATATATATATATATATATATATATATATATATATATATATATATATATATCATCTGACTAGAGAAGTGTGGTCGGCTGATTACAAAGAGGGGGGAAGGTGATCCGCACAGAAGGGGTCTCACTCCCAGAAGGAGCAATAGCAGACATAGAGGACAGTTACAAGTACCTAGGTATACCACAAGCAAATGGCAACCTCGATGAGGCCACAAGGAAAGGAGCCACAGCTAAATACCTCCAGCGAATAAGGCAAGTCCTGAGAAGCCAGCTCAATGGCAAGAACAAAATCCGTGCGATAAACAGCTACGCCCTGCCAGTAATCAGATACCCTGCTGGAATAATTAGCTGGCCAAAGGAGGAGATAAAAGCCACAGATATTAAGACTAGAAAGCTACTAACAATGCATGGAGGGTTCCATCCCAAATCCAGCACCCTGAGACTGTACACGAGCCGCAAGGAAGGAGGCAGAGGACTAGTGAGTGTGAGCACCACTGTCCAGGACGAAACAACTAAGATCCATAAATACATCAGGGACAAAGCCTCAACAGACAATGTGCTCAGTGAATGTCTCAGACAACAGGGAACGGAGGTTGAGGTGCCAGAGATACCATCATGGGAGGACAAGCCCCTACATGGGATGTACCACCAGCAAATAACCCAAGTGGCTGATATCAGTAAATCCTACCAATGGCTGGAAAAAGCTGGACTCAAGGACAGCACAGAGGCCCTCATCATGGCCGCCCAGGAACAGGCCCTAAACACCAGAGCAATAGAGGCCCAGATCTACCACACCAGACAAGACCCAAGGTGTAGGTTGTGCAAGGAGGCCCCTGAGACAGTCCAGCACATAACAGCAGGGTGCAAGATACTGGCAGGAAAAAGCGCACATGGAACGACATAACCAAGTGGCAGGCATAGTGTACAGAAACATCTGTGCAGAATATGGACTGGAAACCCCGAGATCAGTGGGAAACACCCCCAAAGGTGGTGGAGAATGCCAGAGCTAAGATCCTGTGGGACTTCCAGATCCAGACAGACAGAATGGTAATGGCGAACCAACCAGACATTGTCGTAGTGGACAAACAACAGAGGAAAGTTGTTGTGGTAGATGTAGCAATACCAAGTGATTGCAACATCAGGAAAAAAGGAGCACGAGAAACTGGAGAAATACCAGGGCCTTAGGGAGGAACTGGAGAGGGCCTGGAAGGTGAAGACCACAGTGGTGCCTGTGGTCATCGGGCCCTCGGGGCAGTCACCCCCAAACTGGAGCAGTGGCTACAACAGATCCCAGGAACAACATCAGACATCTCAGTCCAGAAATGTGCAGTCCTTGGCACAGCCAAGATACTGCGCAGGACCCTCAAGCTCCCAGGCCTCTGGTAGAGGACCCGAGCTCAGAGGATAAGAACCACCCGCGGTGGGTGAGAAGGGAATTTTTTTTATATATATATATATATGTCAAATCTGCCTGAATGAAGATTTAAAACTTCTAATATAATGAGGTTAATTAAATATGCATCATTAATATAAATTTATGCTCTGTTGTTCCATTAATATTTTCAGTGATACTTTAATTAAGCAGAATTGTTACATCAAGGAAGGTTACACTCAGACATTTTGACAAATTTTAAGATGCTGCATCTTTATTATTAATACTATGGCCGTACAGCAAACTTTTCAATGAAAGAACAAAAGTAAGAAATCTCTCTATTTTCTTTCTTTTTTTAAAAATTTACATACACTATTCTGTCTGGACTGCATGCTTGCACATTGGCCATAAATCTATCCAGATCAAATTCTTGTATGTTGTATTATTAGTCCATCTTGGGGGGAAAACCCAAACGATAAATGAATCATTGACACCCAAATTAATTGGGATATTAATAGCTTCATGCAAACTTTTAACCCAAAAACACTGTTTGTTATCAGCAGTTACACTAGTGCAAAGCACCAAGTCACAATATGAATACTTTATGCATCATGGTTCTCTTTCAGTGGCGATATTGATTGTTTTGGTGTCAATAAATTTAATTTTAATGTGTCGTTTAGTTAGAAGTCAGAGGTGCAGAGTGGCCACATTATAAAGAGATGCTAACAAAACACCTGGCAATCACAAGGAAAGTTGCCTTGAGTGACTGAAATTTACCAGCTTGAATCGCCTCTGTAACAACAGGCTTGTGTTTTCTAAAAGTGAAATAATAATACATGTAGATAAAATGACCTTTTGGATGGAAACCTTGACCAGAAGCTGCGTTTTGTCTCGCATGAACACGGTAAAGCTGAAGCTGACGGTTAACGTCAGGGACGTCTCTCCCACCTCACGTCACCCAGACGAGCTAGAAACTCACCAGCTTCGTGGCCCGGTACGGCCCGGGTCCGACGACTTGGCCCTCCATGCCCTCACAGACACACGAGCGAAAACATGAAAGCTGCAAAAGTGTTTAAAAGAAAATTGTCCCAAAAACGGCGACAGGACAGAGAGCCGGGGGCGACCTAAAACGGAGGCGTTGCTGCCAACTTTGAATCTGGTGCGTCACTCGGATACGGCAACGTGACTGGACGGCGAACTCGTCACGTGACCTGCACGGTAATGCCCGAAGATTTACGAGACAGACCGCTGGATTAACACGGACATATTTTTAAGGAAAATGTCATGTTTTAAAGCAATTCAACTTCAAATGCAAAGTTCCATTAAGACTCACATTGAAAGTCCATTGAAAGTGTCAACTTTGCTTCGTCACCGTCAATGACGCTTCATGGCAACATTCATTAACATTCATGAAGACTTCTTCATGTTCATGATAAGTGTGATGTCATGTTTATGTCATTGTCATGTCAGTCTTATCCACGCCCCTTCAAGTAAATTGTCACCGGCAGGGATATTTGATTCCTCTATGAATATTTTTTCCAAAAAGAAATTGTATAAAATTGATGTTTTTTAGTACTCTGCTGGTTAAAAACTCAATGCAAAGGCTTGAAAACCTAAAGCAATTTAAGAAACAGACTGTTGTAAGAAAAACACATTTATTAGTCCTTTAACATCTGCTGAGTTGTGTCACCCAGGGTGAGATATGCACAGGCTCCACTGATGCTAAGTAGATAAACTTAAATGAGCCTCATTGAGTTGATCTCCTCGTTTCGCACTAATGAAGGCCTTACAGCACTCACACTAATAAAGGGGAATAATAAAGTATAAGGAGAAGCAGGGACTCATAATAATCTCTGACCCTCAAAGAAAGTGAATAATTGTAAACAGGGTAAGAAAAAAAAAAAGTAGAAGGACTAATTATTTAAGTTTTACCAGACTTAAAATGTTGGAATCACGTTTTGCCTCTTGCTCTTACACGTGTCAAGCTCAAGGCCAGTGGGCCGAATCCGGCCCGCTGTAGCTTTTTATGTGGCCCTCCAGATTCTACACTAAACATTAAGTGCGCTTAAATCTTATGCTAGCAATCAAATCTATGTAGTTTTTATCTGCTTGCAGCCAAATTAGATCAGCCAGTCCCTCTAGTTTCCTGAGAATTACTGAGGAAATTCACGTAAAATCAACAAATTGCGCCACTAACTGGGAGCTTGTCGCAGGTTTTTCTCAAAAATTGTCAAAAAATTTCTTACCTGTACTGAACAGATGTCAGATTGTAGTCCATGAGCTACACAGCGAGTAATAAAAAGTCGCATTAACCGTTTTAAATAAGCACAAATATGTTCAAATCTTTTAGAGTGACCTGACACAATAGCCTGACTCTCCTGGCAGCAGCATGTTCTACTTTCTATCCACGTCTTCTGACAATTGTGCCTTCTAACATTATTATTGGTTGACATGGCAGCTCCCATGTTGCTCTGAAAGGTCAGGGGGTACAATTGGGAGAGGGATAGTTAAGACATTGATAGACTTACTAACAGGTCAGAACGCTGAGACAGCAATCTGCGGCTTCAGCTGAGGCTGGCTGCCTCATATGTACATTTAAAAGTACATGTACATATGATTACCGAGCAAGTCCAATGACATATCCTATGTGAAGTATGATGTTTTTGCACGCCTGGAAAATCTGATACAGCTTCACTAAAAAAACAAAACATGTTAAATGCTTGAGATAACACACATATGGACTGTTTTTACCAGATAGATGGCTTCCAATTGCTATTGACTGCCCTGGGTTTTATTTGAAAGGTTTGCAAAACATCATATTTCGCCACAGGTCTGTACTTTTTTTTTTTTTTAGTTAGAGTTTCTATACCCTAACAGAGCAATATTATGCGTCTTCCATTCACATATAATTATTTCATCGCACAATCAAGTAACTATGCTACCCGCTGTTATAAAGATGCTTTATTAAACAAATATCACTTAAAAGAAATGTGATTTTGTAATTTAATGTCTAATAACTTGATGTAAATCTCAAACAATGAAATTTGACACAATTCTGCCCCTTTGACTTTGTTATATGCTGGGAAACATGGTAGATCAGACTTTCTCCTAAACGTAACCAGACAAACCAATTCGTCTTTTTATTATTTTTCTGGTACTGCAGTTTTACCGTTCTTGCTGAACACTGCTTCATATTATCTTAGGCTCATTAGAGGGTGGTAGAAAAAAAATAAAAAATCTTCACAGAGATCAAATAATCTTCAGCCAGTTTTGAGGCAGAGGGTGTTTTGTAAACCAATTTCCCTCTCTAAATTTAATTTAGTGGTTCTGAGTTGAGGCTTTGTCAGTGTTTTATCTGTGTGCGTTCAGAGTGGGATATTTCATGCCGTGCTGCTTGGAGACAGGAGGCGTTTTTTTTCCTCGACGATATCTCTTGCTGAGTTACATGAGTTACATTTTCATTACCCTTTATTTTAGCGTTCCAAAGTGACCCCTCTCGTTTTCATGCATGCGCAATCAAGATTAACACCTCGTTAGCCCACTAATAAGTATGTCAGAGATGATTTCAAGGAACACGCTCATCTGTTTTCTCTCCAATAATGAGATGCAAAGACCAACACGGTATTTCAAATGTCAAGATGTAGCCAGGAAGTTCTGTTAAAAAGCAACGAGTAAGGAGGAGAAGCAGAGTCTGCTTATTTCAGTTTTTTGCACTGATTAAATTCATTGCTTAGTTTGTTTATTTTTTTGTTTATTTTTTTATCTTTTGGCAGGAAATGTCAGTTATGCAGAGCTTCTTATTGTTTTCATAAATGTATTATTTACCAATCCAGCATGACACAACAAACGCAATAAAAAAAAAAGACAAACACAACCAGCCTTTTGAATCATCCCCCGTGAATCTTTTTTCTTTTTTTAAAAATGAGACGCAGCAGAAGCAACAGAAACATACAAGTGTGTCATTTAGGTAAAAACAAACATACAAAAAAAAAAAACACGGAAAAAATGATCAGATTACGTTCGTATTTCATGTGTCAGGAGAAAGCGCCGTTAGAGCTGGGACATTCGACTTCTGAGTGTGTTTCTGTTGTAATTGTAATGAGATTTATATGTTGGGAGTTTGGAATCCGGGTCAATGCCTCGGCCTCTTGTTTATACTTCTGTTCCCAAAGGATCTCGCTGTTGGCCGGTCAGATTGTGCAACGTCCTGCTGGAGGAAGTCAGAATACAAATATCTGTTATTGTCCCCCAATAGAGGCTGGGGTGCAAGTCAATTTACCATATGAATACATTGGTGGTACATATCACAGTAACTTAGAATTCATGACAGATTGTGACGCATTGCTACAAGTGCTTGGCCCAAGGGTAGCTTAAAAGGGATTTAGCCCAGGAATTGAACGCATAAATATATATATTTAATTAGAAAACCCCTGGAGAGGGTAACCACAGCAGTCAGTGTGCATCCTCCTGTGTCAGACTGGGACTGCTAAACGCCGCCAGACCAGAGGTGTAAAAATTTCAAAGCATCCCTCACACTCCAGTAAACTCTGTTTTCCACCTGCTGATCTCAGGCAAATGATGTCAGAGCCTGATGACCAAACCTGAGAGAACCATGAAGAGAGAAAAAACCCTCAATCACCATCCAAACATTTAACCATCTTGGAATATGTGATTTTGTGTACTATTTATGTATTTGCTTTCCCCCAATTGTGTCACATTATATTAAATATTACATGTACAGCCTTGTTTTTCCCAATGCTTTTTCTGAAACTGTACATTTCTCTCTTGGATTAATGTATTTTTCTCGTAAAATCCTGAATTTTTCTCATAATTTTAGACAGCCAACGTTGTTTGTCATAAAATCTATGTCAAAAAATATATATGTGTGCAGTCAGGTTCTCCTCTGTCTCTTTCTTCTCATTTTAGGTTGGATTTTCACACTCGCAGCTCATGTCCTCATGAGAGTCATTTTTAATTACCTGGCTCAGACAGTGTCTGACATAATATAACAGTGTTGTCTGAGGAATCTGATGAGGGTGCATTCTTCAGCAGGTCTTAGAACAGACGCATCGGCACTTGGAACCCCGAGTCGGTTTTCCAGTCTGTGAAAGAGTATGGTAGCCTGGGAGCCTGAGATTTATACTTTTTAGGCAACACAGAACGCATAAATATGGGAGTTGCTGATATTGGAGTCTGATCAAAAGTGGAACCGGACTCAGCGCAAGCAAGGGTGAACCACCGACGAGACGCGAGTTTTGAAGAAGAAGCCAAAAGAAAAGGGATTTGGCACAGATCTTAAATCGTTAACAACGTAATTAAGACAAATCACCTTGGAAATGGAGAGAATCTCCAGGGAATGACGCCGCCGCCATTATTTTAAAAGGAAATCTGAAAAAAAACAAAAAAAAACGTGAGGCTTTATGTCTTTTGTTGTGACAGTTTTCTTCTATTAATTGCAGCTGGTCTAATTATCAAAGCTGCTTCATAGAATCTGACATCACATCTCCGCTGGTAACACGGCGATCTTGGCCAAGCCTTTCACAGTGATCTGTTGTAGGTGGCATGGGAAAGCTTCTGTCACGTGTGCTTGATTGCGGCCTGGAGGGGTGCTGAGCAGAGGTGGAAGTAACAGAGGCGACGCAATCTAGTGTCCCTCTAAAGAGCACACACAACCCTCTGCTTCGTGTGAGCGACCGACGGCTTCAAATTTGACTGCACCGAGGGGGAACGCGAAGCAAATGACCGCTAATTCGTTCAGTGATTAAAACATCACTTTGTATAATGAGCTCAGCAGATGAGCAGTACTACCAGCTCGCTTGCTGGCTAGCCTGAAGGAGGTGAGTGGGGGAGTCGCGAAGGAAGCGAGGCGGAAGCTCCGAAACTCGGAAACCGCAGCTCGGAGGAGGAGCTTTTGTCCTCGAAGGCGGCGCCGGGTCCACCCAGGCGTTTTTTTCTTCCCACAACTGAATGGTTGCCACGGGAGATGAAAGGATTTCTCAAAACATGCATGAAAGACGCTGGGCAACACTCCAGGTATGTTGTCGATGAGGGAAAGACCCTTTCCTCATCCATGAACTCATCGTGCCGCTTTAGATCTCTTGCTAAGATCATAGTGATCCGCTATGCCTGTTAAAAACTCAAAATCTGAAGGATTCATTCATTCATATAAATTATCTACTGCTGCAAGAAAATGCAGTCAAGTAAGCATTGTACCACATGTTCCCAAAACACATATTAATATGACTTACTAAAAAGAGCGTGTTTGCAGCTTTCAATTCTTCATGTTTATTAGCTAAATGTGACCAGACCATAAGATCATGTGGATTTGAGGAACTACAGTATATCAGGTGCGTCCATTGCTACAGTGCTGCCTTATTGCAACCTTGACACTCATTATGAGGCTGTGCTCATGTGTCATCTCCTGACACATTTATACTCTATTAAAACCATTAAGTAGAATTAAGTCTTTTTTCATTCTTTTTTTATTCTTTTTTTTAAATTGAAACCCTTTTCGTCTTTCTTGTGGATGCTTGTCGTCATGGAGACAAAGCAGGTTTGGCAGATCAACATCTGGTTCAGAGTCAAATTATGTTTAATCAGGTCGTTCTGGCTCTCTGCCAGCCGCCGGTTCTTTTCCCTGCCTCCATGCTGCCTCTGTTCATCGTCCTTATGCTCCGCCAAAGCAAGCTAATGAATAGAGCAATATTGACTCTTTTAGTCAGCAACCGATTTGGCATTATTACAAAGCTGCATCTACATTGATTCCGACTGCATTTCTTGGCCTTTTGTTTGTTTGAGTTTATCACCAGCCCCAGCTTGAAGTACTTCATTCTTACATTACACAATGGAGGAAATAGGTACAGCTGCACGATGTTTATTTCATTTAATTGTGAATCACTGACATGAAAGTTACTTTATAGTGTTTTTTTGTCTCTAAACTACATCTGCCTGTGTGTCGCTTTGCTGTCAGTGGGATTTATTTTGCAGTGTTTTGGGGACCTCTGCTGGTCAAACAAGCGAGGCAATCTGAATCATTTACAGAGCAATTCAGAAGATTTGATGACAAAAACACAAAACATACAAATAGTCAACCCTCTTTGACGACTGTACAGTTACAATGAGCAACACAGAAGTGTTTTGAAGAGGTTTGTTGGCTTTTGTAAACGCTAGTGATGCACATGTAACCTTTGACCTGTTCCAAGCACTTTTACATAGCTGACTGACTAATTCCAAAAAGTTTACAGCTCTGACGACGATTATAACGTCACTGCGATCAGACAGAGGGAACGATCCATCTGGAAGGGACTCAAGCTCAGTGCGTTGGTCAGAATATCGTTACATCTTCAACCAGCCGTGTCGGATATTGGCATTGATGGAGACGCAGAAACAGGCAGTGAGGAGAAAAGTGATTGTCTTCAGGACAAACAGTTAATGCTCAAGAGGTGGAAGACGTAGCTGAGGCTTTGGGGGGTCATTCTGCTAAAACGGTAGCTTTATCGTTGCCAAGCAGATGAAAAATGGACTGCGTATTGCCTAAGACTTTTTTACTGACCACAAGGATGTGGTTTCGTACCGTCACTGCCGCCATGCTGAAACGAATACCTCCTTATCATTATCGACTTTGTGACCAGACATTCCAGAGGCCGTACCACTAAAATCGGTAAAGACCAATGTCGTAGTAGAACATTCTTGGCAGATGAATCGGTTTTGATTGGTCCAGATTTATTTATTTATTTAGTTTTCTACTTTCATCTCTGGTGTTAGCTGAACACAGTGTCTCTTAGAGCCCACAATCTATTTACCTTTTTGGCAAAGTTTCAAACAACTCTCCAGAGATGAGAATCGGCTAAGAACAACATAGAGGTCCAAGTGAGCTAAACATTACGCTGTTTTCTCATCAGTTCCTGACATATTTCTGCACTCTTCTGCCAAGAGAGTGCAGTGTTTTAAGAGACTGAAAAACTGATTTAAATGTTTAAAATTTGTTCATCAGGACAAAGGAGTTTATTTGTATTTTGAACAGCAGTAGTGGCCTTTTGTGCGTATCCAACAAATGTTTTATAATTTTATAGTTGCGCAAGCCAATGCCCTGTGTGAATGATTTACACATAACTCAAAAGTTGACTCTAGGGTTGTTTTTAGGATAAAAACAAAATCTAGGCTGTAATATTTTGCTTTTCAGTTTATTTATGTGGTGAAAAATAACTAAAAACGGTACCCAAATTTTGTTTTAATGCATTACTGAATGTTGTTGAAATTGCATGAATTGAGGTAAAAAACAAAAACAAAAAACACAAAAAAACCGAAACTGTCAAACACCATTTATGCCAGAGGCGCCGACTCACGAGGACCGACACTGATTTCTGCATTTCACAGAACCTTTAAATGTTGGAGAACAGGCAGACCTTTTGTGGGATATTTTTTTTTTTTTGGATTTGTTTTTGTGACATTGTTTTTTTTTCTCTTTTCCCCACAACTTTTGAAATTGAAACGCTAGCCTCATCATCTATGTTGGATATTTTCTGGACTTTTGATACCTCAGGAGAGATGAGATGCGGGGCGAGCTGAAAATCATGCTGTGGCATGAAATGTAAGAAGCACTGCAGGACCTTCTTTAGTGCCAATCTGATGTTGACCTTGAGAACTTGCCTCAGAATCCATTTACTCACAAACCATCCATACTATTTTTTAGTATTACCGGTATATATTTTTTTAATCTTTTGTTTGCCCTGCAGAGAAATCATTGTCACCACAACCTCCTTGGTGGTAAACATAATTTAATCATCGACTACTTGGCAGAAGAGAATAAAGGAACCAAAAAGAAATCTAATAATTTTCACCAAACTATCCTTTTTTTTTCTTTTTAAATCTTCTCTCCAGAGAAAATGGCTCATTTCTCTTTACAGTGCCTTAAAACATACTGAAATTGTCACACTGACTCGTCCCTTAAATTACAAAGCAAATGTATGTTTTTTTCTCCACTATTAATAGCAAACCTTTCAATGCAGCAAATGTGAGAAACAGATGGGGGCTTTTACAAATCTCTTCTTTCAGTCTTCCTTAAATGACACTGTATATATTTCACTTTTTTTTCCAAAATATTTGAGTTTTTTGCGTACATGAAAAGTCGTGCACCTAATTGGACGTTTCCCCTACTTCTTGCTGTTATGTGCAAATAAAGTTGTCAGAAACCTCAACATTATGCAGACATATTTTGTTGTGAAAGTTGCTTGCAATGAATGAGAATGTCCTTTGTCATGTGGCTTTCTAGTCTTCAGCGAGGGTGAGCTCAGCGTGAATCCAGGTAATCACAAGGCGATCGACACAAGAAGCGTCACAGTGGGCTGGCCGTACCACATGCGTTGACAGTCAGACGTCAAGCCAGCTGCTCTTAAGCTCCAGCGGACGAAGCTTGATGAAAAGCAGGTGTGCAGCAGCACGCCACTCAGTGGGCGAGAGAAACCATAAACACACGCTGCCCAGGTTCCTACCATTCATTTCATGTTTCCAGAAGTTCTTATCTGAAATGTTAATTCTGTTCTTGGAGGTGTTTGGTTGTACTCAGCTTTACTGAGGTAAACTGAAGACGTTGTGTCTGTCTAGGGCTGTTGATTTGCCCCAGATCTCCAAAGGTTCTGGGGAAAAATGGAAAAATTGTGTTATGCTGAAATCCTTAATAAATGTGTTAAAAATTAGAGTTTGAGAAATCTGTCAGGGCAGCAACTTTATTTACCATAAAGAGTGATTACTGTAATGTGTGCAAGTGCACACTTGATGGCAGCATTGTGACATTGGGGAAAAAAAGTCAATGCCTCAACGTTGATGTCATGAAGTCAAACTGACACATTTACTAACTTCTTTTATTCTCTCACACTGTGCGACCTAATGGTTGCATAAAATACTGCATTTATTATGTTCATAATAAATGTACATGTATGCACTATTCTGCTTGCTCACTTATTTGATCCAGTTGAGTGTTTACATAAGTAAACAGTGAATTCAAATAATTAGGAACTTGACCTGGAAACTTTAGCAAATTGGCTTGTTTCCTGAGCTATTAAACTAATCTGTAGCGTAGGGTTAGGGTTAGGGGTTCGGTTAGGGGTTAGGGTTAGGGTTAGGGTAAGTTCCAGGGTAAGTTCCACGTTCTCAGGGGGAACTTAGATTGCTTTGCCACTGTTGGAAGCTGCTAATTGGCAAACAAGGTTTCTGAAAGGTGTCTGTATAAAGTTTGTTGGGATAAAACATTAACATCAACTTCTAAGTAATAGAATGATAAACTGACTTGCAGTCTTCAAACAACTATTTAGTACCGATGGTTTGACAGTAACTCTTTGTTTTCAACAGCAACACGAACCGCAAAAGTGGCGTCGTACTGCTGTTTGTATTGGGATGGATGGATAAAGTTATGATACTACAAATAACCACTGACTTATACGTTTATTAATTTTTTTTTTTTGCAGTAGCCCTGCCAAGAACTGCCACATCACTTGTAAGTCAAAATCTTGTCAAAAGCAAGGAGTGTCGCTGGTTTCAGTCCTTTATACCTCCTTCAGTTCTTTCGTGCCGAGTTGTTTCTGAAGAGTCCTTCTCTCAGACTGAAATGTAATGTGGAAAAAATTAAATGGAAAGGGGTGTCATGCATTAAACAATAACAGCACCCATGTCCCATCTCCACGGTGATTCTCAGCCAGGAGTGAAGTTGCATTTTCTAAATGTTGATTTAGAAAATGTTGCTTTTCTAAATCAACATTTCTGTCATAGGACAGCTTTCGTCCTCTGACGCGTTTTGCTCAGGCTAAGTTTGATGACTACCTCTCCGCTGCCACTTTTTCCTCTTGGACGGACCCCTCGGGCTGCAAGAGTGTCACGGACTGCTGCACCACCCCATCCCGATGTCCGTCGCCCCCAGCACGGCCTTCCCCAACCTCTCCCCCCTCCCCCACCGCAACCCTGCAGTGCTGCTTTGCAGAGGCAGATTATACTTGATGACTTCATCTTAATCACATTGTTTCATTTTCTTTTATCAGTGCAGCCGTCATGCTACACTGGCTGCAAAATACTCCACGAGTGGGTTCAGACAAGCCTCTTATGCATTCGCATGTAGGGGAGAGGAATGCTCACAACCCGGAGCTGCTTTTGATTAATTTGAAGGAAAAACTTTAAAGTCAAACGCTGCACGATTAAATTACTTTTTAAACGGCCGCGACTTTTAATCTTTAACCACAGTGGATTTTTTTTCTGTTCAATGTTGGAGCAAAACAAGCAAAAAGAAAATGAACAAGTGTTGAATATTTGCATAAACCAATTTTTAATTATTATTTATTTATTTATTTTTTTTAGCCTTTGTTTCATATGATGTTGTGTGCTCTCAGTCAGTCTAATTAGAGATAAGACACCTATCATTCGTGTAGATTATGGTTTTAATTAACTGTAGAGATTTAATAGAGCTTTATTGCCTGGGGGGAGGCGTGCTGGAGGATCCAAACGCAGGCAGAACGGTGACGAAAGTCTCTGCGTTACAAACATGCACCAAACTTCCAGTATTCCGCCACTATCAAAAAAAAAAAAAAAAGTACAATTTTGCACTGTGGTGCTTTCATTAAATAATTTTAAAAAATGCTATTAAAAAGTCCATGTGAATGTTTGTTCACACAGCAGACCATTAAACTTACTGCATCATCATCATCATCATCATCATCATCCTTCTTGTCATCGTCGTCGTTTCCGCCAGCAGTAACATCTGGTAGTTGATTGTGATTGTTGTGATTCAAAACAAACAAACAAACAAACAAACAAACAAACAAACAAACAAACAAACAAACAAACAAACAAACAAACAAACAAACAAAGTATATGAATAAAACTTGGATGTAGACTGGGCAATAATCGTTGCGTAGCAAAAGCTGAGGCACAACCGGAGGGAGGGATCCTGGGGCAAATAATGTGCTCATTATTTGCCCTCTGACCAGGGCAAACAATGAACACAAGAAAACAGAAGGGGAAGGCAGTTTTTAAGAACACTAGCACACAGACACAAAATGACTTAGAAGTACAAAACGGATGCAAAACAGCCGAACAAACCAAAGACCGCAAGTTGATGGCAACAATAAAAATGAGGAGTGTCGGGTGAAATGACACACAAATCCCTGCTACTTATTCAGCAGTGATTAAAGGAGGATTACATTTCACAAATGTAAAGCATGATCTCCATAGTGATTGAACACTTATCTCAGTCCTGCTTCATGAGTCGTTGCACAATTAATTTTATTTCTATTATGAAATAGAAAGTAACTTATCCACTTTGTAAATTTTAATGCACACACATAAAAAAAAAATTGCCTGGAGAGGAGTTATTGGTAGCATCAGATGTTAGTTTGGTAACATAAGTTATTTAATCTGAAAATAAAATTGGTACAAAACTACAGTAGCAACTGCTCTTTCTAAGGCAGGATTTTTTTTTTCTTTTAGTTGGTACATAAGAAAAAAAAATAGAAGAAGTCAGCATCTGAAACCGTTCAAGACCTTTTATGATTTCAAAAAGTGTAATGGAAACTGTAATTTTGTTGCTTTACAGATTTCCATACCTTCAACAGGTTTCGGTTTAAAAGCAGATGTTTTACAACCGGAGGTCATGCTGATGCTTTTGAGTCCGAAAGGGAATCAGTAGAGGGAGCCAAAGCTTAGGGTGATGGCAGGGAGGCTCTTCAGGAGGCTCGTCGACAACAATCACATCAGTGGAAGGGCTGCAGAAAGCTGGCCAGCTATTATAAAAATGGCCTCATTTGCTTTTAAGGCTAATAAAGATATTGAGGATTATTGAGAACTGTTTAATTTCAGATGTGAACATCTTTAAACAAAATTGTGAAACATTTTTTCAGAACTACTTTGCTCTTTTGAAAGATGGCCGTCTCAGCTACTATCAGAAATAAACCTCTTAGTTCGATGAAAAGGATGCGAAAGCTAAATCTTAAGTCTTGCTCAAAACACTCAAACATCTTTGAATAATTTTGGGCTTAATTGCAGCTGCTAACTCACTTAACGTGTATTATTGTCGTCAACACCGCTGGAAAAACTACCGATGGCAAACGGTTGACGCGTCTGCACCACTCCGCTCACTTCCAGCAGTTTTGACCTTGCCTCTAACTTCAGACACACACTCCCAGAAACACGGGTTTTCTCGGACGTGGCAGGGCGCCAAAATAAATAACCTGCCCTCAGAGCGTCGGCAGAACCGCAAGAAACCCGAAACCAGGCCCCGGCCCCGGCGGCACTCACTCACAGGGCTATCAGCGAATGACTTGCTGAAATTTTAATTGTCCGAATGCATCATGTGGTTTGGAAACAAAATCAAATCAGGACGGATCATCCTTCCTCTTTGACGCCCGTCCAGAAGGAGAGTAGCATTTTTGATTAGGGTTTCATTTATTTATTTTAGCCGGCTCTGATTTCAAGGTCGGGTTACACCAACTTGGGGGACAAACAGATGACATTGTATGGATAGGTAATTCAAGAGTCCGCATGCTTTGATCCTCACAGATAAGAGGGAGATAAGAGACAGGTGTCTTGTAGAATAGAGGACATCCACCCAGAAATTCAATCGGTGACGCTCGCTCAAAAAAAAAAAAAAAATGGTTCCCATGGAATGAAGAGATTGATATCCATTCCTTCCTCCAATTAAGAAGATCAGAATTCCATACATGCTGATGCGTCTCGAATGGCCGCCTGTTCATTCCAACCTAAGCACTTCTTTCTGGAAAGCAAAGTTTCTCAAAAGTTTTAGTTTAGTTTCGGATGCGAGTCTCCAGAGCTGCTGTCTGCAGAAATCACTCCAGTTTGCAGCTGAGACGTTTCATTCAAAAATAGGGTTTGTTTGGAAGGAAATATTACGAGCAACGAAAATCGACAAAAGCATTTTTTTTTAACTACTTATCCCAAAAGCAAAGGACTAATTTTTTCATCTGCGCCATGGCGTCCTCTAGGTACGTCTGCCTTCCTACGCTGGTAAAACGCGATGAGAGATGAGAAGCAACTATTAGTGGATGAACAGCAGCAAACATCTGATATCTGTAAAAAACAAACGAAAAAGAAGCTAAACCAAATTTAAGAAGAAGCAAATGATTACAAACTGCTGTTACATCCAAAATATTCAACTACACTGTTGTGATGAAGCTCACATTACAAAAAGAAACCCAGATATGATGATCCGTTTACATAGTTCATATCCCTTAAACAGTGTGGAGGCCTTTGAGTGTGCCGTCTCTGCAGGTTATTTATTGTATAAGCCGTTAATAATCCTGCAGTAAATATTCATTACAAGCCAGCATATCGTCGCATAAAGGCCATGTCTGGCAGATTAAAAATGCATAAGGAGTAATGGGACTTGAATACCTCAGTGGACGCCGTTCAAATGTGTCGACGCAGCAAGAAGCAACCGAAGATGTACAATATGACACTTTCAGCACCAAACATTGACAGCCAAAGGAAGAGTAGGGCAACCCCAATTTCATTTTTGCTGTTCTTTGAGAAATAGTCCCGTTTTAATATTCAAGTTGATGATTCTTAAACAAAGGAACCTATTTTTCCCATGAAATAGGAGATAAAAGAGGTTTTATGGCAAAGAAAAAAGTTACAAGACGCCGCTCTTAGAAGTCCTTGTCACTTTTATTAAAAGTGACAGGAACGTTCATAAATTTCTGTTGATTTATGGAAAAGTCTGAGTCTTTGTTCTCTCTGGCAAACTTCAGCCTGGCCCGATTCATCTTTCAACTAAATGCTCTCTTTGAAAATATAACCATTTAGCTTCTTGCGTTCTGTTTTTTTAACCCGCTCCAGGGTGAACCCCGCCTCTCGCCCGACGAGTTCGCTGGAGATGGGCACCGACCCCCCTCCCAACCCCACGAGGGACGAGGGTGTAGAGAAAATGGATGGATGGATGGATGGATGGATGGATGGATGGATGGATGGATGGATGGATGGATGGATGGATGGATGGATGGATGGATGGATGGATGGATGGATGGATGGATGGCATTCTGTTTTTAGTGTAAACCTGTTGAATTCAGGTGCTTTGAACGTCCCCCCATGTTACTGTTCTGCACAACGGAACAGTAACAGAACTCTTTAAATCTCTTATCAGTTTGTTTGTACATCGCGTTTCAGCAACAAGGCAGTTCAAAGTGCTTTACATCATAAACACGCGCAAGAAATGCAACTTGTACTACAGCTCTGAGGAGGGAAAAGACCGCAACCAAACTATTTATGAGCATATGTCTGCCAGGCAAATAAGAACGCGGCTTCCAAGGAACCTGAATTTTCGGTTCAACCCAACAAGCAGTTTTCACTTGCCTGAAAATAATGGACTAAACTCCCAAAACGCTGAACGTTCACCAGGTTCCACAAGTACAAGCAGTGCAACATCATTCTAAAACATATCTTTAAACAAATTTGAGGACACGTCAGCCGGAAGTGAACCGTGTGCAGGTGACAGTCGGTTGAGTTAAACTAACCTGTGCAAATATATAAATCACAGTCGCCTCAGCTCTCCATGTTGAATCAGAAATGTTTCAGCCAAGACACTGAGTATTGCAGAATACATACTGTGTGCGATCGAGAAGATCTCCTCACAGCAGCGGGGACATGAATGAACCCAGATTTGATGTCTCGTTCAAACTGGCGTATTAAAAACCAAAAGTTTTCAAATGTGTTTTCTTCCGTTTGAATAGTTTCGTAATGTGACTTGGACTTCTCAGGATTCTCAAAATTGCCAGAATACATTTGTGGAAAGCACAACCTTTCATAGGCTGACCTATTTTTTCACAGATGCATATTAAAGCAGTTCTGACATTAAATTTAATGAACAGAAATCAAACATCTTGGTGAACATGATCCTATCGGTCCCCCCACCACATTCCCCCCTCTGAGCCCAGATCTGCATATGAACTAAACATGCACTAAATCAAAAATGATTTAGTGCATGTTTGGAAAAGCAAACTAACAGCAGTTTGTAGCTTTGCACCCGTCTTGCGGTAAGCAACAATATTTGATGCAATTGCACCGTTTAAACAAGAACGCCTGAGATGACCAGCAGGTGTCAGCTTTGCATAAGAGAAGAAGTGGCGACTCCTTTCCTGAAACTTGGACCACTGTGAGATACACAGTGGTCCAAGCCCCTTTTGGGTCATTTTAATATCGTGTCATAGTTTTCTTGATACGGCTACAGATTAGATTCACAGTGTAGGGATGTTTTGTCAGTCCGAGTGAATCCTGACCTGTCAAAGCTCCTTCTGACAGACGCTGTCGCTGTGTTTCCAGTTTAGTTGTTCCAGTTCATAGTCGTTTACTGCTACCGAGATTATCAGAGATTATTGAACAACGACAGATGACATTTGTCCGCGTTTTCCACGTGTTGTAGTTTTTCTAACAAGACATCGTGGAGAGTCCAGAAGAGAGGTCAGGCTCTGCTTTACATACAACTGAGCTGCTGCTGGAGCACCTCGCAAAATTACACTTTTTTTTTTTTTTTTCCCTCACAATAACTATATGTAAACACTTTATTGGAATTTCAAATTAGACAAAGTAGTGCACAATTAAGCCTGTACAAAATGTTCTTGGTATTTCCAGGGATTTAGTATTTTAGTAGTCTTCCATCAGCTGCGACCAGTTTCCTCGCTGTTGCTGGAGAAAAGCACCGTCTTCGGATCAGAACACCTCCTTTTCTTACACAAAACGACTTTGCGGCAAACTTTAGGTGGGACTTCTAATGGCAGTCTTCCTGCATTGACCTTTTTGTTGGTCTCACAAAAACCAGATTCCTGGAGATTGTGGCCAGTGGATGCTATCCAGTTTTAACAGTACCTGATTATCTACCTTTTTTTGTGTGTCTAAAAACAAACAAAAAAAAAACAACTAAAAAACTAAAACTTTTACGCTTTTTTCTTTTCTTTTCTTTTCTTTTGTTGTGGAATCACATTCTCTGAAGAAGACAAGCAGGTGTCATGTACACACATTTCACAGTAACAATGGCTTTATTTAATATCGTGGAAGGTACAGAATATGGCCACCTTGACCTTGACTGGAGGTCTAACACAGAACACTGCATGTAAAATAGATCAAATCAATCCATCTTTATTCAGCATCCATTGTAATTCATTTTAATATGGGTCTTGGACCCGTACATTGAAATCTTCAGGAGCTTAAGTTGTCTTGAATTACTAATAAAGCAGCTGGCATAAGTCTTTGTACTGTCTTTATTTTCTTTAGTTCTCACAAGTTGAACATTTTGCACTGATATCTTGCTAAAAGCAGCAGATTGGATGATAAATGAGAAGGAAATGTTGATCAATTTCACCAGTATGATCACGGGCGCGACAACCCGTCTTTGCGTCTCGTCCAAATCTGTGGGCGACAGAAACTGTACAACTGGGAAACTCCAAAAACTTTTAAGACAGTAGCAACTCATCACATCGAAACATTTCAAATGAACCATTTTCATAGTCATGCATGCCAAAATCCGCACATCTAAAAATACTTTAAAACAATCATTTACGTGTCGTTATATTCAGTGAACTTTTCAGTTAACTTTATTTTTAACATTTTAACACTATTTGTTTTTACTTTTCTGATTTTGTGTCAAAATGTGAGTTTGATGAAAAGTATGCTCAATATCTCCTTACAGGCCGTTTTCAAAAACTACTTTGAATTTGACGAACCGGAAAGTAGATCTTTGTTGAATATGACTAGAACTTTCATTTTATGAGGCTTTCAAGGCATTTTGAATGACTTCCTGTTTCTGTCGGGCGTAAACGTATGACAACTAAGCCCATTTCTTTTTGCCACTCTTGAAACAGAAAAGTTGAGACAGTATGCCATTCATGTTAGCCAGATGTGACTTCATAAGACAGTAAATGGTAGAAATTATGTTAACATAGTTGGAAAATGTCTGAAATATCCCACTGAAATGGTTTTTATTGCACAGAATAAACGTTCAGACCTGGAAGCTAAATCTGGTACAGATTTGGTCCAAAGCAAAATGTTTTTGATTAGAATTTATTTCAGAAGTTTATTAGAAGTCCAAATGTAAGATCAGTCTGAATACACTGTGTTCCAAATTATTATGCAAATTGTATTAAAGTGTTATAAAGATTAAATTTTCTGTTGTGCTATTAAATTTATAGATGGCATTGCGAGTCAAGGCTCTTTGAATCACTATAATTAATTTCAGAGAGCTGGTTGACTCATTTGTCTGGGGAGCTCAATTAAAGGAAATCTACTTAAGTAGGATGTTCCACATTATCAAGCAGGCCACAGGTTTCAAGCAACATGGGAAAGAGAAAGAATCGCTCTGCTGACGAAAATTATCAGATAGTGTAGGTATTAAAACATTAGATATTTAACAAAAACTGAAGCGTCATCGTACTGTGAAGAGATTTGTGGCTGATTCAGAACAAAGACGGATTTGTACAGATAAAGGCGTAATGAGGAAGGTTTCTGTTAGACAAATTCGTGGGATTAAGAGAGGAGATGTTAAAAGCAGCAAACAGTTATTTGAAGCTGCTGGTGCCTCTGGATCCTCCAGAATCTTGTGGTGCATCAACCTACTATCGGGCCCCTAACCAGAGCTCACAAGCAGAAACAGTCGCAGGGGGCCCAGCTTGACATGAAGATTAATTTTTCAAACAGACTTGTTCACTAATGCCTGCTTTGCAACCCTGGATGATCCAGATGGACATAGTGGATGGCGGTGGACGGCCAACACGTCCCAACACGTCTGTGAGGTCAGCAAGGAGGTGGTGGAGTCATGCTTTGGGTCAAAATCATAGAGAGAGCGAGAGCTGGTCAGCCCCTTCAGAGTCCATGAAGGTGTGAAAATGACCTCAGCAAAGTACATGGACTTTCTGACTGATCACTTTCTTTCATGGTTCAAAAAGAAGAGCAGAACTTTCAGCAGTAAAATCATCTCCATGCACGACAATGAATGCTGCAAGGAATACCACTGTGGCACTGGCTGCTATTGGCAGCCAATGTTTTTTCTAGCATGAATTTATATCTAAATTAGGTCAAGGTGTGGCGTTAAGTTTGAAATCATCATTAGGTGTTCGGGTTTTGGACTTGTACATCCTTTTGTGTGCGAGTCGAAGTCCCTCTGTGTTAAGTGTCGGCCATCTTGTCTGCTCTCTCCTCTCTCACAGCTCAACATCCTTCCAATTAGACCCACCTGGTTCCCGTCTCGTTGATAACATCTCCTCGACGTTTAAACTTTCTTTGTTTCCATTGTTCTATGCTTGTTTCTTCCATTAGCTACGTCTTAGCTCAGTCCTGTTCTCCATGTGCTCTCAATTTAAGTTTTTTGCTCTTTACCATTGAAATCCGTTTTATTTCTACTCATCATGCTCACAGCAGGAACTCACCTGAGCTTAAATCCCCACGCAAAGCAGTCATGAACACGTTTGGATGTCGTGAACACGACTGGATTGGTATTTAGCACATGCTTTCATTTTAACTCAATATTAAAGCTGAACGATTTGAATTTATCCAAAAATGTAGATGAAAAAAAAAAATGCAGCCCTGTGTTAACTTCACCACTTTTCCCTTTAGTGAGTCGATCTGGAATGGGATGTTATCGTTTCCGTCAACATGACGTGTTTTTCACGTGTAAAGGAGCTGACATTGTGACAAACGGCAGAGCGTTTGTGCACATCAGAGTAGAAAAGTATAGAAACATGCTTTCACACGGTGGGGGGAATTCAGGTCTGCCAGCACCAACTTAAAGGTAAATGGATGCATGCAGATTCAAAGTGAGGTTAAAAAAAGACATGAGAGACTGCAGAGTAATGTCAAATGTACAACAAATTAAAAATCACACTCTACATTTATTAAAAACGTCGCACTTGCATGTTGTTGATTCAGAAGCAGTCGGATCAGAAGTAGCCGTTCTCCATGCTTTGGTTTCAGGCAAAAAGCTTTTGCTCATAAAAAATAAAAGTTTCCCAGCGTTTCAGCAGAGATGAGCCTCTGCTGCAGCCGTGGAGCCCCGGAGCAAAAGGCTCTCACATATATATCACTTGACTGTGTGTCAGGAAGATTACTGGATAAAGATCACAATATGACACTTTTCCTTTTTTGTGCTGGCTCAGTGAACAGGAGGAAAGCTGCCGCAGCTCAGCGCAGCCCTGTCCAGGTTATTGATCACGGATCACGCATCCCAGACCTCCCGAGCTTGCAGGGGGAAAATCTGTCCACTGTCTTTTACGTCGAAGACACTGCGTCAATGCCCTCAGCCGTAATACAATTACCCCGTTCCGAAGATTAGCGTGAAATTCCTCCGTTTTCACACGATGAGGCGAATTCAATTCTCCACTTTAAAGGCGTCTTTGAATCAGAATTAGCTTCTCAACACAATCAAGAATTGTCAATAATTAAAAAACTATTTTTTTTTTAATTATTTCAAACATTTAAATGTTCAACAATGGAAACAGCAAATGAGACACCAGTGTCATTGACATTCTGCAAAAGGAGGTGGATGGAGTTGAGCTTTATTAAATCACGCCACCCTCTTAATTTAACAGTTTGTGAAGCCAAGGATGTCAACATGGCACAATCCGTCAACATGCACAAATAAAAGCTTCACTTTAAAGTTGACAAGAAACTGCAGCCCTCCTCTGCATCGCGGAAATATGACGGAATAGTTACTGGGAAGAGTTTGCTGCTTTTTATTAAACATGGCGAGTGCAGCTCAGAGTTCAAGGTTTAAAAAAAAAATAAAACAATTGCTCGAGGGGAAAAATTATTGATTGTTCTGATAAAGTCACGAACTTTTACAAACATGTCCCCAGACTTTCACAAAGCTAACTTAAATATGGAAACCGAAATGAGCGGGACAGGAGTTTTGGTTTGGGCTGAAACAACTAACTGGATCAACCATGATTAATTGATTACTGACGAATTGTCCACTAATTGATGAGTCGTTAATAGGAGAATAGTAAGTCTGAAATCTGTTATTTGCTTAAGAACAAAACGCAATAAAGCCAAAACTGAGCAAATGTACGCACATTTTGCATTTTGGATGAAAAGCCTTTGACTGTAAATGTTCTACCCTAAACTTAACTATCAGTTTCAGCTGAACCTGGTTCAAATAATAGAAAACTTTACTATTTAGTGCATTTTTCTCTCCAGTCATTTGGTGAATTGATAAATCGGTCAACTGATCAGCCCTACACTGACGCACAAAGGGGCTTATTGAATTATTTATGTAGCATGTATTTAATATTATGATTCAAATCTAAAGTAGCCAGAGATCTAATTTATATGAAAAACTAAACATTACAAGTTGAAACTATGCCCGTGGTTCTGCATTTTGAATCTGTTGGCCAAATTAACGGCGGGATCAAAAGCGACCAAGTAAACGGATGAGATTCAGCTTCCAGCAGGACAATAACTCAGAGGTTTTCCATTCAGAGGTGTTATGTTCATACTGAGTTGTCCCATGAGCCATCAGTCTGTCAAGTTTATTCGTACAGCACAATTCAGCAACGAGGTTATGCCATAGCTTTACCAAGTCTGGGCAGAGGAAACTGATAAAAACTTGATAAATCTTCAGAGCTGTTTAGTAAAGCAAGCAAGAGTCGCAGCCTCAAACTTTCAGCCACAAATGCAGCAAAGTAACTGTTGAAATAATCTCAAAGAGATGCAACAATCTACATCCAATCACTCCCAGAAAACAATGACTCTACTGTAATGAAAGAGTCGGAAACTCCATGCAGAAGCCAAGATTCCAACCTGAAGCTTTTAAGCTGCCCTTATTATATTGGGGGTGATTTTTGTGCCGTCACACTTTTAGCTTCCTGTCATAATTTTCATCCATTTTGTTTTTCTCTATTTTTTTTTTTTTTTTGCTGCGAATGTGACCTTTCAACCACGAAAAGGTATGACCACCTAAAGATTTACGCGCTGCTTGTAGTTCCTGTTAGCACGGGTGCAAACTTTTAACGAATCGCTCACTTGACACGTGTCGGTAAGACGTATGTCATCAGCCCTGCTGAGGGTTCGCCGTGATTCTGTCCTCGCGATTTCCCCCCCCCCACCTTTTCCTCGCTGAGGGGAAACAGAAGCTCAGCGGCCCTTAATCTTCCTTTTCCCTTTTTGCACAACGGCCGAAAACAAATCAATAACGGGAGCAAAAGCATTTTTATATATATGCAGTTATTGGGTCATAAGCTACAGTACGCCGCACTTCATTTCAGCAACAGCTGAGGCTCCTGGTGAGGCCCTGCTCTGCTCTCTCCCCCTCTGCTCCTGTCCCCGCGGGGACCTTATGAGAATCATAAATAATACGTGCTAATGAGATATGAATTGATTACGTGTGTGTGTGTGTGTGTGTGTGTGTGTGTGTGTGTGTGTGTGTGTGTGTGTGTGTGTGTGTGTGTTGGGGGAGGAAGACGGGGAGGAGAGCAGGGGGGATGCTTGACGATCTCAATCCATCACGCTAAATGATGTTTAACAATAGATTACCAGCCAATAATTCCTCCAATATGAGATTAAATGAAAGAGCTGTGCAGTTTTCAGCAGGCTGCCGCCACCTCCGCCCCCCTCTTCTCCTCCCATTTTCCAACGGCTGGAAAATAAATCTGCTCAATTACTGTACCGCCAATCCGTTTTTCACCGCTAAGGACATTATTATTTCATTTAGAGCTTGTTCATGCATCATAGATTATTTCATTTTACTCAGTCGATACGGAGAAGTGCAGTATTTTATTTTATCCACTGGGGCTTATGGGGAAGTGGGGTTTTAATGGAGTACACTTGGCTCTCAGAGAGGGCTGCTCCACTGTAAGTGGACAGAAATGTGGTTATCTCCTGGAGGAGGGGGGGTGGAGTCAGATAAAATAATCCAAATGTTTATATTCATGCACTCGTATTCATTTTTTTTTTTTTTTTTCATTCTGGCAGATGTATAAATTTGCTCGGAGCTTTCCCCGGGCTCCCCGACAGACAACGAAGGAAAACGGTTCTCCTTCAAACCTGTGATCAATTGAAACAGCATTAGCTGTGCCTATAAGATGATTTGGAACATCACTTCAATCCCAAAGAACAATGAAAATTGGATAACACACATGCTCACTGGGCCCTAACTTGGCTGCAAATCATGTTAAGGTTTTCAGTGCAGCCAAAGTTGTGATTGGTTATTCCTCCGTTAACTGCATCAGGGCCGTACCTTTGAGGGTTTGCTTGTGATGATTTGTGTTAATGTGTGTATTTATCGCCCCCTCTATGGCTCAAAGACACACAGAGCTGGAAACAAACATCGTAGAGGAGCAGGAATACTTGGAATTTATTTCCTAATAACGGATTCGGATCGTCGGTCGATGACTCGAGCCCCAGCGTTTTTTTTTTTTCGGTCCTCATCCGACTTTTTGTGTTCCAGCCACACGGCGATAACGCTGGAAAATGAAAAAGACAGGTTTCAGTAAGAAAGGCGGCGTATACGTCTTTATCAGAGAGCAAGGCTCACTGATCCTGTGACTCGACTTCTCCTTGGTGACCTGTCTCTAACTGCTCCGGTCCTGTCGCGTAGTCGACGATCAAACTGCTGAATGGCTCTGAAATTGCCGTTTTACAAATTCACATTTTCTTATACCCTTCTCTGTAATCTGCTGATAAAGATTTAATGGTATGACAATAATTTTTTTAAAATTCTTCACATATTTTCCTGACCAGCTTTTTGAATGTTTCCACTGATATTTAATTTTTTTTCCTTTGGCTGTGAGCTTCCAGTCTCTGAAGTTGGGAGGACTTCTTACCGTCGTCTTTGGCTTTTGCAACAGATTCTCCGATCAAATTCAAGTTGAGATTCTGACTGGGCCACGCCACAAAGTTGGTTTCCCATCAAAAGAGACATATTGATAAAATATTAGTGATTTTATTATTTTATTTTACTTTATTTCATTTGAAACTGTGATTGCCTGATCACTACCGGAAGTTTAACACGTCTTACAAACCAGTTTTTCCAGGAAGCATCACAGTGCTTGAAGTTGAATGTGAAACTGCTTTGAGGCACTCTTCTTAAAAACAGTTTATCCCAAAATATGGATTAAAAATGAAACCAGAAAACAATGATGTTACTGTAAATAAAAACTTGCTTTTAATAGCTGACATCAGTAGTGAGTTAAGGGCGATCACTTGACTAGCTGATGATTTAAGAACTATTACTTTACCCAGAAATTGATCAGTTTCTTAGTTTTGAAAAAACCCAAATATCAAGAAATATATATATATATATATATACTAACTCTCTAATATTAAGCCAGCATAGTCTTTAGCCAGCATAGTCAGGTCATTGCGTTGAGATTTAAGTTGCAGCATCTTTGTTTAGGTGAAGGTGCATCTAGCATCTCTATTATAATTGTGCAGACTAACGTCATACAGAAGTCTTTTAATGTCAACATTTTCTGTCTGGCAGGCTTAGCTGTACAGAACATTATGCATGCTAGAGTGTCAGATGTGTAAGCAGGCGATGCTGGAGCGTTCACTCTTTGGATGTAATTGAAACACCAGACAGATTTTGTCCTCAAGAGCCACCATCCGGCTACTTTTAGATGCAATCCCTTCTCCTATTACCATTCATCTTCATTCGTTTGATTCAGTCCAAATAGCTGTGCGCAGTAGTCGTTGTCGCTTTTGTGAACAAATTCGCGAGAACGTTTGTAGATTTTCTCGTCACCTTCTCGCTTTGCCCTCAAAACTTTAGCTCGCCTTTGCATTTTGATTTTGCGAGACAATAATTATTGTGCTTCTTCAATTGCCCTAATGGAGGGACTCCAAGCAGACTTGTCATGCATTATGCAATTGACAGGTGCTGGTTGTGACTGGAGTGGGAAACAGTACACCCTGAGATGTGACCACATTTGTCGACACCATTACATTAAAACGGAACTCGAGAGGAGCCAATTTATCTGCAGTCTGCATTGCTTATAACTGCATCCATGACACAACAGGAGATATTTAAGGCGTCACAATAGTTGCTGGGAATATAAACATGACGTCTGCAGGTTTTGGGTGAGCGTTAACTGGTTGTGTTTACTGAGCGTTATCCACTAAACTATATTTATTTTAACGTCTTTTAGATGCGCCTCATGTTGAGGTAGCACTGGATGCAAATATCCAGGTCAGAGGTCGTGAACTAAACCAAGCAGGGGAGCTGATCCACAGAGTGGAATATTTCATCCTTAAAGTTTTGGCCTGCTGAAAATAATTTGCTTTAAAATTTCCCTTAAAAACTATTGAAACAGAAAGATCTTTCTGAGAATCCTTCATGAACCTCAAACTTTCCTGTTTAGAAAGAAAAAAGCTTCTCGCATCGTCACTTTGATTTGACTTCAAACTGAACTGATGCTGATTGCTGGCTTCTTCCCTCAGTCACAGAACCCACACCGAAGACTGTTCAGTTGTGCGATTGTGAAATTGAACACAGTAAAAACCAGTGAAAGTTGTCAGATCTCAGCGTTAGTCCTTACTTTGGTGCGGTGGTGTTGGATGTGACGGTTTGTAGGTTGGGGCATGTGGTGCAAGTTGTCAATTTGCCAACCCATTTGTAATGAAGTCCATCACACCTGGACGTTATAATTTGAACGTTGGAATGACGGAGGTTCCTCTACCTTGAATGTTTACATGAATAGTTTTTCTTCTGCAGACTCTGTGACCTCAGTTGAGCTTATGCGTCACTTGCAATCGATACATTTGTGCTGTGACATTCCACTAAATCACATCTTGCAACGTTCATGGGTTTTCATCTTGTTGTGCATGCCGTAAACCAGTTTGCACTTTTCTTTTTAACCTCAAGAACCAATCACGGATTCCTTTATGTCTGTTCTCCACATCTAACCCCACGCTTTTGTGCCATTTCTTTTGTCATGTTTTGACTTTATATCATTCCTTCTCATTCCCTTCACCCCCCCCCCACCCCCCACCCCCATCTTCACAGTATTCATTTGATTCTCTTCTCCCTCTGTCTCGTTGCTCCCTGCGTGGGCTCCTCAGGGTAAGGAGTTGAGTGGGCTTGTCTCAGGGCTGAAGTCAGGGCTGGAAAGGGAAGAGGTGACTGTCACAGTGTCTGATTAATGACTCGTCGGTTGGGTGTCCAGCCACATTAGGGCTCCATGTATCTACCAGCGTCCACATGGGGCGAGGGGCTTTGTTCTGGGAGGAAATGGTGTCAGTGGCCCACAGCCGTTTGTGCTTATAAAAAGATAAAGATTTACTGTCATCAAAGGGCAGATTAAAGCCCACAATGGTGACATTGATTTTTTTTCTTTCTTTCTTTCTTTTCTTTTTTTTTTTCCCTCAACCCAAAAAGAAGAAAAAAAAAATTCACATTTTGGACGGGGGGGGAAACCCATTCCAGGTCCAGAGAGAGATATGATCAGCTTATTTGGAAAGGATAATATGGAATCGTCTCTCCGAATGAACTTTGAAAGAAGTAAATTGTAAATATTGATTTCTGAAATGAAGTGTCAATCTTGGTTGGGCCGAGCTTATTCCTATCATCTGGCTTAACCTCCAGCAAACGATGAATTCAAAACTGCTGACAAAGTGGAGTGTATAGGATTTCTGTTAGAGGCAGTCGGCACCGCTTTACCGCTTGGCCGGCCTGAGCCCCTACCGGTAATGGCTGTTCAATTTTATCAGATAACAGAGGAGATCTCATCAGAGGCGAAAAATGAAATGAACTGTGACTCTGAATCAGGATCCCTGCTCTTATCCCGGCAAAAATCATCGGCGCGGGGCCCAGGGCTTTCCATTATTTCAGGTCACTTCATTACGGCCCTGCACACAGGACCCAATTGCTACAAACAAAGCGGGCCCTTCCTGTCTCACCCAGGGGTCGAATGTGAGGGGCAGTTTGATAGGCTCTTGACGTGTCCAGGGTTATCCTATTACCACTTAAGAGGGTTTCTTGAAAGGCAGCAAATCTCACCCACTTGTTTGTTATCCTCACCCTTTTGTGTCATGAGAGGTTTTATTGCTCACCTTATTTCTTGTGATGGAAAATAATTCATCTTTTTCCAGTCGAGGCTCAAAATGGAGTTTGGTTCTCGAGATTGCCCCGCAAGTTTTATTCTGGCAGAAACTTTTTGTGCGAAAAAGGCGTTAGTGTAACGAAACGGCCATCGTGTTGTATAAAAGGAGGATTTTTTTTTTTTAGCTCAATATCTATCCCTACTCTTATTGGAAAAGGCTAAGATTTGGATAATTAAAAGAGGTGGGGGAAATATCTATTGTCACTTGCTATTGAGATTTTACATCTGATTATGTTTCTATTTTTCTCAACTTTTGTTCAAGCCTTTTTATGCCTGGTATTGATCATCAAGAGGATGGGGGTCGATGCCCCTGGGGATGAGGCAACAGGGGTGTTTTGCAACCGTCGACGGAGAAAAATGACTTTGGCTAAGCAGGATGAGAAGGTGGAGTAAAGGCAGAAAAGAAAATTGAGACTTGTAAGCGTCACTGTTGCTCATTTTAAGACAGCAAGACACTTCTTGATGGTTTGTCCAGGCCGAAAATCGACCCAAGACGAACTAAATCCAATGCTTATTAATAATTAAGCGAAGTAAACACTTCTCTGAGCACTTTCTTTTTTAAACTGCAAAAGCAATTGGAACTCCAACAGATCTTTGACAATTTTAGCAGACGTATAGATCAAATGTTGAAGTTTTAAGATAACTCGTAAAATATTCTGAAAAACATGTTCTCCTCTCCGATCCAATTAGACGCTTTGTCATAAAGTCCCAAAAAAGAATGTTTCACAGAGTCATGTGCTGAGCTAGCGGCGAACACAAATGGCTTGTGAACACAATGTGCGCGACGCTGTCAATAATCCACCGGCGTTGGAAAATTACAACTTTGCGACCGCATCGTTTCCGTTAAGTGAAACTGCATTTACAGTCACATGTGAATGAGCTAGTTTCCAAATCCCCGCGCGTCCACTTCCTGTCCTGCGACTCATGTGGTGCACAGAAAGAGTTTCCATTGCAGTTTTGTGAAATAAACCAATTTTGATACAACCAATCAAAAAAATTTCATCCTAGCACCAAAACTTCCTGTCAAAACAAAAGATTTTTGAAAATTGGTGTTTCCGTTAAGCGTCAAATTATGCTACTGCGTCTTCAGTGGAAATGCAGCCAGTGAGCCAAGATCTTAATTTCATTGAAAATATGTTTGACAAATACAACAAGTAAAACTCCAAAGTGTTTTTTTTGTTGAACACTTTGCTGGCGACGTGGCTTATATAGGATGTAAGAATACAATTACAGACTTTGAGGGAAATCTTTAGTTGTTTAAGGCCTGAAAGTGAGTTCAAGAGCTCATCAGTCGAGCTCAAGTTTTTTCAAACGAGCACAGCTCTTGTTCTGTCCATGCTTCTCCGCCGCTGTCCGGGCTGAAGAGGAACGTCCAGAGAGATTCCTCCATCTGAAAGACATGTGCCACACGCAGGTCCCTGCAGAGCTCGGCTTTCACCCTCTGAAATTGGCCCGCGTTGCAAATCCTCCGGTCTGCCTCCTCTTCTGGATGCTGCAGCGCGGCCACGGCTCGGGACGGCTACAACCAAAAGAAGATGGCCTTATTCCCCCGTCCTCTCTCTCTCTCTCTCTCTCCCTCTCTCCCCTGCCTGAGTGACGCAAAGTTGACATTAATAGAAAATAAAACGGGGGATGGGAAGAAAAGTCTTGAAACAAAGTTGAAGCCTTCGGTTACGTTTCAGAGCACAGGGCAATTTAAAAAGCTTGAGATGTGGAATTAGGGAGGATTTGATGCGTTTCAAATTGAACGGACGGGGACAGCGTCGGTGGCGTTTGCACCTTCAGGCATTATTCGAGTAATGTCTCGTGGCACATTTGAGGCGTTGGAAGGCAAGGGCATAGAAATGAGGGATTTATGTAGACACCGCCGCGGCTATATCTTCCCTTCTTGAGGCTGAGTGCGTGCTCCGTCGAGCTAAAAAAAAAAAAAGAAAAGAAAAAGGAAAGAAAGACATGCAAGCAGATTCAGATCGTACAGTCTTGTGTGTTTTAGCTATCTGGTTCGCTTTAAACAGCATCTAAATCATGCATTTCTCGGCGGGGCCTCATCCGCTCCTTATCGAAACCCCGGGCAGCAGGAGATAACTTGATTTGCTTAAGGAACGGAGGAGATATTAAACAGCGCTTTGACTACGGCAGAGGCCAACCCAGCCAAACCCCCTCCACCCCCTTTTTTTTTCCCCGTTCCTTGTATTAAACCCATCCAGCACTTCATTACGCCTCGAGTCTCTGGAGAGTCTCCGCGTACAGTCTCCCCCTTTATCTCTTCTTCTCTCCCGAGTTTTGCTCCCCTCTTTCTCTCTCTCTCTCTCTTCCCTCTCCGGCTCGTGATACGAGCCGAGTCCCCGGCAAAGCAGACAAGAGCATCATCAACATGCGCAGTGTGCCGGTGTCATGCAGATAGCCTCCGTGTTGGTAATGGAGGGAACAGCGATCGATACGAGGCAGGAGATGGCTGCAGCCGAGGGGCCTCTGTTTGGCTAGCCCTAATCCTGATGAGTAATGTTGCTGTCATAATAGCGGGGGATAATTTAACGCTGACACTTAACTCCGTGATGGATGGCCCTGTCGCCGAGCGAAGGGGGCCCGAGTCAGGTCCGCGCGTCAAACTTTCGAAGGCGTCCATTTCGTTGCGGATGCACAGACGGCGCCGTCAACCGGGGTTCCTGCTCGAGTTCAGGGCGATGGGTCAAACCATTCGAACGGCAGCTGCCCTCGTTTTGGAGAAAACCTCCCAGAAGTCGGAGAAATTGAACACGTTTTTCCTTCTTGCTTCGAAATGCAGTCGCTTTAGTGTGACAGACTTTCAAGAAACGATTCATCATCTTTAGGAAACCTTTGATCGCGAAATCTGGATGTCCCCGATCTGACCCGTGTCCGCAATCTGGTGTTTGGGGTTTTTTTGTATATCGGCTGCATGTTTTTGCTCGTTGCTTGCAGAAGGTCGTGCTCAACTTCATCACCTTTCAGGAGGAACTAGTTATATAATTCATTTTTTTCTTTTTTTTAAAACTGCTGATTTATTGCGCAAAAAACATCAACAAAACGAGAAGTTTCAAACTCAACTCTTTGAGTGCACTTTCTGTTGATAAATCGACGCTTAATACGTTCCAAGAAAAATATAATTGAAACCCTTGTTTCAACTGAAAATTGCTTTATGACTATAATGTTGTTGATGTCTTTACGACTCGTCAACTGAAGGGTAACGCTGGCCTGGCCGTCGCTTTCCTGTGCAAATCTGCTTGATTTTTATCCTCCTTTGGGATTGCATATGTTATGGAAAAATGTTAGTAATTTAACAAAACCCGTATAAGCAAGGTGTGGCTAATGGCACAGCCGCAGAACGTATAATGAATGCACTCAGTTAATCTTTTATTTTATTTTATTTTTTCATGAAAATGTCATTCTATTTCCATGCATGCGGCATTATGTGAATTACCGCTACTATGTTGATGGAACCAATCGCAGTTAGAAGTTATTGCAGAGGATTATGTCTCACTAAACTCACAAAGAAATTCAGGTGTTTGTCTTTTGGTTTTGCTCCGCGGCACTTTGATCCCGTATAATTTCTGTCAAACAGTAGATTTATTGATTTATTTTTGTATTATTCTTTTTTGCTGCAGACTTCCCTCACAGTAATGCATTTACAGTGGCTTCATGTCGAGATGGTTTTGATACTCGAGCTGTTTGCGGGCCACACTGGGACCTTATGTACAGAAAACTAAATTGATTTGATTCCAACTACGCCTTATCTATAAATGTTTAGGAACAGAGTAGTTTTTTCATTTTTTTTTTTTTTATTTATTTTTTTTTATGATTTATTACTTTAAAGCCATGAAGTCTCTTGTTGACACAGAAGCAAAGAACTCACTTTCTTCTTATCCGGCCCAGCATATCTCGAAGGCCACTGCGTTTAGGCCCGCAGCTGCACTTCCTTTCTTACGGGACTCAAAAAGGCATTTTGATTTTGTTGACAGAGGTTGTGGGAAGAAATAATGGAAAAGATAAAAACTCCAATTATGATTTTTTTTTTCTCTCTCTCTCTCTCTCTCTCTCTCTCTCTCTCTCTGTCTCTCTTCTTTTCTGGCAGCGTGCTTCTTCTGTATGACTGATTGTGTGATAAATGACATATTTGAAAAGTGGTTGTTGTTGAAGATGTGATGATTTCTTGAGCAGCAAATGGGTTCCTTTGACCTTTTTTTTTTCTTCTGCAGTGCAGTTGTTTGGTCCCCTGATGCTGCGACTGTTTTGGAAACAGGAAATGATATAAACTGGTGCCACATAAGAAAAAACACAACCTTTTTTTTTTTATTTTTTATCTTAATATTCTAAATGTTGCTTTATCTCGGAAATCATCACGGCAGGCAAGTCTTTGACTCTTCACTGAAGTTGCACAAGTTTACACAGAAACCTTTCCTGGCTGTGTACATTGTTCCTGCTGACACTTTAAGACCAATATAGCTGAGCTTTAATAGCCTAATGCAGCCGTTTGACCTTGTCTGGCCTGTTTGCTCCAATGACACAGTCTAAATATTTACCTGTCATTGTTGATAATGCTCCAGGCTGCGTCGCCATTAATGCTTTTGATGGAGGAGCCGGGCTTTGCAGGTGATGGAATTGCAAAATTAAGAGCGGTGGATTGGCCTACATCTTTCAGGACACTGCGGCTGTAACTCTGTGTCTTATACAACAAATGCCCTAATCTGTGGAAGAAGATTGAAAACAACGTGTCAGCCGCCTGAGTTTTAACCTTGGAGAGGTCGGGTTTAGAGGGCCTGAGGTACGAGGAGTTCCCGGTGTACAGGTGGCGAACGCCGCACAGGGGACGCTGACAGAAAAGGGGCGGCTGGACGTCACGGCAGAGGTCCGCAGGTCCAGGCAAGAGGGGGGAAAAATGATTTCATAAAGTGCTCACGCCTACTTTTCGCAGTTTGCGTCATTAGACCCACAAACCTTAATGCAGAGATCGCCTCTAAAAATGCTTCTACGCCAAATACAGGTGAATATGCGTTAATGCATAAAGTGGAAATGGTCTTAAACCTTTACAGGCAATCAGCGCCAAGGGAACCAAATGGAGCTCCTACATTGATTGTTGTGTGCGTCATGTAGCACTGGGCCTAAACATTTCAGCATTCAAATGCATTTAAAAAAAAAAACAATTTTAGATGTCTTCTTCCTAACAATCCGCTAAATATGCAGATTTTCCACAAGTAACGGAAAAATCTGCAAAGAGGAGAATTCAGAAATTGTGAATTTTTTTTTTTTGCAAAGTAGCTCAAGATGGCTCAAATTTCCAAGATTCTCAGTTGGGTTTGTGGCTGAAAACTTCCCGACGGTTTCTCGAAGGGGAGACGTGCTTTCAGCCAATATCGGATCATTATAGCAACTTCACCCCCGTCGTAGCAGGGAGCAAAATTAATCTGAGGGGAGACTCTTTTCATAGACACAAATTGTGACAATTACTTGCTAGATATCGAAAGTTCCGGTTGTTATGGATAAATAGTCAAATATATTTACTCGCATGACATTTGAAGAACTTTGTGCAATTAAAATAAGGAAAAACATCCAAGTGAATATTGGAAGCTTGGGATATAAAGGGAAAAAAGATTGTGGTTAAGGATATTGTGGTAAATGCACTAAAGTATCTATTTGTCACTTTGTGCTTGTACTTCTCTAGAAAAGTCAAATTTCTTCTTCTGAGGGAAGAGCAGTTTAAACACGAAAGCCAAAAAACGGCTCTTTGTTTTTCTTCCCCATGTAAATATGTAAAACTTTTATATTTCAAAATAAGACCAGACTTAACCGGGCCTTGAATTGCATCCTCTTGAGAAATATTTCCTGTTTGGGGGGGTAGCGAGGGATTCGTAGGCAGATTTCTTTCTGCTCAGAATGCATCATATCCAGCTGTTGGCATCAATTGAGACGTCGGCCATGCGTAGCCAAAGAAAATGTTCCCCTTCTTGGCAGGGCGGTGTCTGAAACGTGGTGTAACTGCTGTGGGATTTGATTCATTTTGAAGAACATAAGAAAGCAGGCTACTGACACGCCACGATCCGTTTGGCTTTTTCTAAGCCTCCGACTGATTGGGCCGTATCGAATGAAAAAAAACGAAAACAAACACCGCATGCTGAGGGCTGAAAACATTAACATGACATTAGCATAATAACCTGTCTGGGAAAATAATTTAAGCCCAGGTAGGCCACAAACGACGGCAGATGTCGTGAGGACCGCCTCACGGGTGCAGAGTTTTCTCCACGGTGATGAAACTGCTTTTGACTCCATCCGTTATGTCAAGGTGCTCCAGATCACCATTTGAGAAGCTGAGAAAATGAGGTCGTTTCTGGAAACAGCCATTTTGAAAAAAACAAAACAAAAAAAAAAACAATTTTTTTCCAATAAAACATTTTGCTCTAGAATGAGGAAGTTGTCACAATTGTTGCATGTCACAAAACTGCAATGGAAACACTTTTTTTTTTTTTGTCTCGCATCACACAAGTCCGGTTTGCATGCAGTAGCAGCGCGCTCCTTTGTAGGCTCTGGCAACATTGGACAATGTGGTCTAAAGGCACAGCACAGTTCATCAAAAGCTGAGTTTGTCGTTTGAAAGCGTCGAATCCGAGGCTCTTCTCTCAGTTTCTCAACTGGCAGATGATGACATATTAATCTCTTGTGTCTGTATTTGTTAAAGATATTGCACAAACCTAATCACTTAATGGGAACACTGCAGTTGTGAAGTTGTGGGTTTGCACGCGTTTGCAATGGAAACTCCACCAATTGCGTGTGAGTGTGTGTGTGTGTGTGTGTGGTGTGTGTGTGTGTGTGAGTGTGGGTAGGGGGGGCAGACTTCTTGGTATTTCTCTACTTGGGACTAAACACGCCATGTTTGGCAACTAAGCCTGTCCAGCTGATGCAAACCGACCCGGAGGTTCTCCATTTACCCACTGTAGCTGTAATTACTGGGAATACTGGTTTTCCCAAATGCCAGCCCTCGGAGGGGAAAACCAACAGCCATCATGTCCAAGTTGGCCTCCTCCTCTTCCTCCCCCTCCTCCTGCTACTCTTCCTCCAGACTCAGCAGGGTTTAAACTCTGCTGCTTTGAGTCTCATAGCTACGCACCAGAGGGATTGCTGATCCCCATTTCAGATACTGGCCCTCAATCTCTTATCATTTACAGCTGTCCACCAGTAAACAACGGAACCAAACAAAACAAACAAAACAAAAAAAAAAAAAAAAAAAAAAATGATGGAAATAGTTGAAAGCGGGAGGGGGGGAAGGTAAGTTAAGGGGAGAAATCCTTTTATTGCTTCAGAGGTTTTACTCCCTCACTGCCTTATCGAGATCGCCATCGAAATCATAACTGTTTACACCGTTGTCACCGCCTTATCCGCGCGCTGCAAGTTTTTCAATTTAAAGATTGACTCGTTTCGGCCGAATTGACCTTTTTCAGAACAGACGGCAAAAATGACAAAACAAAACAAAAAGAAACTTTAGTTTTGTCCTAAAACCTTCAGCTTCTTCTGGCCCGAACATCCTGGGGGTCAGGGTTAGGGTCAGGGTTAGGGTCAGGGTTAGGGTCAGGGTTAGGGTTAGAGTTGACGGCCAGGCATTCGCACGAGGCCAGACTGCCGCTCGGCACGAGGCTCACTGAGCCCATCTGGCTGATATAATAAGGTAAAGTAATACATTTTTATCCTTCTCTAATTGGCACAGTCGTTTCATTATTATAAATATTAGGTATCCATAATGGGGAACACTAATTCCTTTGACTAGACTAAAGATTCCCGCCTTCAAATAAGCGTGCTAATCTAATTAGAAAGCTAGCGGAGCCGAACGACTACATTTTCTCATACTTAGCGTTGGAGGGCCGGGGCTTTGTGGAGCAGATGTGCTGTGAAATTAATTTCCTCTGGTGTAACCGGAGACGCTCTCTGCGCGCTCTCTGTTATGAAATTTCCATTTCACAGATGATAACCTATTATCACTTTATTCAAGGGAGACGTGTTAATGGCCAGGAGGAAGATTGAATTATTCATATTTGCTCATTTCTATTCCGCGCCGCGGCCCTGCTCTTTTCATGCACTGAGAGAGGGCTAATGTAAACATGACCAGAATCCTTGTAAATTGGCTTGTAGAGGAGGCTGTTAGCATAGCGCCTGGGGACTGATGCTAGACGGGGATAACAGCTGATATCTGTAAAGTACAGGCTCTGGGTGTGTGTGTGTGTTTGTGTGTGTGTGTGTGTGCGTGTGTGTGTGTGTGGGGGGGTGTGTGTGTGTGGGGGTGTGTGTGTGTGTGTGTGTGTGTGTGTGTGTGTGTGTGTGTGTGTGTGTGTGTGTTGGGAGGAGAGTCTGAGTGCATGTGTGTTTAGTAAGGAAAAGTGAAACGGAGTGTGTGTGAGGGAGAGAATGAATGAATGAATGAATGAATGAATGAATGAATGAAACATGTAAAGCAGTGTGACTGGGATCCACGCCACTGGAAATGGAAACTAATTGGGCTCAGAAATGGTGACGCTCGTGACTATTGCAACCTGATGCATTTGTGAAGTTTTACTACCCACAACTGATTGTTTGATTTTTTTTCCTGATTTTTTTATTATTTTTTCTTTTTAATCCTTTTTCATTCATTTATTTTATTTTCTCTTCCCTCTGGATCTTTTTGCACCGGTAGCCTTCGAGAGTTTGGAGACGAGAAGTGAGTAAAGAGAAGAGGAAGGAAGGCATGCGCCAAAGGTCAAGGGTCAAGGGTCAAACCCAGGATGGCCGCCTTTATGCGTCCCTTCTTTCTGGTTGTTTGTACAAATCTAAAAAGTTCAACATTTTTTTTTTTTTTTTTGCCCCATTTACTCTTGTAACTCTAAATGAGATCAAATTCGAGCAACTGATATGAGAGTTTATTTGTACGGTGCATTTTAGTATCAAGGCAGTGCAAAGTATTTTATATCATGAAAGCATCATGGCGACCAAGTGTTAAATAAGCAATAAAGATGACATCATGCCGTCATCAAGAAAATATACATCAAATATATTCAACTGTGCTCCAGTTAGAGCAACTTTGCGGCGTGTAGATGTGGAGGTGCTGCAGAATAACTATTAGATATCAACCTGAACGCACAATCCCCATGGTGAAACACGGTGGTGGCAGCATCATACCCTCCATCCGGAAGGGAGAAACTGGTTGGAGGTAATGGAAAGGTAGATTAAAATACTGTGGTCAGCAAACTGGTTTAGAGCTGCAAATATTAGATATTAATAGTTTTCATTTTTATGAAGTATCTACAATAGAAAATGCATTTTTAATTAACTGTTTTGCTCCTGTGTTTAGGCTTTAAAATGCAGAAAAACTTCAAACCTTTTCTACAAGACAATGGCAACATTTTCTCGTGAGCAATGATATTTCCCACCCTGAATAAGGCAAATAGATCAAAAATAAAAAAGACTGGTAATACTGCTGAAGTAAATTAAATGAAATCATTCCATGTAAAAACTGAAGAAAAAAAAAGCTGAAACATGAATTTGTTTTCATATTCTTTTGTAAAACTGAGCCATGCCAGAGGGGCACTTCGGTTGGTTCATGAACTGTAATGGCCCAGTCAAAGCCCAGACCTGAATCGCATCGCCAAGATTTGGAAAATGCTGTTTACAGTTGCCCCCCATAAAGCCTGATGGATTTATTTATTTTTTTTTCAATAGACGGCTGCTTCTGTAAAATTTTGCAGCAAAGCATCGGTGGCTAAACACAAACGCGAGCCGCACTTTGCCAGAATTTCATATCTAAAATAATATTCATGTCTCCTTTTTGCTCTCAGTTTCAAATGACCTATCGCTTTCTGATTGGTTTATGACAGACATTTCCAGTAAAATACTCTTTAAGTTTGTTGTATAAAGCAAAGACATTAACTTTGATAGAGCTAAAGTGCTGTAAGAGTTACTGTGTGCTTGAAATACGACTGTGACATAATGTCACATTTTCCCCCCCAATTTTACCTCTAAGTCAAAAAAAAAAAAAAAAAAAAAGACTCTAAACAAGAATCCACTCTAGAAATCACATTGGGGTTGACAAACTTGTTTTGTTGGATAAATGTTTTCTGCAGCCGAACCGCAGGGAGGGAAGCGAACATATATTTATTTCCAGTTGGCGGCTTAAAGTGCTTCAGCATGGCTGAACAGGAAGGAGCTCATTCACAAATAATGAGGCGTCCTGCCCCAGTGACGTCGCCGCCGCTCATTCACCAAACACGTCTGACCCTTCTGACACGCGAGTGCCTCTTGCGCACGCTGATTGCGTGTCTGCGTTGTCTGTTCATTCAGACTGATTTTGTGACTTTCACTTTGGTTTTAATAGGCTCTTATTCGTTTAAAGGGGTCGGGGGTCGTCTCGTTGTGCTGGCTGTGCCACATGACCTCTGAGACGCCGGTGGGAAAATCTGAGCGTCTCTAAACCGATCCAATAACTTCTTCCGACAAAAATAACACGCCGCTTTAGCTTCTTGATGGAACGTCGTCGTGAATCCGACACGGAGGTAAAAACCCTGAGAATCACACGTCAAAGTTAGATTCCAACTTTTATCTGACTTTTTCTGAACTCTAAACAAAATGCATAACCTATAAATCCAAAACATAAACAAGATTAAGTATTCTTTCAACAAAATCAAGAAAAAAATCTGACAAATTTTTTGCTTTATTTATAACGGTTCCTCCGTTCTCAGTCCAGTAAAGGAAACAGTTTTTGCAAACCTTTACATTTGTACTTATATTATTATGGAAACATACGTATTGTTATGTACGTATAAACGGACAATGTCAACCTTAGTTTTTCATGTTTTGTACATAACTAGATATTCTGATGGAGGGCTGAGTGCTGTTTTCAACCTTTTCATTATGATTCATTTGTTCAAAAAAAATGATGCTAAGTTAAAACCCTTCGGCCTGGAATTAAATCAGTTTTAGCTTTTTTTTCGCCTGATCTACTGGTTCTGATTTTAATCATTTCAGTTGTTTTTTTTTTTCTAAGTTTAGAATACATTAAACAGAACGAAAAAGTGCTGTAGGTTCCTGTATAGTGTCATTTTCACATAATTTATGAATCAAAAAGGAATGTCGGTAACTTTCAGATTTTTGTTGTTGTTGTTGTTTTAATCCATAAAACACAGTGTAATTGATCTGTTTACGAAACAAAAAAGGAGGGAGGTTTTAGTTTTGCTGCATCTAACAAAAGCATAAATGTAAATATGCATTGATACTTTGTATAAGGGGAGAGAAATGGTATATTTTCACTTTCTGACCTCCCGTTCGGTGATGGGAGCAAACAAAACGTTTTCAACACGTTTTTCAGTCTGCACTATTTCATGAGAGAAACTGTGACAGGAGTCCAGAGTAGTTTGACATCAGAGGTTGAAATGCTCTCGATTACTCAGCTGAAAACCAGATTCATTTCGAGCTGAGTGTGGCTGCTGGTTTGAAGCAGCGTGTCTTTTCCCGAGGGAATCAGTTTTTCAGGACATTTACATTACCTCTATTTTGCATGGCGCCTCTGGCATTGTGGCTATTGACTCTGTGGTGCATAATTTGGTCATAAATACAAATATCTATATGGCTTTTAAATTGCATTAATTTAGATGGTGAGCATTTTGTTGATTCACTCCATAATTAGGGTTTCCGTTTTGACGTAAATCTGCTACTTTCAAAACATTCTGACTCAAAATGGTGTATTAGGTGCCACACGGTGGGACATAATAACCCATGAGCTGGGCCGTAATATTGAAATGCTCACTTATCACTAGGTGGCAGTAGAGCATGCTAATATTGGACATATGCATATGGCTCTGACTGAAGGCCTGTGATGTGACGTGACAGAGGTTTACATGGCCTGTCCCTCACTGGAAGAAACGCACATTTAAACATCCAGTTTAGCCCTTTTCTCTGTAAAAGTGGAAATCTGTGGTTCCTTTAAAAAGTTGTTGTTGTTGTTGTTGTTGTTTTTGTAAATGGCATTAAAAAGGCCAAAATAAAAAGGTTATTAACACTGTTATGCTGAAGAAAATGAGTGCAATCTGTGTGTTGCAATCTGCTCTGATGTGTTGACTTATTTATTTTTTAAATGATGGGAAAAGAGAGAGAGAGAGAGAAAAAAAAACAAAACAAAAAACAATACATTTTCACTTTATTGAAATGACCAAACTTCAGAGGAGTCCAACTCTTCTAATAAAGTCTCTCTGACCGCAATCCTTTTTGAGGACCTCTCTGTTATACCGCTGCTTAACGCGATCCATAGCAATCCAAATCCTTATCAATATCAATTTACTAATATCAATAAAGAGCAGGCTCCCTCTGGATCAGTTCTCACTGGCATCTGTCTGACATTGCAGGACCCTCATCACGCCCAGACTACCCCCTCCCTCTTCAGCACGCACGCACACACGCCATCCTTTGACTTTGGCGTCAATAAGGCTGACCGTCTTTGAGAGCATATCGACAGTTATCAAAAAAAATGCCCTTGATGTAATTTCATGCCTTGTCGACACTCGGCGGCCATATGCCGAGGATTATGGGATGCCTGCGATACCGTAGAAGTGTAGCCAAAAGCTGCGGAGCCAGGGCGCCCGGGCCCCTCGCCGCTTTACAGGAGCCTCTTAATGGCTCCCACTGCCGGTGTTAGCGCCACGGTGACCAAAGAGCGGCGGAGTGTCCGCCGGGGGACCACAGCCGCAGAGCAGCCAGGAAGTCCCACCCCTCCCATTCGCGACGCTTATCACTTACAAGCGTCCGCAGTATCACAGCATATGTCGAGTCTCTGTGTTTGAAACATTTAGCGTCGTAAAACCCATTTATCTGTTCACAAGCGCACAGTGAAATGTGGGGTATAAAGTGTTCTGGTGGGTTTTCTTTTTTTTTATGTATGTAAAGCTTTAATTAGGACGGTCACAACGCAGCAGAAATGCGTTTTGCACTTCTTTAAGCTGAATGTAATTATTATTGCTGAATGAACTGCCACCGTGTGTCTGAACGTGATGGGTTTCAGTTTCATTTCTCTGCTGCATTTTTTTTGCTCCTTTGCAAAGAGAAGACAAAAGATGACATAATAGTACACGAGCAGAGATAATGCCTTTTTCGCATTGAAAAAGGCATTATGAGCATAAAGGTGAAAAATGAAGTGCCACATAGTCGAACGTGGCACCTATTGACACACGTATGCATATGTTTACTGTGATGGAAGCTACACTGTCCTGAATTCCTTTTTGTGTGATTTCACCATCTTGTATAATACATAAATATATATGTAAATATTAACATACTGGTTGATGTTTAATATGGAGGTTCAGTGTCCTGTACACTGTCCACAATTGGTTAGGTGGTCAAGTGGTGATTGGCTGAGCTGATCGAAAAAAAAAAAAAAGCAGATCTGGCTACTGTAAGAGCCGCTCCGAGCATTGGATGGCTGAGATGCGTAAACCTTCATCAGTGCAGACAGTGTGTCTGCATAGCGTAGCATGAGGTCAAATGATATCTTTGAGTCGTTTGACTGTCGCTTGAGTTGATTCTGCAGCAGTGGTGCACATTTCCTGTGAGGGGTGAACATATTTTCATCTGTGGTTATGTCGCCGTTGATCTTTAAAATTGAGTAAATCGGAAGTACAAAAATATATTCGCTTAATAGAAACGTGGCAGTTTTTTAAAAAAAAACATACGGTTTTTGATAGTTTTTGCCGTTATGACAAGGTGATTTTTTTGGCTTTGTGGAAATTGGTGTATTTTACAAAACTGCAATGGATCACATTTTTTTGATCATTAACTGAAAGTTGCACCTGGAGGAAAAGGTGAAAATGACAGGAAGTTGAACGGGGATGGTGGCGCCGCGTTTAACAACTTGTTGTATCAACAAACTTATTTTAACTGCGTTATTTCAATGGAAGCTCTGGAATTGCGAAATCGTGTTTTTCATTCGAAGACCATTGACAGTTTTACGCATATTTTGTAATGGAAACCCACATTCTGAACTGGAACAGCTTGGACCACCTGCATTCACACAGTTTCTAGCACAGATGAACTCCAGCGTGCCACTTTTAGAAATAACAGTTTTCACAAAGAACAAGAACGCACTGGCTTGTACACTAAATCCTCAAACGGAAAGATGAAAAGAATAAACCAAGTGTTTGTCTTCTAGGAAATCATTGTAGGTATTTTGCCCAAAATGGGTAAAAAAAAAAAAAGGCAGAGTTCTCTGGATTTCTTAGAAACCAGGTTCATTTTCAGTTTTTAGTTTACTTGCCCCAGTAGCAGGAAAGGCTTTTGTTCGTACCATAGCAACAAGGTGTTTTGTTTTGTTTTTTTCATTTCAGAAAGCTTAAATGACACCTGAACTATGACCCCAAATCCCAGAGGAGTTGAATGGGAAAGGCTTGATGGATGCAGAGCAGAACCCTCTGTTCCATTGATCACAATGGGGGAAAAAAAATCAAATCCCTGAGTCCAAAGTCTCTCTGGCGTTTTGACTGAACACCCAGACATAAATGGGAGCGGCAGAGGCGAACGAGTTGGATCAGCCTTGCTTGTCCGCAACTGATGGGAGTGACAAACAGTTTCTATTACTTAGACATAGAGCTGTTATGTCATGAGTTTCTATGTGAAATATCAACCATGTCTTCAGTCAGAGGGTTTGCCAGATTCATTGCTAGACTGACTGCTACTGGAGTCATCTCTCTGCCTTTTTGAAGAGATGTTTGGTTGACATGAGTTACAACATTCAGTTTCCCTTTGGGAATAATAAAGTATCTCTCAGCTGAATTGAAAAAGTTGACGAAATGATCCCCGCGGCGCAGCGGAGTACATATGTACAATTTTTTAAAAAAAAGTCTTTCCACAAAACTAGATTTGTGTTGTCGAGGGTTTTCAGGTGAAATTCCCAACCCTTACAGCTCTAAATGATAAATTCATATCACCGATCCAGCCAGGAAGATATTTTTGCTAACAACTGCAATGCAGCACAATATGCGTCGATGATGTCAAACTCCATTTGCGATGGAGCACAAACTGAATACTTTATTTTTATTTTTTTCCTTCCAGTGTTTGTATGTTTGCATGCTTTTCCTACCTCGGATTTAATCAAGCGCTTCCCCCTCCCATGCTCCCGTTTTCTGCCCTCCTTTTTTGTTTTTCTGCAGCCAAAACGCCGGGCTAAGGCGACTTAGCTGTTTTGTAAGCATGTGCACATCCTGATCTCTCATAATATTAGTTAAAATCAATGTGCTGCTTTTTTAATTATTGCTCATGGTACAAAGCGGGGAAGGCTCATTTAAGGGGGGATCGATATGGGAGAGCGATTGGTGGATGGCGGAGCTGTACATCAGGCAGCTTGATGTGAAAATCATTGGGGCCTGTGCAGGCTGTGGCTCGCGCTGATCATCCTGGTTAGCCCCCCAGCTGGCTGCAGGGCCCGGGTAATGGGTGAACCTTCCGTGAACCAGCATCCTTAGCCCCTCCGCTGCACTCCCCTCGGCGCAATCTCACCCCAGCCTCCACGACAAGGGGGTTTCTTACAGGGGGGAGGGGGGGAGAGTAAGACATCATAAACTCTATTACAAAAAGAATAAAAAATAAAAAAAAGAAGCATAAAGGCAGAAGAATGGGGGTTTGGAGGGGGGAGGAGGAGGGCATTTCTCTTTCTCTCCGCCTTCATCTCCCCCATCGATTCTTTGCAGCTCAGATTATTCTCTTTTTATTTGCTCCTTCACTTGTTTTACTCTTCCCCCACCACCCATCCCCAGATACAGCGGTGCATTGTTCCCCAATGTGCACTTCTATTATCTCTGCTATCTGTCCTCTGACCACGACCAGGCCTGACTGGAGGCTTGCGCTCCTCTGCTCTGTGGGCTTTAAAGAGGTTAATAACTTGGGCCTGTGGACATTATTTAGGGTGGCCAGAGGAAATGTAACGCTCCTCTGTTTCTGTTGCTTTAGATCCACCTCTGACCCCGGCGTCGTCCCTCCCTCTCCGAGCCACCTGACAAACACAACCTTGGATCCACTTCGCCCGACTTTCTCTCCCTTTCATTCAGTCCTTCTCCTCTGCCTCAGATCTCCCTCATCATGCAGTTTAGCCCCTCTGGCGCTTAACTGATACAAATGACATTAATCTCAGAAAGTGTGAACGGCAGCGTTTCGCGGCGCCTCGCAGTTATTTGTCACCATTTCTCGCCGCTGAAACGGCTCCATCCCTGCGCGCAGACAAAACAAAACACACGCACACGGGAAAAAAAAAGTTTAAAACCCGCCAATAATCGTTTTCATTATTTGCTCGCCAAGCAGTCGCCGTGCGGTTTGTATATCGGCGCAGAGTGGATGATTTATACAGTCTCCCCCGGCAGGCAATGGGATCTCTCCATAGGGGTATCAATCCCTATAAGCGACGATCCGGTCTACGATCAGCGTCCCGGGAAGCTGGTTTGCACATTCAATGTTCCCAAACGGACGCACTTCTTCGCCTAGGGTTTAAAATGCAGAAACTAAACAGCGGTGAGACATCAGGTGATCTACGCTGCCTTTCAGAAGTGTTTGGCGTTTTTTGGATTCTTACTTTTTGTCTTTGTCACATTACGACCACAAGTGTAATATGTTAGGAAGCTGTTTTACACTGAGAGGAGCCAAAACCTCACAAAGAGTAGCTCAGTTTCTAAGGCAACTATCTTTGAACACTTAAAGTGAGACAAAACTGACTTACAGGTAACTTTTCAGCAAGCTATATAAGCTAAAGTAATTCCTTAAAGGGTAGGTTTCACATAAATTGCCTTTTTTGAGTTTTACATCATGTTACCATGTCGTTCCCTCGTCAAAAACATACCTGGGGTGTTGCCTGGATTCTTTCTTGCATGTTTAGGAAATCATTTAATCACCCGTGGTAACCGTTCAGCTGTGCAAGACCCCTGGATGGACCCAGCGCCGCCTTCGAAGCCTCGATTCCAAGCTTCCGCCGCACAGGGCACCCCTCTCCTGCAATGGCCCCACTCAACTCCTTCAGACTATCCAGCAGCTATTAGCAAACACCTGGTGGAACTGCACGTCTGCTGAGCTCATGATATGAACTACTTTTCAGTGAAACGGCAGTAGAAAGGTTAAAGGGTCAATAGAATGCTATTGTGATGACTTCCTGAAGGTGAAGAAGTCTCTGGAGTTTTTAAAGAGGCAGAGGCTCAATTCCAAATCTTGAAATCACAGAGTATTTTTTTTTATTGCATTTTTTTTCAACAGCTGAAGTTATCAGGTATATTATTTATAGCATAATGTACCTGGAAAATGCATTGCACTCTTAAACAGTGAGTCGTGGGGTATACAAAGATCAAGATACTGTTTTATAACCTAAACCTGCTTTAAAGTTCTCAATAAGAGTATGTGACAAATTACACAGATGCTATGACTCACGATGCCAAGCTATGTGACTTCTGAAAGACGTTGGTCACACCAGATTTTATTTAGGAGCATCGATGACATAGTATTAGGGCCTTATCATTATTTCATTTTTTTAATTACTGGGATAAAGTCATGGCAATAAAGAAATAAACATAACATTAGCAGAATAAAGATGCAATAACAGTAGAAAAATTCCATGAGCCAAAACTTTGATGGCTAAGATCTGAGGTGACGAGCTCAGCAAGTCGGTCTTTTATTTCTTGGTAATACAGTCGTTTCAAAGTCCTGCTACTGATCATTTCATGCTTATGAATTAAAAGATTATTTCCTTATTTGCAAAAGGAACAGGCTGCTCAATATTCCCAATTTTTATTTTTTTAGTTTTTATGTCATTCTCCTTTTATTCCAACTGTATTCTAGTAATATTATGACTTTATTCCTTTATTTTGTTTTTTTGAGGTATTATTACTACTTCATTCCCGTAGTATTATTGCTTAAATATGTATATCAGGCTGACTCTAATCGTCTGTCAAAGTTTGGGTAGCTAAATTTATATTTATTCAAAACATAAATGATACCCAACTCTATATTAATATATTAAATCCCAACAAAACGCATGCATTTAGTCATATAATTACCAAATGCAGAGGGGGGTGGGGGGCTGGTTGAAGGCAAAGCACTGTGTGTCACAATTTAAAGAAAATTTGCATGAATAATGCTGTTGGCCTCCTAATGATCTTTTTTTCTTTTTTTTTTTTCTCTCTTCCATATAGAGAATTTAATTCCGATGCTTCGGCCGCCATTACAAAAAGACGGCATCAGTAAAAGATGATTTTTGCATTAGCTAAAGGCTCCTCCGCAATCACCTAAATCTAATCTTTATGATTTGACAGGCCTCCGCTGCAGAATATGCACAATCGCAATTTAACACAGGACAAGACGCAGTGACCCTTCTGTCTGTGGCACATTTGTTAAAACGCTAATTGCTAATGTTTGCGTCTCGTTTCGGTCTTTTGTTTTTAGAGGATTATTATGTATCGTCCACATCGTTCACATGCCCACATACACACTGCGCTCATTCGCTCACTCTAAAGGAAGACAGTTGCTGTGCCGCATCAATCATTTGTCCACAGAGAGGTTCATTTGCTGATTAAAATCTTTGTTTTAAAAAAAGAAAAAAAAGACAGCAAAATTGACTAATCGCCAAATTCCTCGTCGCAAGTTTTGACCAACGGCCGAAAAACGTCACGTCCAAAAACGAGCCGCTCTCGCAAATTGGCGAGGTCGATTATTTGTAGGGTTTAATTGCTGTTGCAGCACGTTGCTTTTACTCGTTTGCGTTGAGTTGCAGATGAGTCTTTTGAATTTATTTTTGCCCACGATGACAAAACATACTGATGGAGAGAAAAAAAAAAAAAACAAGCAAAAAAAAAAAAAAAGTTGAAAGGATATCGATAAATTGCTTGCATGGATAATTTACCTTGCTTGTCATGGTTGGTGGGCTGTCAGTTTCAAAGCGCCGGTGTGCTTTATCTAATGAAAGAGGCGGAGGGGACTACGCTGTTTCATTTGGCTAAAAATGCTCCGTTCGGCCAGATTTGAGATGAAATGATGCCTTTGGTTATGCACCGAGATTAATATCAAGGACATCTATAGGTTCATCTACCTATAGATGATTTGCTGCCACTGCTAGAGATGCTGAGTCTGCACCTCTGGCGGTTAAATGGCGACTACCTTGGAGAGGTAGCATGGGACATTAAGTTTTAAAATGAATGACTTGAAATGTTTTGATGTGATTATTGCAGGTTTACAGCAAGAGAAGGAAAAGACAGACAGTCCCTGCATTTCCATTGACCATGAACTTGTGCAGTTTGACATTTTGAAGGTTAATTTGGTCATTGGCTAGGATGAGGTGATTTTCATTATTTTTGCAAGCCTGGAATGGACACGCTACTTTTCGCCCTACACGAGTCATGTGATCAGGAACCGGATGTTGCTACTGCCAGAAACCACAAAGAAGAAGACAGGAAGTAGTTGCAAGGTCATGGCGTGGCATGTTTTGCAGCATGTCTTACAGAAACAAACTTTTTCATTTGTGATTTCTAATTGAGCCGTTTAATGGGAACACCGGCGATTACCAAATTTAGTTTGTTCCACTTTAGCAGAATATTGACAAAGTGTTGCTTACATTTGGAATGGAAACACAGCTGCTGATGCTTAAAGGAGTCTGAAGTTTGATCACGTCAGGCTTCTACCAATGATCTCACATTTTGCACAAAATCTCAACAAAAGAGTGCCTAATTGGGAACTCAAAGAAAAATGATACACACGTTTTGAAATTCATTTATTCTGTGCTTATTGTTGCAAGGACTGTCAACAGAGCCTCACCTTTTCAGCAAATCTTTACAAATCAGCTTAAGTTCACCACAGCACGATAGAATGGTTTTTGCAGTTTATTTATAAGTATTTAACCATTTCGTTTCTTGTGTCTAATTGCACTGACTGAACAAATTAAAGTTGTGGTATTTCTATGCATGTTTCTTCTTGACCAAGCTCATGAACCCATTGGTATATTTAAATGTGCTGATGCAGACATATCCACTAAATTTATAAATCAGTGCATTTGTCTGTTTGAAATAAGAAACATTTGAAGTCCGTTCAGGGCTGTTTTTCTGCATCATGCAAAACCTCCATATTGGTATCGGAAGTGGGGAAATGAAGTGGGGAAATTGGTGTTTCAGCATTTCACATTTTTGCTGAGTTTCGGCACCTTTGAACACTGGAACACATCATGTCGTCTTCGACATGCCGTCACGTCCTTTGACGAAGGGTTCGGGTTCCCCCCTAACCCTAACCCTAACCCACCTGCGTCCGAACCAGCTGCAGAGAGCGCTGGGGGTCGGCGGGGGGTGCGGGGTGGGATCCAAGCTCCTGGTCTGCGTCACTTTACTTTTCGTGGAGATCGAGACGAGCTTCTCGTTGATGGGCCGAATGTAAATGTGTCATTCATACCTGTCTTGACTCTTATGGTGATAAAGCAGCTCGTACTCCGGGAGAGGGCGAGAAAGAGGAACGCGAGCCGGTGGCTTCATTCATCGCCTGTCCCGTTTCATTCGCGCGCTTGTGATTCTCCATCATGCTCCTCTCAGCGGCCGTCGAGGGGGCTTTGGGGGGTGAGATAGGGGGGGTGGGGGGGAGGTTGCTCACATTGAAACAAATCTCTCATATTCTGCTTTTTGATTTCATTCCTTCTCCCTGTCGCCTCTCCTATTAGCTTATTCATTCTTCACATGTGACTGCCAGCCTGTTAAGGTCATATTAAACCAAAGCAATCCACTTTAAATGGTTATCTACGACGCGCATTAAAAAGCTCTTTGCTGCCCTTTAAATATTGTGATTGGGTTATGGAGTGGGGTGGGGGGGTGGTCGGTGTTTCGGAGCGCTGATCGCTCTCCCAGGAGCCCGCTTCAGAATATAAATTGAGTAATATTATAAAGGCGGGCACTCCAGAAGGACTGGGTAATGAATAGGATTCATGATCTGAGGAGGAACAGGAGGTCATGCAATGAAGTGAAATACTCTAATAACTCCAATCCAAACCCACTCAGATGATGATACATTAACTGAGAGAGCCTTGTATTCCTGTTTCTCTCTCTCTCTCTCTTTCTCTCTCTCTCCTGTGTCGGGCCACATGCGTGTTACGTCTGACCCAAAAGCACTTGCTGTGAAGAAAAAGAAAAAAAAAAAAAACTGAAAAAAAACGAGAAAGCCGATCCGGCTGGTAATGGTTATTTAAAGTTCTCATTGTGACTTTAACGTCAAGGCCACCTACGACGGCGAAGAGTTTTGGATCAAATCTTGTAATCTTCTACGAAGAGACGAATGGTGAAGAAGGGGGGGGAGCGGCTACAGAGGGGGGGTGGGGGGGGCAGATTTGTATTGTGTTACTAATGCAATTTCATGATCTTCTGCAAATGTCCCAAGAAATGTAACCGGACAGATCAGACTGCAGATTACTTCCACGGAAGGCCTAAATACAAAGATATTAAGAATTTGGATGTAATCCCCAAGTGATTATAAATTTTTTTTTTTCTTTTTTTTATCCCTGTAGGAATTAATTTCATCATCTGTTTATATGCGATCGCCCATGGATACTTTTACATGTTATCCCCGGAGATCAGATCAGGATAAATCTGGTAGCTGCTTTCATTGGCTTGTAACTGACCTCTTTTGCTTGTACCTGGGAAACACTGATTGCGTGTTATTTAGCCGTGTCCAACTGGGATTAACATTAGGGCACCCCCCCGTCTAAAAGCCCCCCCAGCCCCCGCTTGCTTGTAACTTCTCACTGTGAATGTGTGTGAATCAGTCAGGATGTGGTTTACTGTGCTTGTGCTCTTGACGGCGGCTGAAATCAGAAGGGGGCCTCGCGAAGGTACTTATGCAGGAGAGTTTGTCTCTCTTCCCTCTGATGCCTCTGAATTGAATCCTGCGCGTTAAATTACCTTTCAGGAGTCAACAGGTTGGTAAGGAGAGTGTGCGATTCAGAGGTTCGTTAGAGAAACCGCCGCTCCTTCTTTCGAATGAAGCGAAATTGATGTTAAACGTTTGCTGCCGTCGCGCAGCGAACAAATTCTGTTAAGACACACACAAAAAAATCGGATCACCAAAGAAGCAAAATCCAACAAAATTATTTGTTTTGAAAGAAAGTGACGCAAATCCTGCTCCTATAACGGTCAAAAAGTGTGTTTAGTCGAGCCCGAGACAATTTGAAAGCTGGATGGCTTTCTTTAAATCCACCAAAGTGCCTTTCGAAGTTGTAGATCTGCAAAGGACGCATCACTCCATTAAAAAAAGAAAACAGTAAAACAAAAACAAAAAAAAAAAAACTCTACCCTATTTAACTTTCCTTGGTTAAAATATTGCACTTACTTTATAGTTGACCAGGAAAAATGAAGTTTAAGATTTTTTTTTTTTTCTTGTCCCACAAGTCCTTGTGACTTGACATTTTTGGCCCATGTGACGAAAAGTTCGGACATCCCTGGTTTAGAGCAAAGCTCGTGTGTTAGGAAGGCCTAGTCCAAGTCCAAGCATACTGTAAGTCCGGATAATTTGGAGAATCGTAACCTGCTGTTTCCTGACTTTCTCTGAATCGGATCTTTTTGAGCTTGAGCTGCTGCTGGTGGACGAAGCGAGCTTTGGTACTCGAAAGGCCCGACTCAGGAGGCTGAATACACATGTACGCCGCACTTTTCAGATAGATCTTCACTTGCAAATAAATAAATTAAACAATAAATACTTCTGCAGTTGCCCTTTGTACTTTTGCTTCACAATCACAGTGTCTGCAACTTCATGGCGGTTTATCACGTAGAATTGAATCGGCTCACATTTTGTTTTGGGAATCCGTGCAAAACGATTTGGAAGTTAAATTCATACCCCTTTCTTCATGCACCCAATAACAGCTACTGCGGTATTATGCCTCCGGTAAAAAGCCAGAGGGCTTTCTTTTCTGTCAGTAGGTCCTGATGCAGTGGATGGGAGTGCTGAAATGAGTGGAGCGTCTTGCAATCAGGCGCAGGGAAAATGGTTAATTCCACTTGTGATGACACCGGCTCGGCAAGCACAACAGTTTTCAAGTGCTGACACTGACCAGTAATGACTGAACGAATGGATAGAGAATAGAGGAGGTGCGTGTGTGTGGATGTGTGTGTGTGCATGTGCGTGTGTGTGCGGTGGAACAGGGCTGAGGGATGGACTGAGAGAGGCTCTGAAAGGACAGAGGAGTCAGTGAACGAGTCTCTAGTAAAGTAAGAGAAGAGAGGAGGGAGTCGGAGAGCCACAGCTGCTTCTCCACAATCGCTTTCCAGCATCTACAGTTCCAGCCCCAAAATACCATTAATACAAGTGTCAGAGGAGTGAGCAGAATCAGGCTCACTGCGATGGCTTTGAGTGGATCAAGAAAAAAAAAAAAAAAAAAAAAAGGAAGGGCCTCGCAGCCTTTGGGGAAGAAAGTGGAGCCTGTCCGGGACAGCTGTCCATTCCTCTGCCCTCTTTTTTTTGTTATTGTTGTTGTTGTCGTCGCAGCTCCACCCCTCTCCGTACATCCACCTTTCTTTTACTTTGGCCCGAAGATTAAATTACACACGATCTCCGGCGTCTCCCGGTCCTCCGCCCGTTGCAGGTCGGCGACCTCCGCGCGGCTCGGATAATGGATACATCCCCTGTTTGTCTTGTGGCGAAACGCTCGTCCGCCACAGTCCAGTAAGCAGCCATTGTCACGCAGTCTGAAGCAATTAAGGGAAATGGTGGATAAAGCCTCGACGCGTCCTTTCAATATTTATTGCATCCTCTTTGCAAAAAGGCCCGTTTAATGCCGTATCTAAAATGATCGCTAATGCAATTACAACCGCATTTAGAGCACACATTAGGAGTAATCTTCACCTCTTAGCGAGGGCCTCGGTGGTCTGGTGAAAGCAGAGAGCGGATGAAACGGAGTGTCATAACCTGACGGTTTGGAAAGATGGACGTCGTGCGACGAAAGAAGAGCTTTCGAGACGGTTTGGGCCGTAAGGGCGCTTTAAGTCGGTTCCATTTGATCCAACTTTAGTTCAAACAGAACTGATAGTAGGAAACCACGTCCCAGGAATGTCACTATACATCCAGCTCTGAAAAACATGACAATTTTATTTATTTATTTATTTTTTTACTCTTAAACCAGGCATTAGTTTGTCTGATGCAGCATTCGTTGACGTCAGGAAGCGGGACGTGAAACACCAGCCGCGTTCGCACTGACCATAAAATTGTGCAAATTGATGAAAAAGCTCAATTAAAACATTTTTTGTGCCGGGGTGAGAAGGGTTTCCGGTCGTATCAAATTGGACGCATTTCGCAAAAGGCGATGGAAACACATTGCTCACATCACGAGTCATGTGATCAGCAGCTGGATGTTACTACTGGCAGAAGCCATGAAGAAGATGACAGGAAGTGAGTAGTGAGTAATGACGGCGTGGCAGTTTTTTTTTTAATGACTTTTTGCGGGAACAAACTTATTCACCTGTGATTTCATACTTCTAAGAGAAATTGCATTCTCTTAGTTTTCTTCTTGTTTTTTTTTTTACCTTAGCAGTATACAGAGAAATACAAGACATATTTTAGTGGAAATGCAGCCACTGAGCTATGCAATGTAAGTTTTTGTTGTCTTTTCTGTGACCTTTCGCTTGACCTTTTTAAGGGTGCGAACTGTCTTGCACTAATGCGATTCATAAAATTCTATCAGGATGAGTTTAACGGATCATTTCCTGAGGCCTTCGGGTTCAAACCGGACCGCGGGTCAGTGTTTTGAGCAGAAGTTAGGTTACGTCTCAGATAATATCCCATCATCCAGCATTAAATCACTGACTCCTTCGCGTCTGCCGGCCGGACAAAGTCTCTGGAAGCCACTTCTCCCTGTGAGAACCAGTCTGGTGTCAGCTTGGAGCCAGTCCCTCTTCCCCTCTCTCTCTCTTAATTGACTTCCCAGTTTGATAACGCGTGCCTGTCTGATTGGAGCCGGGCTGTCTCAGTGATGCTCAGAGGAACGTGCCTCTTCGATAGCGGATCAATTAGTCTATTAAGATAACCAGGGACAGAGGCCTACTGCGCCGGAGCTAACGTGAAAAGTTGTCCTCAGTGTTCTTAAAAAAAACAACAACAAAAAACCCCAAAAACAAACAAAAAAAAGAAATAACTAAATAAAATATTCAGCTCTTTTACACCTGATGTCTAGTATCCCAGAGCTGGGCACGCCTACGTTTATTTGCATGAATATGTTACTGCATGTACAGTTTATTTATAGTGGAGGGTTAATCAAACTTGACACTATGATCATCCAGACCTGGGGATTTTATTTTATCATTTGAGGTGGGATCTATGTCCTTAATCATGCATGAATGCTTTGTGCTGCAGACAGATGGCACGCCCCCTTATTATTCGGTGTGCCAGCGATTCTGCTTGAGCCATGGCAGGTGGCTTGAATATTCATTTCATTTTGATAATTCCACAGATTACATGACATGCTTAAAGCTGCGACCCGGCAAGAATTGTGAGCAAGACATATCCCCCGTCTTATCAGGCCGAGTCAAAACGGAGTTTTCCTCAAGATGGATTTGCTTTTTACAAACTTAAATGCGCAGCCCTATGATTTAAAAACTGAAGGAAGCGTTCATTTGTCACTTTTTTGCTTCAAAAAAGCGAAGCAGACTGATTTGTTTCAAGTGATAAATCTGATTATTTATAGAAGGTTTGAGAAAGTGTACTCCATTTTTCTGTAAAACAAAGCTGCTCAGTACTTGATGAAGTTCTCCTTATGCTTGGATTACTGCATTGATGCAGGGTGACATGGAGCCTTTCAGTCAGGTGAGACGTTAAAGGGCGTTATTATGTTCTATTATTTCATTTACACAACGTTAGGATGTTTATTCCCTCATCAGAAACGCGTCTGGAGTGTTTCTTCACTGCTCTATTGAACACCTGCCACCAACTCAAAGTTCACATTGGCACTTGAGAATTGCTTCAAACAGATGCACAATTACACTTCTGGAAAAGCAGAAGTGGAGCCTCCCGCACAACCAACAAGAATGCAGAAAGTGGTTTCTTGTCGTTTCCAGCAGCCGTTGTACAGGCATACAGAGGTAAAAAAAAAAAAACAGTTGACCAAATGGAGTGAAGCTCTGCATGGGTTGCTAGGTAATGGTGCAGTACCATCACTTAGCAATTGGGAGATTGCTAAGTGATGGTACTGCTCATTTTCCATACATTGAAAAATCATAAACTAATTGCCATGTTTTAAAAAACGCTTATGCTGTTTTTGGAAGCAGTCGAGCCCCAAACGAAAGAATAAAAATTTGCAAAACGGGAATTTTGTTTAATGGTTCCCCTTTAAATTTTTTGTGATCATCAAAATAACTGAGAAACGCTTGAATATTCTCCACTAGGCTCAGTTTTTTATTCATTTCTTTTCAAATCAGTAATGACACAGTTTTTTTTTGTTTTTTTTCCCAGACATTCTGGAGACCACCCACAATTCCAGGGTGAAAGTGTTTTGAGCAACCAGCCGAGCAAAAAAAAGAGGTCAACTTACAGCATCGACATTAACGTCCACCGATCTGCTTTCCCCACCTCTGCCCGCTGAGGTGCATCCAGCAGCAGCGTCCTTCCGTAAGCAACTTTTGTGGTGGTGGTGTGCAAGAAAAAAAAAAAAAAGCCTCCAAGCTCAGAGGTCAGGGGCCAATGTGCTGATGGATTATGGGGCTTCGCTGTGCCTGCCTGCTGCTGACAGGCTTTATTGGTCGAGAGGATGAGCTTGTAACCCTTTATATAATTATTGTATTAAGGCCAGTGTGCCCCCTTGCCTCGCTTGCACTTGTCCACCGGATCAATGCGGAGATAATTTCAGAAATGAATAGTTAGTATCGACCAGCCCCTGTAGTGATGGCTTATCAGCCGCTCAGATGGCTCGCTGCGGATTATTGCGCCGTATCATTTACGGCCGCCACCATCGCATCCATTTTTTTATTTTATTTTATTTCTCCCCCCTCACCCCCCCGGTTGCCCGTGGTGGCCCGAGTTCACACAAAGACAATTCGATTTGGAATGGATTTGGTTTTTCGTTGTTTCGTTCCCCTCGCTTTTTGCTACGCATTCGACAATAAATCAAAGCCATTTGTTTTGTTTTTTTTGTCGTTTCTTTTTTTATTTATTTATTTTTTTGCCTTCAGACGAGGTGGTGGGATGCTCTCTGAGGACCGGGGAAGGCAGAGAGAAGACAGGGGGCAAGTGTCAGCACTTGAACTCCAGCTGAGGGATTGAGTGAGCTTTGGTTCAGACAAACTAATGACCTTCAGGCCTAGTGTTTGTGGAGGATTGAACTGCTCTATTTACTGCTGCTGCTGCTGCTGCTGCTGTGGTAGTAAACACCCCCAAAACGTGTGGACACAAGGACATGGTTCTGTTTTTTTGTAATTTGCTTTTTCTTTCTTTTATATATATATATATATATATATTTTTTTTATATATATATATATATACCTAATGAATGAATGGCAGACACAGGCTACCTTGGCTGCTATTTTAAGTTCTTGTTCATAAGGTATCTTAGGAGAAAGTGTTGGTTTCATGTTTGTAGTTTGCCCCCCCCCCTCAGCCGCCCCTCCTGCCCCCGAACCCCTTTGCCTCCCTAAACTGTGAATGACAGGATGTATCCATCAGAGGGCCGGAGCTCGATTTCAATAGGAGCTCATGGGGAATCGTTCCGAGAAATGTAATTTACTCGCTATTGGTCAGTTTGACCCTCGACCTCAATCACTTGACACGGTTGCCGGGAAACCGTGGCAAAAAAAAAAAAAAGAGAAAGAAAGAAAAAAAAAGAACAAAACAGGAGCAAGACGGTGTCATTTCTGGCAACGCGCACGAGAGGGAGAGAGAAAGAAAAGAACGCAATGAGGGAGGAGAGACGACAGAAGAACCAATTTGAACAAACTGGATTTACACCGGAAGATGGGCCGGGGGTGAGAGGAGGGGTGGTGGGGGGGGGTGGAGGGGTTGTTACACTGAGCGGCCTCCAACATTACATAATTATATCAACACTGCAATTTGTCATAACTGTCGGGCGCAGTCATTTTTATCCGGCGGCTGACAGATTAATTACAGCTAATTATTTGAGAAGTGCTCTCATGCTAATTAGTCATACAGTTACACAGAGCTAATAGCTGAGGGATCAAAGAAAACAAATGACTACCATACATCATTTCAATTAACCAGCGTGATGGATTAATTAGCACTCTGTCATTTTTAATGCCCCGGGGGAGAGGGGAGGGCGCACGCTGGGAGTAGTCCGAAATGAACTTTCACCTCGGTTGCAGGTGATGAAGCTTCGAGCGTCTCGGTTTTGCGACACGCCAGTCTCGTCGCTCCGTGTCGGACTTTAACGTCCCGTTATCGGGCATCGATGTGACGAGTGACATCGTCCCGGCTGCAGAATGAGACGCCAAAGTTCTTGTTGAAGTCCAGCAAGCAGAAGTCCAAGAGGGATTCGCTGACCTGAAATGTTTGCTTCAAAAGCTGGAGGGACAAAATGCAGTTAGAATAAAAATAAGTGAAAATGCAGCATTTCATAGCAACTTGATAAAGTAGGTTGTTGTAATTTTCAGGAAAATCCTGTCCTGAAGCTTTGCTGCTTTTGTGTAGTTGAGACATTTTTGTTGTTTAATATATGTAGGTCTATATATCTATATATTTGACTTTTTGGGGGGATTTTTTTTTCACAATTTTATTGGGGTTTCTTGTCAGGCCAACATAAAGTAGTGCATCGTAACGAAGAAAAGATGTCACTTCTGGAAATGGGTTTTAAGTGTAGCAACCTTAAGTGGCCTCCATTTGTATTCATCCCACATTACCCACATAAAATAATCCAGTACAGCTAACAGCCATTTATTTTCCAATTAAGTACTCAAAATAATTTTACCTTTAAGCTAATTATTGTAGGTCTAGAACAGATCTGCTGTCATTTTCCAGAATAAAAGGAAGGTGTAGAGTTTCCAAACTCTTCAGGTGGATTATTTCTCCAACTTCTCTAATCCCAGCAACAAAAGCGAGAACGTTCATCTGCCCTGTCAAGATTTGACTTGGTACTCAAATCTGCAGAGTAGAAAATCTGGGTGTTTTTTGCCCTACCCAACTTTTGTGTTTAAACAAATATAAAATATGAAAAGCACGGCTAATAGACAAAAAAGTAAAAAAAATCTGTTTGCTGGAGGGCCAAAGTCCCAGTTTAGGCCAAAGTCCGTAACGCAGGCCACACTTTTCAGATTTGTATTTGTGAAAAGATCTGAGGGTTCGGGTTTTCTTTTACTTCAATCTGCTTTCCCCTAAAAAGCAGATTGTGCTTGTAGCCTCACAAATTCTTGAAGTTTTGAGGGTGAGACGCCAAACCTTTCACTCACCGTGATTTAATATTGTTCTGTTTTTGTTTTTTGTTTTTTTTTATGAAAATCTCATCTTTTTTTTTTTTTTTGACTATGGTTTTATTTTCAATTAATACTTAGTTATGCGGCTCTAATGATGTCTTCTACAGAGAGAAACAGAGAGAGAGAGAAAGAGAGAGCATAACGACTTGGAAAAACAGCAGTTTCAGCCAATAAGGCCTCGCCGCCTCCTCATCAGATGGGCCGATATTCTCATTAGAGGCTTTTTAACCAAAACAGCAGAAGCAAAATTGGTTTGCCCATGACAGTATAGGTCAGCACTGACCGACTCCTCGAGCGAGGCCCTCCATCAGTCTCTGCGGCCGAACATTCATCATCGGAAGGCAGGACACAGGCCTTTTATTTTGCCCTGTCGATGAGCCTGTTAGCAGAATTTTTCCGAGCTCAGGCCTTTTTCCCGAAATCAGCTCAAAAAAACAAACAAAAAAAAAAAAAACAGCCAAAGGAGCAAACGAATAACTGGAGGATGCAGCACAATTCTGATGAACGAGGCCCAACTCCCCGAAACCTAACGGCCCGTACCGAGGATTGAATTTTACAAATCCATAGCTCTAAATCTTTTTGCCCATGCAGGAGTTCCCCCCCCCTCCACCTTCTCCCCTTGGGAAGCAACATCTCTGCCGTGGGTCCCTCTCATGCCTTGTTGACCTATACTGCAATTAGACGATATATCCGCGTTGTTGACCCGTCTAATGAAAGTTTGACATTGATTTCTAAATAGGCCGTCGTCGTGTTTTACTGTAGAGCCTGACGTGGCGACTCTCGCCCGGCGTTTTGGGGCTGCGGGCAACAGTTTCCCGGCGCCTAATCCAACTCGATACGGCAGACCCACTCACTCTTCATTTAAACAAACAAAAGCAGCACATAATGATCAGTCCTGCCATTATGGCCGATTGATCTGATCTGGTCCAGGGCGCTCTGGATTTATTTTCTTTTATGCCCCGTATGGATGTGTGTCACAGCCTCTGTACGCATCACAAGCATAATGCGTGTGTGCGAGTCGGTCCCTATCCAAACAAATGGAGGCGCTTGGGCCAGAGAGCCTGAAGCACTGCTTGTCCTTTAATTGCCATTTACATACTGGCACAATCATTAATTTCTAATTCCCCTATAATTTGTCACCCCGCATCATCCGCTATTGCTTTTTTTTTTTTTTCTGTCTGAAACTCGCGTCAATGTCAGGACTTTTCAGTGTCACTCTGGTATAGGAGGCTCCTCTGGGTTATAGTTTTGACTTCGAAGTGCCTCGCAAAGAGTTGATACTGGATGATTGTTTGAAACGTGCAGGAGTTTTGAGTGGGAACATTGCAGAACAACAACAAAAAAAAACTCTTACTAAGTACTTCTTGCCTGATTTCTTGCGCAAACATCCGTTGTACATAAAGTAGGACAAAGCAAACTGACAAGTAACGTTTCAGCAAGATAGAGGAGCTTGTTTTGGTGAATGATTCGTCAATCGTGAATAAAATAGTTTATAATAGATTATTTTCTCATGTTAAGTGAAAGAAATTAGCCAGTGGAACTACTTTTTTTTTTCTAATCAATGTTATGGGATTATCGACCTAAAACAATCTCCTATGTGTTGCTAAAAAAAATTTCTTGTAAGTTGGTTTTTGTCCTTTTTTTCCCCCCAAGTGTACTTAGATAGTTGCATAAGATATAAATTACTTGGTAAGATTTTGTTTTCACTGTGAATGTGACCCAGCACCTCAGTCAGGTGTAAATTCAAACTTTGACTAGTCCGCTCCAAAACCTTCGATGCATGAGGATGTCCCCGAATTTCAGAGCTTAGTGTCATAAAAATACACACAAAAATCATGTCAGTGAAGGCAGAGAGTCTTATACAGTAAATTTATGCGGGTTAAAGTTTACAGCCACCCGCAACAAGTTAAAATATGCAAATGCTTGAATCCTCCTCTTGAAATGCTTATAAAAGCCTAGTTCATTAGGTCAAACACTGAACTTACTTTAAAACACATTAATACTCTCATTGGATGCAGTTTTAGAGCTACAGCAGCAGCTGGCACCTGCAGCTTTCCTTACTTCCTCTGTTGGGGTCACAGAGGAAACAAAAGCAGCTCCTGGATCAGTCGGTTTGGAAGCACCAGCCAAATGTGAGGTAAGCAGTTAAGTTGCACTCTGTTATTCCAGCTTCACAAGCTGCATTTTGTTTTGAATCTCGCAGACGATATCAATATTCCGCTAATGACTTGGAATCATCGTCAAATGAATTCCGTATTTTCCGGACTATAAGTCGCAATTTTTTTCATAGTTTGGCCGGAGTTGCGACTTATACTCCGGAGCGACTTATGTATGGAAATGAACACGTCATTATATCGTAACACATGTTATTTTTACACTAAACCACAAGAGGGCGCTCTAGGCCTGTGTTATTCTACCTTTGGAGTTAGCAGAGCTGTTTACAAGCAACACAGAGGATGAAGATTTCATTGCGTTTTGTGATTTGGAGTAACATGGATAGTTTGGTAAATTTGTTAGCATGTTTTTTATGCTAGTTTTCTGAATAACTCTTAATATGTTATATTAACATACCAGGCATGTTCTCAGATCGTTGTTTCTCACGTAACGTTAGCATAGCATACAATTATTCAGCCTGTTGTTGCCTCTATTCTATTTTTATTGCCTTTCAAGATGACATGTCTGTTCTTGGTGTTGGATTTTATCAAATAAATTTCCCTCAAAAATATGACTTATACACCGGAGCGACTTATAGTCCGGAAAACATGGTATGTGAATCCGCAAATACTGACACGGTCCACACTCCTTATCCCACTGTCCTCAACGGGGAAACAAGTGAGAGCATCCATTCAAAGATGACATATTCTCTTGAGTTTAGATTATGTTTTTGGTTTTTTTTATTTGTCAACACGCATATCAAAAGATTTTATGACATAAGCTACTGTAGTGGTGTTAAAGTAGCTTTATTTCTCTCATTCAGTCTTGCTTGTGAATGCTCAGGGCTTAACGACAACAATAACTTTAATGCTTAAATAAATAAGGATTATTTACACCGTGGATTGTTGTAGATGCATATTTTAGCGTATTCCAGGTTCTTTCCATTAGATGTACACGCCAGCCTGTCCTGCCAGCTTTTAACTGCGACATTTAGAGGTGAGTAAATATTGGATCAAATGTTCGAGAACCAGGAACCTTTTTAAAAAGTGTAATTACACTGCTCCTTAAACCAGATATGTTGGCTTTACACTCAGTCAACATTCAGGTATTAAGACTATCTTAAGTCTTGACAACTAAGATATCTTTATCTCAATCTTAACCCAGTAACACATCTTCTTGACGCAATATCACACCCATCTTTTTTATTTTTGTGAGAATTATTCTCATTCACTTAAATGTGTTTTTTTTTTTTTTTTTTTGCACATATGAAAAGTGGTTTCATCTATAAGCCGAAAGCATCAATTCCAGGCTTAGCCTCTACAGGGACTGTGACCCTCTTGTATAGATTGCGCTAAGCCAGATAAGTGCTTTGCATGTAGACATTTGCTATTGGACCTGTCGCTGGCATCAGAAGCCCAGCAGTTGCAATTACCTGCTGATCATCGCCACAAGCCAGATAATAATTAGAGGTTGGCAAAATTCAAGGCCGGCCTATCGATTTCCTCGTGTTCCCTCTTTGGAAGGATTAGGAAAATAAGACATGAAATTTACTGTCTTCATAAAAGTTTTACTAAATCAGGCTGTTTTCAAAGGACTATTGACAGCTTCTTTCATTACCATACATCTCTGAAGTGGTTTTGAGCGTACGCAATAAGAAAGCAGCTTTCTCCTTTGTGTCTTTCATGCACCAATAAATAATGGCTCCTTTGGAATATTTGGAGGTAATTTTAATCACCCAGGCTCGCACATAACCTCTGTGAGGTTATAACAGGATTACTTTCCAATTTAACACTGACAAAGACTGCCTTAAGCTTTCGCTGAGAAATGCACATATGGAGGTGTGCAGAGAGGAAAAACGGTGCTCTGGCAGGCTGCAGGACTGGAGAGAGAGAGAGAGAAAGAGAAAGAGAGAGAGAGAGAAGGAGAGAGAGAGAGAGGGAGAGAGCTGCACAATTGTTCTCTGTAATCGTTTTTGCTCGCAATGTTAGACGTTTGCGTTCTCTCATCATCCAAAAAGTCCTGCGAGTACAGTTGCTCGCGAAAGGATTCACACCGCCTGAACATTTCCACATTTCCAAACATTGGGTTCAGAAACTTTTGAACGTTTCATCAGGATTTTGTGGAAAACGATGGATGACTTTCGCCTTTTTTTTTTTTTTTATTTTTGAAATCCGGAAAGTAGGAAGCGCACGCGCAACAAGCGGATTCAGAGGTCTTTACATCATGAACATGTAACACAGCAACCGATTATGAAATGAGCAATGACCATTACTTCTTGTCATATCCGTTATTGAAATCATCAAACGAATTCGCATCAGCTATATTGATCAATGTTCCACGTGGCTGAATTAGCCGTTCATCATTTCATTAAACTGTGCAGAGGCCTGGCCGGGAGCGATTCATTTGTCTCAGGCGTGTTGGAACAGGGATGCATCTCAATGAACCCTCGGTCACACACAGCGTTTTAGTTCGTTTCATCCGACCAGAGTAGCTTCTCCGGACGTTTAACATTATCCTCTGGCTTGGTAAAACTGAAGACATCTCATGGATTGCTTTCAGCAAAAGGTTTTCAGAAACATAACGGGTGTCAACAGATTTCCTCGCCTGCGCTGTGGGGCTCTGTTGCTTCTGCAGACCGGCCTCTTGCAGGCTGCTTCTGGGATTGATGCTCCCAGAAGCAGGTATTTTTAAAGCCTGTGAGGACATGTGAGTTTGTTCTGGTTTCTGATGATAGACTCAAGTGTTTCATAAGATGCTGAACACTAACGACGTTCAACATCTTCATCAGCTTACTCTGAGCCTGTGTGCTGCTTCCTTCAGTCTTCATGATGCTTTTTGTTTTCCAATGTTCTCCAACAAACCTTGACAGAACAACTGCTTTTATAGTGAGATGAGGTTATAGTTGTTGTTTTTTTTAGTTAGTGTAATAATCCATCGTATGCAACAGTTTTTAGAGTTTTATTTATTTTGTTGGGTTGGGCGAGGAACCTATGATAACTGCTTGCAGTTCTAGTTTTAAGTTTTCAAAGTTTAGGACAGACAAACAATGCTCAGATGCACAAGTCAAAACATGATTATTACATAGTACATGACATATATATATATATATATATATATATATATATATATATATATATATATATATATATATATATATAAGATAGCAGAAGGAAGAGTCTAGAATTAGTTTATCTAGCTTAATCCGGCCTTTGCAAAGTGATTCCAGATGTTTGGAAAAGTGTCTTCACAGCCTGTTACCAAGTCTTTCTCTTTGCATTGTGGATATTATGTCACTTCCTCACAAGTGGAAGGAAGGAAGAAGACTTCCTGTCACTCAGGATTGTTGTCTTGGCGACAATCAGTCCTTGTGGCTGCCAAATTGTAGCAGGTACAGTACTCTGCATTTGGGAGCATCCACAGATTATAAGTCCTGGATGTGGTTGTCGGGGGCTTTTATATGCCTTGGAGTACGGATTAAATATAATTAGACCCAAGGCCTGGTCGGATTTTTATTTTGAAAACATTTTTGAAAAGCATGCCTTTTTTCTCGTCCTAAGTCACAATTTTTCACGACCTCATTTTGGTCTGTCCAAAAGGTTATGTGAAGTTTGTGGTAGTCATGTGACACATGCGAAAGCTGGAAGTGAGTTTTTTGAAGCCCGTATTTTAGTTCCGATGACGGACAGGGCTTCAGCTCGAAAATCCGCACTGACAGAAACATGAAGAGCAGGCTGACTCAAAACGCCGGCATCCTGTACGCACGCAGACAAGAGTCAAAAGCGGTTGCATTTCGCCTCGCCGCGAGCCGGAGAGATGCGCCGGCTGAAGCCCAGGGGGTCATTTCCCTTTCTCGATGGACAGACTATTAACTTTTTGATTGGCAGCGGGGCTGACTGCGCCTGTTCATCATTGAGCTTTGTCGATTCCTCAGCATCTGGAACCGGCACGTAAATGCAGAGGTCCAAGTATGAACCGCGCATCTCAGCATCCCCTTAAGAAGGGTTGCACTGCACAGCGATTGAAAAAAAGAGAAAGAACGAAAAAGAAAAAGAACACGTTTTGGCTGATGATAATTTCCTCTCTGGTTAAAAAAAAAAACAACAAAAGTTGCTCAACAGAGCAGAGGAAGCTGAGGTTTAGCTGCTACCTTTCTCAGAGCTAGTTGGCGTGTTCATTCTCACACCATCCATTAAAGTCGCAGTAAATCTACATGTGCGAAAAGTTTCCAAAAATCCACTACTTCTCTTTAGCGAGTCTTTTTATAAAGGGCAACAAATACAGCTCATAGGGTTTATGGAGGTGGAGGGGCTGGAAAAATAAGGGCCGTCCACTTTTATCTGCCCTTGCACACACATCAGTGTAATGATGACAAAACGGGATGTTAACTAATGATTAGTAGAAATGGTTTCAGTTAATTAGTTGGTCCTTCGTTTATCGTTCCATTTGCACATTTTGGGGGGAGCAATCGTTATTAATTAGGGCCATCATGCTGAAAGGGGTGAGGTGGAACCCTACAGCCAAGTTAATCAGGCTGCAATGAAAGCTCCATTATCCTGCCCCGTCCCGTTGGCCTGTGATCTATTAGCATTATCTAAAAGCCGCGACAGGATCAACGGCAATACGGGGGGCGGGGGGGACAATACAAAACACACAAAAAAACAACAAAAAAAAACAAACATGGGGACATAAACGAGGTGGAGTTTGATTGGCCCAGTTCTTGGGTCACTGGTTATATGAGAGTCTTGAGTGATTTCCACTGTTAGTTGTTGCATAAATCTAAGTGATGTCGTCCATTTGAAGGGGGACTTAGAACGAGTCCAAGAGATTAACGAAAGTTTGCTTTAGAGCTCAGTTTGAATCTTTTGCCTTCGAGACTGAACTTAAACGGTTCACTTCTCCTAAATGATTGACGTTAAAACGACACTGATATTCACCGATCAATGCATCTAAGTCCTACTTTCCTCATGTTGTTGCCCCCCAAAACCTATTCAGAATTTTTCTATTTCACTGTTTCTGTTTCTCCATGTTTCTCTATTACTGGTTTTTAACCAGTAACCCTCAGCTGTTGGGAAAAAATGGGCTTCTTGTAGTCGTGGATTCTGATGTTTTACCCAATCTTTAATATTTGTCTGTGACATATGCGACACACCGGTTCGGCGCCATGGAGTTTACCAGAAGTTGCGCGCTCCGTAAACAACCATCCTCCACTGCAAAGAGAGAAGCAATAAGCTGAACAAGACTGCTGTTGTCAATAATCAATATTTGGAAGTGTGGCCAGCATGGACTTTGTTCACTTCTGCTGCTGCTTAAACTACAAGCAGACAAATTGATGTCAACGTTCACAACTTCTCCTTCTGTTCGCCCATTGGCCCTCTTGAAACTCTAGCAAAGAAATCCAGGTCAATGGGGGGAAACCCAGGTGGAACTGTGAAGGGAGATGAGAATTGGACGCAATTGGGTCATCGCTTGACGTTTTGAAAGTTGGGTGCCCAGCCATTATAGCCAGCATGATTGACAGCTCATCAGCATTCAATGACACCTTCAAAAGTTCTGCGGTGATGTGCATCTCTTTCAGCTTTACACATCCAGACATTTAATCTTCTGTCCGTCCTGTTTAAAATGGCTCAAGTTCAGTCAGGATGGAGTGCAAAAAGACTGTGAATATCAGTTTTCCACTTTTTCTAAAAGCACTCAATTCACATTAATCCTAGACTTTGACTGGGCCATTTTTACGTAAATGTTTAGACCTTATTGTTTAGCATCTCTGTTCTACTGGAAAGTGAAAGTGCCTGTCTTTTTTTTTTTTTTCTTTGCTTCCAAATGGTTTTTTATCTCTTTATGAGTCTCTATCAGTCCCTGCTGAAGAAGTGCATCTCCCCCTTGTGTAAAGGTGAAGACAATCTGCTTAGGGGTGACATGCAATTTTCGTTTTCCACGACACATTAAGTGTTCTTCATGTAAGTCACAAAGCTTAATTTGGTTCTTTAATGACCCGAGTGTCTTCTTCTGCACGCTTGCTGCGTCCCCTACACCCGGCTTGTGACAATCTTTAAACACAGATTATAGATATTTCCCCCCGACCTCCTTTTGCCCCCTTGGTGGCGCCATCAAGGGCTGTGTGATCTGCTCACATTGAAAACTCCCAGTCTGAAAATGCTCCCCACGAACAACACAAAACTCTTTTTATTTACTCATTTTAGTTGCAAAAGTTACATCATTTATGTAACTGATATTTATGTTTTGTTGCTTCTTGTTTTTAGCATCTCCAAGACGACATAAATATTCAAATGTGGCGACTTTCCATATGCATCATTTTCTGTAAACTCATTTCTAAACCCTGGACCACTTATTGAATCATTGAAACATTTACTCTTTTGCAATAAATGATACCACAAGGTAAAAAAAAATTACATATTGAACACAAGAACATGTGTACAACGTGATTATACATAAGCTTTGTATCATAAAATACTGCATCCATTAATCATGCAAGATGAGACCAGAGTGTAAAGATAGAAATCAATGTGTTTTTTGTTGTTTTTTTTCTCCTCTAGGTTATTTCATGCAAATGAGCTCTGAAGCAAACTGATATGGTTAAAGCAAGGTTACAGAAAGACAAAGACAGAGGCCAGTGTCCCCAAGAAATCAATAAAATGAACTTAAGAAATGATTTAGATAGAGCAGATATGAACATTGAAATAAACAAATAACTTTAAAGGAAATCAATCATATAATTTAAAGAGCAAATGGCCTGGACCAAGGTGATCTCCCCCTTGGTTTAGACGAATGGAAGATTTTTAATTTCATCATTGATATTATGCCAGACTTGGAGATTTTGCAGATGGTTGCAGCCATGAGGAGGGGAGAAAAATCAATCGAGTCTAGTTCTGTGGTCTTAAGAGATGTTAGATATTTACAGCACCGAGCTATGGAGCCTTGTATAAATTTACATTTTAAGAGATAAAAGACCTCTGTATTTTATCTTGTTATTGATAATGGAAACTGTCGACTCTTATCCTGTCCGGTCTCGGGGAAGCCGAGCTGTCTGCCCGCGCGCGTTTGTGTATGTGACTGAGACAAGGCTGGAGAATGTGTTTGTGTCCATGATGGGGGAGAAAGGAGAGAATAAGAGAGATGGAGCGCCGGTCGGAGGCAATTTCAAGCCTTTATTTTCTTGATACACAAAAGGCAGGCTTTGTGTGCGGTTGTGTGTGTGTGTGTGTGTGTGTGTGTGTGTGTGTTTTTTTTTTTCTGTTTTTTTTTTTTTTTTCTCCCCCCACCTCATCCTGCTTCCACGTCAAGGCAATCGAGGTGGCATAATTGCATCAGAGGTCCAGAAATATAGAGTTGCAATTTAGAAAGAGGATGAGAAGAAGAGTAAGAGGAGAAGAATGAGAAGCAAGAGAGAGTGATTGTGTGTGTGTGCGTGTGTGTGTGTGTGTGTGGGTGTAGTGGGAAGGTGGGAAAGGCATCTCAGACAGGTTCATTTACGTCTGGAACAGGGACAGAGAGGTTAAGACATTGTGACAAGAGACAAAGTAAATGTATATGTAAATGCGAGAGGTTGTTATCACTCCTAAAACACTGTGCAGCCCCCTTTTTTCACACTTTGGAGACCTAAATTATATTTAGGCCACATAAAATCCAATAGTCCAACAGCGGACCCAGTGCTATGTAAATGGTTTGGGTAATTCTTTAAAACACTGCACCGGTGGCCGGACGGTGGGGGCAAATCACAACAAAGTGTTTACATCATTTGAATGATTTAGGACTTCTCGTGGCGATCACTTTAATAGACTCCCGCGCTCTCGGCACAGACTTCCAGCTTCCACTTTCCCCGGCTCTTTTCTGCTGCATGTGTCTCTGAGTTGAGAAGTAGAACTGTGGAGATTTTTTTCTTTTTTTTTTTCACTTACGCTAGAGATATCCAGTTTTTGAAGATAACTTTACAGTAAAACAGAAAAAAAAACTGCTCCAAGTTTATCTGTCATAACCTACAGTTATGCCTTCTGCCTTTTTCCGGCAGCACAAGATGAGTTAAAAAAACTGAAGGGCAACAACTGGAACTGACTTTTTTCTTCAACAACTGTACACTGTTTACTGCAGGAAAAAAAACATTTTGTAAACTCTGTGCTAGATGAGTGCCTGTGGACGGACTCTATAGAGGATTTGAAAGCATTTTAATCCACTTTTTTTTTCTGAAGAATTCAGCTTGGCAGAGAAAAAAGTCCAGACGTCAACCCTGTACGTCAAAGTCAGAATTACCACGAGCCGCAATGGATGCTAACATGGCTGCAGAGGCTGAAACAAGCAGTGACGATAATGAGGATCGTCTTCAGACCTTCAACTCATTCAAATCGATCAATAACAGCATTTAACAATAAAAAGAAATAAACTGGAGGGTTTTATTTGGCGTCTTCCACATACAGTTTACCTCACACGTTGGGATCTCATAAAAACAGCACGCGTCGTCCTTCATGTAGATTCACGCTGAAGTCGGCTTGTTCTACTCGAGTAGCTAGTGGCCGGTACCAACTAGCGAGGTTTTATTGTCTGAGTTTAACAGCTACTGCAACACTGTTGTTCTACAGATCTTTCGGCAATATAACCAAAGTGTGTTAATCACCTAAATAAAAATTTCTAGTCACAATTTTTCCAATTTTATGTCAATGAGAAAGCTTGCGTAAGATTTTAAGAGCTCAGTTTAATTCTGACACCACATTATGGCTGCTTTGTATACAACAGCTGTCTTCACCTGTAATGGCATCAATTTTAGGATTACTCGTCGCCATCGGGGGGAAAATGGAAATTTGCTGACCGCTCCACCAAGCCAGTCTTGGATGTAAAATATTTTTTCACAGCATCACAAACCAGAAATATCATTCTGGCTTTTGGTTTTTTTCTGCCACCAATTGTTCATTGGTCGTCCCAAAGCTGCCGCCTGTTCTGTAGCTCATCTGGAGTTTTCCCCCTACTGAACTCAAACTATGAAACTCCAAGGTGCTGCACTCACCGCACGTCAATATTTAATGCTGGCACCCTAAACCTTAAAATCTCTAATTTTATACACAATTATGGAGCTTTGTGAGGTGCGGTGATACTTCTCCCAGATCCGTTGGAAGCATAGAGGTTCAAGCTCATTTGGTGTGGCACGGTTTCTTTTCCTCCACTGATAGCCTGACGTTAAAAGAGGTGCACGCAGCCCCCTCTTGTCCACTTTAATTTTTAATTACCATCTTCCTCTGACCTTTGTTATAGCCTTGACATGCTCGCGTTAAGCCGTGTACAGACAGAGCGAGGGGGAGCGAGAAGGAGGGTGAGGCTGGATTCACTTCTCTAATTATGCAGGCAGACGTGCTGTGGGATGAACTCTGGTACCAACATGCTGCCTGTGACATAGGATCAGGGCCCCGGTGCCGCAAGGCCTTCTGGGGGATGGGTGAGGGTGGTGGAGGCATTGTCACCAATGAAGAAGGATGCAGAACCTTGACAAAGTAGTACAAAGGAACAATGCAAACAGATAAGGGACACTATTACGGCACTGATATGAAAATTTGGGCTAATGTCAATATCTGATATTGATATTACTGGCAGATATTTACCAATATTCTATATATTTGTATACCCTTTTGACATCTTGAAGATGATGACCACATCACTGCTTCTCAGTTAAACTCCCCACAATCCTGTTCTGCATCATTATGACTGTCACATGACTAAACGAATACCACATGGTCAACCTTCTGCACTCACCATCCACAAACAAACATTGTGGTCACAATCGGCCCAGTTTGATTTATCGGGCCCATACCGATACATCAAAGAAACGACTAATATCAGCTGATGCCAATGTTAGCAGCGATACATCTTAAATCATCATCCTGCACTTTAAACATCTCGGTGTACTGTTCACTCAGATTATTAAAAAAAATGTAAAAAGTATCGCAAACACCTGGCAGTCTATCTAATCTGGAACATGTAGAGAAGAGAGCAATACTTTAGGCTTCACACAATTCCCAAAGTGAAACGTGGCGGTGGCAGCATCATGGTTTCTGGGGAAGCAGTGGGGGGTCTGGAAGAAAACTGTTAGAGGCTGCAAAAGCCTGACGCTAGAGTTAAAGTTCACTGAGCACACACCCAAAGCTACAATGGGATCATTTACATGGATAAGTATTCATAGGAGGCGCCCAGTGAAAGTCCAGACCTAAAGCCAAAAGAGTTAGAGGCAGTACTTTAAAACGCCTCACAGAGGATCTCCATCCAATATGAATGAACTTGAACAATTTTGGAAACAGGAAATTCAGTCTGAATGCAGAGACATAAGGTGTTTTTTTTTTCCTTTTACAAAAAGGTTGTAGGTACAAATCCCCATTCTACTTTTTTGGTGCATTTTCTTCTTTTTTTTTTCTCTTCTTTGTGTTCACATGAAAGGTGAATAAAATACTGGATCTTGAGTTTGTTACAGGATAAAATGTAAAAAAAAAAAACAAGCATCTTCTTTTTTTAAAAAAAATGTTATTCTTTGCAGCTCAAAACACAAAGAATAAACTCTTTTTTGCTTGTTTATTTTTCCTTCTTACTCAATAACACATACTGAACATGCTTACCGAGATCTCCGATTAAACATCTTTACTTTTGTTGTTGTTGCAAAACAGTTAACGGGTAATGATTCTGCTCATGGGGATTAATAAACTTATTATTGTTATAAATTCACAGTGAGGGGAAATTTATGCTGAGCGAGCGATGCTTCCACAGAGCCGGCTTCGGCCGCCGCGTGAATCGGCGGAGTTGTGATCAAACACACAAATTAGCACATTATGTGAGGCATGTATAATTGATATGAATTGATCCCTTCTGTTTGCTGCGCAAACGCTTTATCGCCACGCGCGCGTTTGTCCCCGCAGTGGCGTCCGGTTTGGTAGGAGAGCGAGCTGCCATTAGTGCCAGTCAGTTTGATAGATGCTGTAATTGATGGGTCAGCATGTTGCAGAACGGCCCACTAAAGCTTTGTTAATTGTCATAAGAAGCTCGGATTGATTGGGGCCGCTGCATTAGGACGTACAGTGGAATTGATTAATGTTTGTTCTGAAAGGAATGCACGTAATGGATGGGATGGTGTGGCACTTTATTTATTGAGTTTATTAATGTGCGCCTCAGGACGAGAGTGATGCCATTGGTCAGGGGCGAGGAGATGAGGGAAGAAGGCAGTCGGTTCATTTACGGTTGTGTGCAACAGCGTATTGTGTAATTATGTGTGTGCAAATAGAGAGAGCAGAAGGGAGTACTCACGTTGGATTTGATGTTTTGCGAACATTTCACGTGAGAACTGTAAGGTCTTTTGACAGAAGTGCTAAAAAACAACAACAGGTTAAACAAAAAAAAGTCAACAAAGCGAGTTCAGAAGAGGCTGATGGGTATTGCATTCATTAATAGTAAAATATTTCCCACCTCTTAACTTCAACTGACATGCATTGACCTCTGAAACAAATGCTTAAAAGTTTGCTATTATATATGTAATATATAGACAGGGTGGATTGATTCAAAATATGGATGAATCATACCAAGTCTGAATCGGATCAATACTAGTGTAGTAAGACGCAGTTTCTCAACTCTACATCAAAAAAGATTTTGACGTGTTCTCAAATATTTTATTTTCAACTCTGTTCAGGACAAATGCGCAAATTCGTTTTCCTTTTTTGTTTTTCTTGAAGTATTGTAGACACCTATACACTTTGTTCAAACTGTGTCCCAAGGTTTAAACAAAATAATTTGGAGAAAAAATCGCAAAAAAACAAAAAACAAAAACACCATAGGTTTGAAATCTGATATATCGAGCTTAAATAAAAAGTATCGGTATCATGTCGGTGTTGACGATACTGGCTCTGTTTCTGCTTCGGATCGGATCGACACCCATTGCTGGTTAAGAAATAATGTATTCAGAGATCACTGGTCGTTTTTGCAGAATTCATTGAAAATGAAACAAACAAAACATGAACATTATTCTTTTTACTCTGTGCTGTGTAGTTATGCATTTATTTCTAAAATTATACATTATAAGGGAGGCTGCTGTACAGGGACAGACTAACGATGCAGGATGCAGCATTCTCTACGCATCTCGTTTGTTCTCTGGGCAACATTTAAGAGGCAGGACTTGTTATATATAATCATTATAGAAGATGAACTGCTCCATTTAGAGGTCTTCAGAGAGCAAAATCTTATAGACATTCTAAAATGATCCCATGAAGAACCTTTAAAGCTGGACTAAAATGCTTTTCTTTGCTCAGTATTTTTAAGAAGCCTTTCAGAGTTTTCTGTTTAAAGGGAAAGTTTACATTTTTCAAGTATATTTCTGATGCAGCTTATCAGCAGTAGTTTCTTTACTCTATCACTGACTCTGAAAATACAAAACATCTTCAAAGTGGTGAAAGGCTGTCCCTCTGTTTAAACTCATTTCAGTTTCATTTAAAGCTGCAGTATCTAGCTTTCATTTTACATACTGTCACTATGTCAAAACTGTCACTGTGTGTTAGAGACAATTTGTGAAGAAAAAAAAAAAAGTAACTCCTCTGCTTTCTCCCAGTGCTAACCGCAAAAATTCACAGCTCAGTCAAAAACAACCAATAAGTCAAGGGGGAAAGTCTCAGTGCTGTCAATCAGACTTGTGTACACGCGAATAATACAGCCAGTAGCTTCAGGCAGAAAACTTTAACATAGTCGCTTATTGGCTAATGCAGACTTTAACTCTGTAACTTTCTGGTATTTTCCGTAACTGGCGGTGATTTCTGGCCTGCCATCATCCAGAACCTGAGATCCAGACAACTTAAAAGTCTTTTTCTCATGTTAACAGACCCTGGAGTTTGATAACGTTCCATGATAGGTTCTCTTCTTCCTCATAATAAGTGTGAAAAACACACAAAAAAACAAACAAATGCAAAACATTGACTTAAATGGGAAAGGAAGAACCATTGAACATGTATCGCGTTGCTAGCAAAGATTCCAGATTCTAGGATGAGAGTTCAGGAAATGAATCCCAATACATTTCTGACGCATGTATAAAAGTCTATCGGACACCAGAGACGCACAACAGAAGTTACGCAAAAAGGTTGCAGAAGTCTGAAGAGGTGTGTAAAGGCGTTACAGTCTCCACCAACTTCTTCCTGATCTTGTTAAGGAGAGCAAGAAAACAAGAAATGTGTCCCTAAAACAGAAACATGGAGCCTCTTAACGGGCCCACAATTGTATTTACAGAGAGCGAGGAAGAGAATGAGGACACAGCCATCTCGCACAGTCCATGGCACACGACTAAGCCTCAAAAACAATACAGCACAAAATGGCTAATGCCATTAACGAGATTACATCCTAAACCATAAAAGGATGTTGTAGCAGCATAAACATAAGCTTGTCAACATGGCCGTGGCAGAATAATAGCTGGAGGGGGAGTTCTGGTTTAACCTCTGCAGAAGCGAGACCATGAGGAGGCGGCTCTCAAATCCCCGCTCGTATTGTTGATAGAGGAACTCCGTCCTCGCCTCGTTTCAAATATAAATAAAGGGGGGATTTTTTTTTTTTTTTTATATACTACACCCCTATTTACAGAGATCACCTTGTATTTAATTCAATCTGCGTCTACCAGCTCAGCAAATGACATTTATGTCTGAGGTTTTTTTTTGTTTTTTTTTTGGTTTGTTTTGTTTTTTTTCTAATGCATGCAGGCGGGACGCCAGTCCAGGACCTTGTAAAGCCACCCCACCCCTCGTTCTCTGCTGCGGCAGTGTGGTATAATAAAGCAGCAGACAGTAGCTTAGTGACACAGTGTAACGCAATTAAAACAATAAAAGTCTCACAAATGAACATGTCACTGTGGAACCCTATCAATTAGTTATCAAAGTGGAGGGGCCCCCACTGTGGCGCTTCCACCTATTCTTCCTGTCGCGCAACTCCCTAATAACTCCCCTTCTCCTGTCGAGCAGGAACCTATTTGTATGCGCCTGAGTTTCCTCCTCGCGCAGCGGCATGGTCAGACGCTCTATTAATCTTTCTATATGAACAGTTACTGGCTCAGATGAAATTGGGCCCAATGAGGCGAGCCTCCAGTGGCCGGGATAGGCCCCATTCATCTTGATTTGATTCGCGCGCTGACACCAGAGCGGCGCGATGACAGAGGTTAAGTCAGTGAGTGGCCATTGCCTTCTTGTTTGCTCTTTCAACTCCCCACCTTTTAACCATCCCTTCGCCTATAGAAATAAGATGTGGAGGTTTGTGGGGTGGGTGGGGGGGCGTCTTGTGTCGATTTTTTTTTCTTTTTTTTTTTTACGGAGGCACAAACTAGAACATCCGATAACTCCCACGCAGTTGATTTTAACCCCCCCACCTCCTCCCTTCTCCAGCTCCCCTTGTCACCGGCCGCCGCGTCTCCAACAAATATATACAGCATTGGCGCTTCGCCTTGATAGTGTGTGACTTCAGCAGATCACAGATAGATGCAGGAAGGGGAATAGAATCAGCTGCCTGACAAGCGGCACCTTCTCTCATCCAGCAATTTCACAGTGTCATTTTGGGATTATTTCATTACTCGCCATGATCCATGACTGAAACTCATTTTGGCCCTGACTGCGCCGAGAAAATGTGTGACAAGCAGTTGAGAAGAATTGAGAGACGGCGGGCGGGCGGGCGGGAAAAACTCGGAGCACTTAGCATTGAGCCACTTGAATAATTAAACCTAGACTCCTTGAAGTATTCATTGGAAACTTGGAGTTGTCACTTGATACCTAAAGTTATTCTTGGACAGAGATGGCTGTGCCTCGCGGGGCCGTTTCTTACCGATTTGCGATACAAGTTTCTGAGTAAAAGACATTATAAAGGTAGCCAGCTGCTGATATCAGACTATCTGTTTCCATGCTTCAGCTCACTGAACCCAAGCAATGACATCAGTGAGAAACGCATCCAAGGACCTGTGGTTGCTTGCAGCTCTTTGCTCTGCAGCACCCTTCACGTCTTAAGGCTCGTCTCAGATTACAGAAAGATTCAGAGACGACGGTCCAGAGGCAGGAAGTATCGGTGCATTAGCGCCATTAGATTAATTAACAATGTTTAATTTCTAAAAATGAAGCTCGAGACGGAGACGTGACTTACAGATTGCCATTTCCGTCCTATCTTTAGGTGGAGAAAAAAAATAAATAAATAATAGAAAAAAGCTTCTTAAGGGGTTTGCCATACTCAGAGGCAACATGATACCATGCTCATTTTCAATGCATGCTGTGCATTGGCACTTTATGAAAACTAGCTGCTCTGGTTGAGGAGCATGAATGATGAGGCTTGAAACAGGAACCTCCGCTGTGAGAACACACGCACGCACATTTGCGTGCACACAAGACAGACATCATCTGTGGAATCAGGAGTGTGGACGCAGAATTCATTCGTTAAAGTGTCCTGAGGTTTTCTTCCACACGCAAATTTTTGCACAGCTAAAGACTGACATTTTTGTCTTTCTCTTTGCAAAATCAGTCTAACTGGATGGAGTTTCTAGGATGATAAATTTCCAAGCTTCGCCACAGTTTCCTCTTTAGATTTTGGTGTGGACCATCACTGTCGCTCCGGTCGTATGTTTAGGATTGTAGCTTCTTCGCTGCGCCATGCTGGGTGACTTGAGACGCTTCCTGAACGTAATCGGTGGCGCTCCATTTCACGTAGGGGCCTCTGCGCGACGGGAACCGAATGCAAATGCATGGCACAAATTTTCAGATTTGTGTTTGCCGCTTTACAGACAAGGAGAGCGCACACACACACAATCGCTTTCACACACAAAACGGGCATAATCTGTGGAATCATGAGTGTTGGCACAGAATAAAACCCATATCGCTTTTCATTCTCTATTCAGACACAACCACCCTGCCGTTGTGTTCCAGACGCTTTCAGGTGGCCGCTAAGAAGCTTTGTATATGCTGCTAAATTCATCCTTTACAAAGCCCAGACTGTTAATTGTTCCTTGTCTGTCATACTCCTTTTCATGATTTGAATGGGAGTAATTCCCACCAATGGCAGATTATCTTCAGACTCCACCGCTACCTTGAAGCGCACGCACCTTTGTGACAATATGTGCATACATCCACCGCTGACATCATTACCTCCCAGTTGGAGTGCAGTGTAAACCGCTTAGAGCTTCACAGCCTTTGTAACCTCAGTCCCCTTAGAGCAGCAAGGGAACCGGATATCCTCACTGGAAAAAAAAAAAAAAAACACACAGACGCTGCTAAAACAGGTTCTGATGGCACTTCTTTACAAAGACCAGCGCAAATACATCTGAACCAATCAAATTTAACAATGACTAAAATGATGCCGCTGATTAATTCAAGATATTGTTTTGCGCATAAAAAAATTATGATCTTCACATTGGGGTTAGTAATTATTGTATCATTTATAATTTATTAATGATAAATTTATTTATGTCACAATAAAAATTTTGATTTATAATCACAATAAGGTCCAATTAATATTGTTTAAAAACCTCCAAATCTGTCTGTATTGTTGGGATCGTTGTAAAAAAAAAAATTAATATATAAATATAAATATATATATATATATTTACATATTGTTTTTTGTTTTTTTTTACACAATGTATCAATTTGACAGCATGATTAAATGTAGTTACTTTGTGCAGTCACTTCACTTCATGTGACTGGATTCCTAAAGAAACGCAATACAAGTACCTAAACACCAAATAATAATATAAAATGTAATAAAACAGTTTATATTATTGTCACTTTATCACAATGGTACGACAAAATGTTATGGTAAAACATTACCTCCATATTGCCCACCTCTACCTCTACACATGCTTCATGCAATCAATTTCTCAAGACTTTGGTGCACAGCTGTACAATGGCACCAGGATTTGATAACTAATGTTCAACCAGATGAAAAAACTTAGACCATTTAGTTACTTTCAGTCTGAGATGAATTTTTAATGACATAATTGTTGCGTTGCTAATTGTAGTCACAACTAAAGAAGCATGTAAAACCCTCCGGCATTTTGCACAAGTATGCATGTACTGCGAAATGAAAGCTAACTTGTAAAAAAAAAAGTGTCATGGATACTTTCTCGGATTTGTCAAATATCGAAGAACACTGGAAACATCAATTGGCATCAATTTAAGTTTAAATGTAAAAATATTGCAATGCAATATATGATGAAATGACCATTTATGATATGCAATAGGTGTATTAATTTGATTGAAAAGCAAAATATGGCATCAGTCATTAAAGAAGGACTCCGTGTTCACAAGTTGCAAGTTTTGTTTCATTCTTATCTTTAATATAGACAGGGATAACCTTCAGCGATGCAAGATGGCAAATTATTATCACAGAAGAAGAAGCTGTGTAGAAGAACAACTTATCAGTCAATAATTAGTCAGTAAATACTAAACTGATTGACGAGAGTTGCTTGGAGACAGACATGCTGGGCCAACGGCTCCAAATTCTTTGGAGAGCTTCTGGACAAAACGTCGTTCAGGTTTCACCTGTTAATGTTCATCCACTCCAAGGCAGATGGATTGTTTACAGACATAAGCATACAGCCAGCGCGGGCGCTAGCAGGCGAGTGATTGTTGTGGTTTTGTGTTTGGCCGGCTCCATAATAACGTCTATTAATCCCGCTGGACCGAGTTAGCTGGAATGAAGGCTAGCTGGAATGCTAACCAGGACTGAAAGGAAAGCCTCTGTTCATACAGTAAATCTGTTACCTAACCCACAGTTTTGTCTTGACGCTTTGTTGCTAAACTGAATCATTTACACAGACGTTACAATCTGCCAAAAAGCTGTGACAGTCAGGTGTTGCTCCAGTCCCAGATGCTCCTTCGTCTGTTAACCATTTATAATGAGATGCTTGCGTAGCAACTAAAGAACATGTCCTTCAAAAAAACAAAAACAAACATGTATTCATTTTAATATAATGGCAGCGTATTCAGATTCGCTCTCAAATGCAGTTTGCCAGTCGAGGACATCTTAAGGGCCCTCGTCTGATCTGAATGAAGATATTTTCCTGGTTAATATTTTGAACAAAAAAAAAAAAAAAAAAGAATGCCGTTAAAATTCATTATGAACCTTACATAAAATAATTTAATTGATTGCTACTTCTTTTGAAGCCAAAAGAAATGTGAAACATTCCTCTTTAATAGTTTGTAAGGCAAAAGTGAAAAGCTACTTTCTTTTTTTACAGCGTGTCTCATCTTAAAAAAAAAAAAAAGAAAAACTATTTCAATATTTTGCACTATTAAATATGCAACAGACATATAAAGTTATATGGAGAAAAAAAAATCAAAAGTACCAAAAGAATCTTTGACTTCTTGTCAACTCAGTTAGAAGAACGTAACTTAATCTGTGTGCAGTTTATTTAACACAGAATCTTTTTCAGCCCATACATCATATCGACACTTAGATGCTAAGACATTTCTCTCTATAGCTATTAAATGTCATGGCAACCAGAAACAAACAACAAACATTGCAGATTGTGTATTTTTATGTAAATGCAGCCCACCGATGAGTTAATTTGTTTCTGGAATTAATTTCAAAAAGTGAAAATCCTACATCGCTTTATTACACACACTGTAAAGATCAAGCATTTACTAATCTGTTGTTCCAGATTATTTGAATATTATGAAAAATGAGAGAAAAACAACAAATATTTAAATATGTGAAAGTAGTGCTAACAACCTGCACCATCCTGGGGGAAAACTGTTAAGCTGACATTTGTTCAGTCGTTGGTTTATCCTCCACAAAAGGTCACTGTGACAAAAAAAAAGCTGGCTTTTCACACAGGTCATAACACTGAAAAGTGAAGAGGAAGAAAAAAGTGCAGTTCCAAAAACTGCTCCCCAGCAACTCCATTAAAAATGATTAAGCTACAGTCAAAACGAAGAAGAGACACTAAACCCCACAATGCAGACAAGTCATTACTAAAAGACCTTCGGTTAAATTAAGACTTTAGCAAAGCTACAACCGGATCACTTCCGTGTCATGCCGCATTGACGCAGTAATTCCTGCTAAGGAAGATCTGACCAAGACTATATTCTGTACAGTACACTAACATACTTTTAATTACCCCAACATTTGTGCATTAAAAATATGCCTTTCTAAGTTTTAGAGAAATTGAACATTGGGTCTCCATTAGTTGTACAACTTAATCATCAAATGACCATATTTTGAGATGTGTGTAAGGAATCCGTATGACCGCCTTTCATTTTTTGAGCTGACGTGAATAAAACGTTTTGACAATAATTTCACACATACACACTGTAGACGTTAAGCTCGCTCCATTTAAAGAGACATTCCTAAAGCAGACGCTTGCTGAGTCTCATTGTAGGTGTATGGCTGACACGTCCGCGCGCGTGCGCGTGTGTGTGTTTGTTTGTTGTGATGTGTCATCTGGGCCTGGACAGGCTTTGGTGAGGAAGTGTGTGTTGGGGGAGACCTGGCCCTCTGAGATTTGGCTGTTCCGAGAGCAGCGGGCCAGAGGGGGATAATGGAATGTCATTCTGTCAGCTCCTCGGCTGATTAGCGAGTGTTTGTTATTTATTGATTGTCTTTCATGGTGAATTATCTATGCACAGGTCAGTGCCGGCATTTTATTCCTGCGGCTCTGATAGCCGACGATTCCCATCCTCACACCAAATCAATGAGCACAAATAAAATGGAATTTTTAAAATGAGGGGAGAAATTAGCAAACATCTCGGCGCGGTCGCTGTCATGCATACGTTAGCGGTGATCCCACGCAGCCCTGACACGGGCCTCGTGTTTCCATGAAGGCGCGCTCTCGCCGACGATTCAATTTTAGCAGCAGTCATGTCTCATTGTCTTCCTGTCCGTGCCGCACGTTTCTCACCTGAAGTGCCTCTGCCACCAGCAGCTGTCTCGTCTTTCATATCCATATTCTCCTGTTCCATATGTGTCTGATTGAACTGGTGTAGTCATGACCCTCACGTTTATTGGCACCACGGGGAAAGAGGTGAAAGAAGTCCCAGGACGGCTGGAAGAGAAGCAGCCCCGCAGCATCACTCTTCCACCACTCTACTCAGCAGTGAGGTAAGTTCCTTTTCCACATCTTCACCCCCCGCATTGTCTAAAATGTCAATGTTAAAGGTCAAGAGACTGATCGGATTATTTCCTGACATATTGATGCCAACTCAATGGCGTGAACCATCAACCTCATGAGATGGAGAGTATGTAGCGAGTTTACCTGCTAGCCAGTCTAGCAGGTAAACTCAAAAGTTGCTGCTTTCGTTCGTTCATCCATTTCTTTGCTTCTGTGCTCCCACCATGGCAAACTCCAAAGTTTTTTTTGTTTTTTTTCGCTAGTAAAAGATTTTGGTTTGCATTTTCTCCTAAAGCGCAAATGCTTTTCCACTTTCTGTATCACTCATGACCTTCCCATCAAATTGCTGTGCAGTTCCAGCCAAAAAATGATAGAAGCTAAGTCTATCTTGCTCGGACAGTCGGAGACGCGGTGGCCGGGAATTGCTCGCTGTCCCCAAGGCCCGATCTCCTTGAACGTGTTGTAACTGTTGTCACCCAACCCAGAGTTTTTTCCTGTCGGCTCAAATGCCAAATCAAATCCAGCGTGTCTCGGCGTTGAGGCTTCTACTTACCAGGGCGTACTTCAATCTGCGGGGTTCCGCTTGCGCGCGAAGCGAACGTCCACCAGACGCCGTGTCGCAAGTTAAAATGTTTGCCAGAACATGCTTTCCATCAGTGAGATGAGAAGAGTTTGCGCCATCTTGTGGACAAAAACAGAGTCAAACTTTGAAGTGTCTGACGGAGGAGATTAGCGCCCAGACGATGCTAATATGTTAACATCTGGGAGCGAGCTCAGGCAGTCGACTCCAGCTGTGTTTCTGCTTGGCCCGTTCTCTTTTTCACAAATATAGACGTTCACGAGGAAGACGCCGCGACACGTTGAGCAACACGACTAACACAAACTTCTGCTGTAATTTCTGGAGATGCATTTGAACACACATGTTGTCTGACTGACATAGCTTTATTGGTTTCCATGGAAATGCTTGTAAATAACACAAGCGGACGCCGTCCCCCACTGATTGGCCGTGCAAGTAATTAATAGAAAAGTCCTGCTGGACACAATTTACTGAACTTTTTTTTTTTTGTTCTTTCTTCGAATGCGCGTGCGAATGGCACCCTGGGCAGAGAGCCACATCGGAAGCTGCAGCTGGACATAAACCAAGCATTGAGGCGTCACAAGGCTGCCAACAAATCAAAGTAAACGTAATAAAAAAGAAAAAGAAAAAAAGAATAATGTCAGTTGAATTGATGCGGCATTAAATTACTGTAACTTACTTCAGCGCCTAATCTGATCTCCAAGGCTCTCTGGTTTGAGTCCCGTAGCATCCGAGAGAATGACCTCATTTTGTCACACTCTGCATCCCCTCTCCTCCGTCCTAGACTTCATTTATTTACCTCATTTCTTGTTGACAGAGTACAGCGACTATTTATGGTGCTTGAGAGTCAACAGCACGCTCTCATTCTCTTCCTCTTTCTCTGCCTCTCTGTGTTGTCGGTGACGTTTGTGTGCCCCGAGATGGATGCAGTCTTCTTTATTAGATAGCATCAGTCTTTTGTCAGATGACTAGAATTGCACAGTGGTGGCTGTCTGCACCGTTGCACCGGATTTCGCTTTTAGTCCTCCGAGGGTGATCGCTCAGAGGCTTTTTTTTTTTTTTTCTTCTTTTCTTTTCTTTCTGTGTTTTTTTTTTTTTTTTTTTGTTGTTTAACCTGGCGGCCATGTGATGGGGGGCCCACTTGGCCTCGTCATCGCGAGCATAAAAGGCGTCCGTGTTGGGCCTTCTTCTCAGACCAAACGGCTGTCCGAGGCAGCATTGACTTTCTGTCAGCGCCTGCCCGCTTATTGTTTGTGAGTTTGATTAAAAAAAAGAAGAAAAGGGGGGGAAAAGGGAGACGACGACAAAAAAATGCAATTACTCAAGTTGGAGGAAACCGAATGCAGACCTTATAGAGATAATCACAGACTAATGTGACATTCCTCCCTCACCACAGCAACCAGAGAAAAGACTTTGAGTAGCAAAAACAGAAAAAAGACTGTTAATCTATATGGGCAGCGATTCTGCAGCTTCTATAATGTCTGTTTTTTCTTTTTTTTTTTCTTTTTTTTTTGTCGGATCCGTAGCAGAACTGTAATGGCTCGGGGAGAAATGGACTTTTATGAAGCATCCAAGCCGCATCTGCTTCGCGTCGCAGCCATCAAATTAAGCCACAGTTACTGTATTGTCTGCAGCAGCTGCGTCACCAGAGACGTTTCCGTTACAAGACGGTCGCACGAGGAACCGGCTGCGCCAGATGCGGCAAGATCACAATCATATAATTTTCTTACACCAGTGAGCATTATAAAGGAACACAAACACCAAAAGCGGGGCCGGAAAAAAACATGTGTTACGTACGCAGACACACAGTCACTCCGACTCCAAGTGAGTGACTGCGGGTGGTATCTGTGCGTGGTGCGTCTCTTAATTTCTGCCAAGGAAACGGCTTCCAGATGTAACAGTTTCCTGCTGGCCCCGCCCCGTCCAGATGCCAGGTCTGCCAGCAGATCTGCCTCAAATTGGGCACATCTGAGCAATCATTTAGCTCCCATCTTCCCGAAGGCAAAACTTTTTTCTCTCTCTTTCTCTCTCTTTTATTAATAAAGGCTTTTCATCTTTGATTAGACCGGGTAGTGCTGTGGGGAGTGGGAGTGAGGGAAGGTGGTGTGGATATTGTCTCAATCTTGCAACATAAGGTTGTTGTATCGCTGTATTCGTTTGGAGGACGGATGTGTTCTTCTTTTTGTTTTTTTGGGTTTTTTTTTATATGCAGGAGAACTTTGGTCTGAAAACTGTTGATAGGAGAGGAAAAAGGGCATCCTCAGTGGTAAGTGGTTCCAGGTTATGCATACTGCATACTTACTGAATCATGTTTGCCTTTGGCCACAACCTCAACAAACTCCTGTAACAGTTTAAATCACTAGTACACCACTGCCTCTTCTCCTTATACGTTTCTAATTAAAGTTTTGAAAGGACTTTGTAATAAAACAAAGTTGCTACAGTGTGAAGATGGATACGGCTTTGTAGCTTTTAAGCGAGTTAAGTCAAGGTGTAAAAATGAGCTGCGATTGGTGATGATGGCTGCATGAAATTACCACAGTTCGTTCAGTATCACGGCACACGGCACAGAAATATGTGCGTTTAATACTCATCTCAGATCATCAGCTCTGCTACTCTGGCTGGGACCTTCATGTCCAGGTCTGTCCTTCAAAGTCAAAATCTGCAAAACTCACCAAAACTAATGACATGGAAAGTGATGTTATTATGGATATCCTGATCAAGAAATGTTTCCTCCTTCCTAGTACAAATCCAAGATATTTAGGGTCAGGAAGATTCTGCATTCAACATAATAAAATTAACCACGTGTGTCCATTTAAACGCTGCATGTGAAGTGCAGTAAAACAACACTCGACACTGCATAAATATTGCATGTCAAGTCTCTGACATGAGCCACTATCCCCAGTATGTCAGCCCAACTCTTAACTCTGAGATTTCCAAAAGGTTATCAACATATTTTTCTACAGGCAGATGGTGAAAGCACTAAAAAAAAAAAAAAAAAGGAAACAGACACTTTGTTGTACTCTGTCTAACCTTCCTGTTATCTGCTGGAAATCTTGCGCGCTCTCATGTCGTGTGCAGACGCTTCTGACAACAAAGCCAAGTTTTTAAGTGGTTTTTTTCTTTCTACTTTTTTTTTTTTTTTTTTTTACATCTTTGTATTTTGCTGTACTTTTCCCCTGACATTGAGTCTTGACGTCAACATTATTCGTTTTCAACAACGTGCGGATGAGTCAGACGAGACATTTTACTGATTTCTTTCGCCACCTGACTTCTTGATATCTCTGCAGTGACGATCTGTTTTTATGTTTTACTTTTAAGGAATAACTCGGCAGCAGAGCAAGACGTACGGGTGCGTCTCCACATGGTTGAATATTTCATTTGTTTACCAAGTGAATTAATTACACTCAGAGCGATGTTTTCTGACGTCTGATTTTCTGCTTCCAGCTCATAAAATCACTGCCTTCAAGCAGATAACATTACATCGGACCTATAATAAATAAAATAAAAATCTATAGAAACATGAGCTTGCTGAGGAACATTTCATACCTGCTTAAAGATTTTTTATTTTATCAAAAAAATCTGACGAAGGAGCCTCTTCTGAACACCTATTCCACCTCACCGAGCTGTACATCTGTTTTCGCTTTTCTCCATCGCCCACAAACATGCAGGTAAACAAAACATGGAGCGATGACAACGAGAGGATGGAGTTTTTAGCCGCCTAATGTTTGATGACAGCGAGTTGGGCCTCCGTCTGATTGCAGGTCAGCTGTAGGGATGGCCCCGCGGTCACACAATTCCCATTCCAGCCCTCCCGTCTTCCTCCCGGGCTGCGTCCGGCCGTCACTTCCCATTTCGACTTCGTGCTAAACGCTGACATGCTCAAAGACATATAGGATTCCATTATTTTCACTCATATGAGAGTGCCACACTTGATTCCAGCCAAGCTGTCATGGAAAAGCTTGGATCCCTCCTCCACCCCAACCCCCTGGTGCACACAAACACACACACTCACACACCCACACACACACACACACCCACACCCCCCCACACACTCACACACACAGCAGACTCACCTTGAAGCCCTGCGATTCACGCCAATGAAAACCAACTAATTCTGTTGTGAGCACATGATCCGACGCCATTTATCCAATGAAATGTTTTATGCAAGTGGTGACTTACCTCCCCGGTCTCTATAAAGCAGCAGAGAGCGAGCCAGCTCATAATGCTGCCACTGTAAATCAGACATTTAATTTCAGTTTCAGTTCAAGTGTGGGGGGGCGGGGGGATGGGCGGGGGCCAGCCATCAATAATTAAAAAGATGTGTTTATGACTGACTAAGATCATAATTAATCCGCTTCAGGGCGAGGGTTTTACACAGATTATATCCATCATGTTCTGTTTTGTTCCTTTCAGGCCTTTAGCGCCAGGGAGGCAGGGCTGTTGATTAAGACGTGCTTAGTGGATTATAAACTGTCGTTCCTTAGGCAGGTCATAAAGAATAAAACTAATCTTTTACCTTTCTGCTCAGGCTGACACACTTTTAGCCGGCTACGATTCATAAGCAGCCTAATTCATAAGAAACAGGAAGCAAGAGATTATACGTGTTTACTTTCCTCTCTGTCGGATGAGGATGAATCTTTTGCGGATTTTCATTTGCAGTTCTTGTTATCTACTGACGGTTCATGTTGCTCGTCGTTAGAGGTGTGCCTTTCAAGTGTTGGGCATCTTGTATAAGTTAAAAAATGTTTTTTTCAAATGTTCGTTGAAAATGTTTCCAACTGAAAATTTCAAAGTACTAAAAATCTGAAAAGTGTGGTGCGCATGTGTATATAGCCCTCTTGAGTCGGTAGTATAGGGTGATATTTTTGTGTTTTTCTGCGACACAGACAGTGGATAGAAAACATCTACGTACACAGTTTTTGTTTTTCGAACTCATGCTGCAGACTCCCCGCTGGATTTGTCTGGACTTTGACTGGTCCACTCTACAATAGGACGAGAATTTGATCCAAGACGCTCCATTCGAGCTCTGGCTGTATCGTTTTGTTAGCGTCATTGTTTTGCTCGAAAGTGAGATTTTGTAAGTAACTTGTGCTAGTCTCAAGTGATTTACCCTCCAACAACTTTTTTTCTCAGGTTTGCTTTGTTTTTAGCTTCTACAGACTCTATAGCTTTAGACTCATTCTCTGCTGAAAATAAAAATCCCTTAATGATGCGTTCAGTGTTTTAATCAATGCTAATCCGATCAGAACACATTCCTACACAGGTGTGCCGATGTCCAAAAATGACAAAGGGATGAGAAGTTAGTTTTGTGGTTATGGTTTTGAATCGTCCACTAATCCCCTCCTTGCACATCCTGCCAGTTTTAGTGGACAACAATGTGTGTTGGTAGGTTTGAAGTTGTGCCATAATATTCCTCCTTCATGATGCTGTTTTATTTTTATTATTATTGCAGTATTACCTTTAAAAATACCTCTGAGGTCTTCATAGAACAATTTGATTTACAATTTTAAGGCAATAGGTGACACTCTGTGAAGGAGGATGGAAAAACATGCAAGCACATAATTCTACCACCAACTATTTAGATTTTATTTAACAGCAATGCATTATTTTGTTGGTCATATTGCAATAAAATACGATGGTCTTCGTGGTTGTAATGTCAGAAGATGCTAAAACCTTCCAGGAGGATGAACACTTTTGCGAGCAACCGTATCTCTTTGCAGACCGGTTCATTTTCTTCACAAAAAAAAAAGAAAAGAAGTTTTTTACAGTCAGTGGAACTTTAATCCAGCTGATCTGCTCCATTGTTCTTGAGCTAAACAGCCGGCGAACTTGGCAATCTTTCCAGATACATTGAACTTGTTTCATGGTGAGTTGACAGGGGAAAAGCACATCAGCAGTTACCAGTCAAACAGAAAATGGAGAGTGTCAAGCTGTACGCCAAATCAAGACAGATCCCGCAGCAAAATGTGTTTAGGCATTGTACTTTTCCCGTCTCGCTTCTTTTCCTGCTCCCTCGGCCGGGTGCGGCGGGTGAGGGGGGTGGTGAGGGTTGAGGGTAGCGACGGGGCGGGGGGGGTGCAGGAATTAGCCATTATGATGGATCCCGGCCCCCGCGCCTCAGCTGATGGGCGAAAGAAGTCTGGCCTGGGTTTTTGTCACCTGTCTTCCAGGATTTAACATGGCTGTGCGTCTGGCTGCTGACGAGGCGTCGAGGCTGCGGGGCGACGGGTGCAACGCGGTGAAAAAAAACAAAACACAAACAAATGCAAAAGAGAAACACACGCTCACGAACAAAAGAATTAGACATGGAGAGATTGCTTTCTGTGTTCGGTCGGGGCGATTTGACAAGCGGTATTTTGCCTGGTATGTATTATATACACGTAAGTGTGGCGGCGGCCCCCTTTAGACAGTGGAACTTTAGTATGCAGCGAATAGTCGGGCAAAATGGAAAACAGAGGAAGGAGGTGTTGGGATTGATTTTTCTCCTACTCCTTGGTATGAAAAGGTCACTTTGATCAATGCCGCATAATTGGGACTGTATTAGGATCATATCGGGTCATTTTACTGTTTAATGATGAAATATTAAATATTGGGTAGGTAAGATTGCAGTCATTAGAGGGCCCTTTCATTTATAGCCCTTTAATTAATTTGAACCTGACCCCTAGTCCAATACTTTTGAGTGTGCAAGACTCAAAAGCACTCTCTGCTGAAACCACAAGCTCTTAGCCAATTGGATCCACTTACCTATACACATACCTCACTTTGTTAATGGACATAGGAGAATGGTATTAGCACTTTAGTAAATAATATGACTCTACTAATAGGATCCTTGGAAGCCACAAAGGAAACTGTGCTAATTGTGCTGCTTTTCACCCTTTTGGTACGTGAAATAAAGCAACATAAGGCACATACGTGTGCAGTCTGACATATTAAGGGACTCTTTTAATCAGATTAGTGACCCACCGTAGTTCGTCAAATCATAAACCAGCCGAAGTTCCGTTTCCTTATGGAAATACTTTGTCACTGTCAAACATGACTCCATATTCCCTCCCCCCTACACCCCCACCCTCCTCAAGACTTTCGCTCATTCATTTCCTGCCTTCTACAGCTCTTCATTATTAACCCTGATTGGACATAAAGACAATATGTGAGGAGTCATGCCGCCACGCAGATGAGTACTCTTTCTGTAAATGACCAGCAGTGGGCTGGTAAAAAGCACCGAGCGCCGGGGCAAACGGAGGACAGTAGGACGACTAAAAGCACTTTAATGACATGGCTGGACTCGTGTTTCCTAATGATGCAGGCGAGATTAATTATGCTCCGCGTATGGGTCATAATTATACGAGCACTGATCCCTCTCCACCGGCTATGCTTGGCCACTCTCCGTCTATGCCTTGAGTTTCAGATGATCCATCAACACGTTCCCATATTCCTTTCAATCTTTGCCTCATTTATATATGGCAACATGTTTGTTACTTTATGCCTCGCATTGGAAAACATGGAGTATTAGATGCTGCAGAGTGACTGCATTCCGTTGATTAGTTTTTAAAATGAATTATGCAGACCTTTTCCTAAACAAAACAAATACACTATTCAATTCTTTGTTACGCTACATTACAATAAACAACATCAATAACACTCATTTCAAGGTTTCCAGAAACTTTGTGCTTTATGATGAAATTGCCAATAGCCTAGGCCTTATTTAGAATACTTTAAATAATTATTTTTTTTTTTTAGTTTTGGTTCTTTTTATGGCATTCAAATAAAGAAAGACTCGTCTTACACAGACAGAGTCTTAACATATTTACATTCTACTGTAAGAAAACCTGCTTGTGCCTTCGATAACTCCTACCAGCAGCTCAGAGTTCATCTGAATACGATATAGATTTAAGTTTAATTTTACACAAAAACATGAGAAATTTCATCGAAATAAACTGATTGGCAATTGGAATAATCTGGTATGTAATGGCTAAAACAGAAGTAGAACGGTACAAATTAAAAACGGGTGGGTTTGAAATGTGAAGGTTTGGTGAACTGGACCAGGACTTTCAATTAGATTTTGGGGATTGATCCGTATTGATAAATGTTATCGATGGTCCTGTAGCAATGACAAACATCCCGCGAAATATGTTACGTTTAAAGGTGATTACTTAAATTTTTTATTTTTTTTGATTTCCCTGAATATAGTTTATTAATGTCAAAGTAAATCTTATTGGGCTGTTGATATTTTACAGGCCTTTATACCAAAGCTATAGATTTGGATCAATGTAGTTGATATCAATTACTAATATATATATAAAAAACATCTCAATAATGAATGAAAAAATGAACTAGCATGACAACAATCAAATGCTTCTTATAATTGCTGATAAGCTTTTCTTTTTTCTTTTTTTTTTAGTTCACACTGGTAATTTTGTTTTTCCTCTTTGGCGATAAACTACAAGTCTTTGAAGTTGGAAGACCTCCTTGCCATCACCCTAATCTTCAGCAACCCACACAGATTCCCTATCAGATTCAAGTCAAGATTTTGTTAAAATCTCACTTTTTAACATGGTGAAACGTGAGATTTTGATTTTTTTTTTCTTCATATCTGCGCAAACGTTATGTTGTTTACTGCAGATAAAATTGAGCAAAGTCTCGTCAGGTGAGATTTAGCACTGAGCAAATATTCATACAATAGAAGACTGACATCCAGACTTGCACGTTGACCCGTAAGGTGGGATAGAGGAACAGCAGGCAATTTACTTTGTGGTAAGTAGAGGCAGTGGTTTATTTGATAAATCTCTATGAGACGTCCCCCCCCCATCTTAACGTCTTGTGTGCGGTAAAGGTGTTGCCGTGTCTTGTCTGTGAGTTGAGGAAGAGAACGTCGAGGGCAACTGGGATGTCTTAATTCCTTGACATAAACATACACACAGATTAATGAAGCCTTGGGAGATTGTGAAGAAGGGGGAAAGATTGCTTATCGATCCATATCAAAATTTTCATGCTAATCCCTCGCAGGAGACGGAGTGTCTGGTATCAGAGTTAATAATCTGATTTCTAGGCTGTCCGGGACAATTCCGAGCAGCGTGAGGGCCTAATCACAGCGCCGACTTCCCATCTAACAGCAGCTGCCGTGGTCCAACAGCCCGTCACCCCCCGCCCCCTCCATCACCTACCGCCCCCACCCCGAAGCCTCCGGCCCCCTCTAATGACTCGGACAGTGATGGAGCGTATGATGGAAACATGTTGACAAATTAATTTTTGTACATTTCAGGGGAGATTTGGGGAACACAGATCTGTCGGTGTTAGCTTGGCAGACCTGGGGCGACCTTTGCCTGGTCGTACGCTCGCGGGTTTCGAAGTGGGGCAGCTTCCGCGCCGTCAGCCATTTGAGGAGAAAAATGTTTTAACCAGATGAAAATGTATTTCAAATGTTTCAGAAAACCTCCCCCGCCTCAGAAACTCCAAACCCCCCCCCCCAAAAAAGCACACCACAATAAAATACATGAAGGACTTAGGAGAATTAAATGCAATACAAGGTTTTTTTTCTTTTACGCTGTTCCTTCGGTTTCCCTCCAGGTGTTCTTTGACTTTGTGTATTGCAGCTGTTGACAAAATCAGGGTCTTAAAGTTATACGGTCGTCGATGAGCAGCTTGGCAATAACACATCTTAAGTAGCTGGACGTGGGCAGAGATTTTCATCAAATCTGGAAGCGCACTGCATCAGCCACGAACCCACAGTACAGCTGATGATGAAGTCTAAAATTATTTCTTGCAACAAAGCATTATGTCTGTAACATATTAGCTGCCCAGAGAATGTCATTTTTCCGCTCTCATGGTTGTCCCCTGCTGGACGAAAAAAATAAATAAATAGAAAAATCACAGTATCAGAAGACAGCGTGGGGCGCCCCAAGGAGTGGCAGCTGATGTGTCTCAGTTAGGCTAATATCCTCATCTCCCATTTTTCTCTATTAAATCTTAATCACAGGCTTGTCGAGTGTCACTTGACATTTGCATTTTGCCAGGCAAAGCCGGGATGCGCACGGCTCCCAGAGGTCGGACGGCTTCCTTCCGCGGACCGCTTTGTTCAGTCGCCGCCTCTCATCTCCAGCAGTCACGGATTGGCCGTGATGAGATTCGGTTTGCATCTCTGTGGTCTCACCAAGGGTTGTTTCCTACAGGGGAAAATAGCTCGCACAACACAAGCACCGGCAAGAAAGGTTGAGAACAAACTGCCCCAAAAGCATCATATTTTAGGCTTAAAACCAAACGCGATCTAAGATTTGAATAAAAAGAATAATAATAAAAAAAAAAAAAATTATGTAAGCATGTTTCATTAAATGCCTCAGTAAAGCAGAAGAAAAAGGCAGGAATAAATGACAAGGACCTGCTAAAAGAAGCAGTCGACACTGATTTAACTTCTCTCAATAATCAATCTCCTCTTCTTGATGTTTACAAAAAAGAGTCGATAAGTGAAGAAGAAGCTTTGTGATTAGCTTTGATTTCTACTTCCAGTCCAAATCAGCCATTATTGCCTCTGTCCCTGTCTCTCCCTCTTCCCCAATATGACATTGATGATGGGAGGCTTCACAGAAAGGATCCATCGACTCACTTTTCTGAGAAGGACTGTAACATAAATGTAACCGGGCACGGCAAACTCTCATTAGCGCATCTGTGTTGGAGCGCATTGAAAGTCCGCAAGGCCGACAAATTACGCTTAATATCGTGCGCAGGGCGTTCGGTTGCTGTTCTAAACTGCTGCTGAAAATTAGTTTTGGAAAAAAAAAAGCTTTCTGTTGTGTGTTAACCTGCGAGGGTTGTTTCACTAGTATTCTGACTCATTAAAATGAGTTTAGTTTGTAATAAAAGGTGATCTGGAAACGTTTAAGCCAACCTGTAATGGAAGCAGTCCTGAAGTGAGAACATTTAGTACAGCTTAACTTGTTAACAGATGCCTAGCTTAGATTAGCTTAGCATTGCTTTAGCTTGGCTTTAGCTTGGCTAAAGCAATGCTAAGACGAGAATCAAAACGAAAGCTGAACATTTTGCCTTTCGGTTTGGTTTAAAGCCTTCTCAGATCCATTTTTAAAACAACAAAAGTCACATTTTGAAGTCTTCTAGCACAAAGATAGCTGATTAAATTTGGCCAGCATGCTGACAAAACCCAGATTAGGGCCTGCCAGACAGGGAAGTATGATTCATCGCTCCAGGGAACACGTCTCCACCGCTTCACATCGCTGCATCCACTTTGTATTGCACATGCTGAGTTTAGGCTTGGTTGTAGCTGTTCAACCAGTAAAAATATACTCCATGAGACACTTTTCCCAAACGTCTTCATCTGAACGCGGCGTAGGCTTTGTGCGGCTACGGACTTTGCCAACATATGGACTACCCGTGTTACATCTTGTTCTGTAATTTTACAGGGTCTACCGCTTCTTCTCCGAGCTGCTGTGGTCTACAACCTCTTCCACTTTGTTGTAGCGCCATTAAAAGTTGATTGTGGAAATTTCACATCTTGACTTACTGCACAGGTGGGGGATCCTATTACGGTGGAATGCCCTGATTCGAACCTTTCTTTCATCGCGGTTTGAAGCTTTCTGCGTGCCTCCGGGGGCCTGGTTTCTGTTCACCTGTGGATATGAAGGTAGGCGGAACACCTTCATCCACGGATTCGGAAAGTCGAAGGAACACGTTGGACGACATAACATGACGAACAATTCATCGGGGTGTCTTGAACTTAAATGTTGCTTTTTGTCCATGTTTATGGATTTTACTGAAGAAAGTCATCGTAATTAACATTTTCGTCGAATGTCATATACCGACTAAACTAGCAACATTTTCCATTAAAAAGCCTTTATGCTGCTAGGTTATGTTATTGAATAGATATGTGAACTCAACAGTAAGGATATTAGTTTTAATCTATTTTTTTAGGTGATTCAACCATCAGATTTTTTTTATACCCATTCAACCTTCAAGAGTTTCAAGAATCAGAAGTTACATGATTATTCATGTAACTTTTTGAAAAGATAATTCTTTAGTGCTGTGGACTGTAGATGCTAACATTAGCGTTGGGAGAAGTGCGGGCTTGCTGCAACATGCTTAGCATCGAGATGCTATTTTAGGCTTAAGTAGCTTTGATGACAGGCTAGCTACTTTTAGCACAACATGAACACAAAAATAGACTCACCCACCATCCCAGCAAAGATTTTTGGGTTTTTTTTCCCTGAAGCAAAGATTAACCCCCAGTGGGTCAAGAGAAGCGCCGTTGTCTTACGTCGCTGTTTGCTAGTGCTAATTGTGCGCCAGATTTACGGGTGTACTTGAAACGCAATCCAAAGGTTCCAGCTCGGGACTTTTTTTTTTTTTAATAGAAAAAAGAAACCAAAGCTAATTGTGTTAAAATCTATTAAATTGAATGAATTTGAGTCAAAACATGTGCCTTCCATATTAAATATCAGTCTGCTTTTCTTTTTTTTCCAAAGCAGCTGGGGGGACGCTCCTCCCACCCCAGACATTCCTTCTTAAGCATGTGTCTGAATGATATCTACATGAACGTGTGAGCCTGTGGGTCCCGCCTGTGAATAGGCTCAAGTAGAGCCTCCCAGGAAAAGCTCTAATTTGACAGTAATGTTGCCAGTAAACAAACAAAACCCAGTCTCGCTTATAACCTGTATCTTTTCTGGAGACATAATGATGTGTTAGCGCAGCCCGGTTTTTCCATTGTGCAATGGCCTTGTCATGGTGGCTCAGGGGAAGACTTATCCATATGAAAGGCTTAAAGCAGCCTGTTCAGATCTGCCAGGATTAGGCCCAGGCTAATACACTGGGTCAACAGCATGGCTGTCCTAATGAGACAGGTGTACAGTACTTATGGCCGACTCTCCACATATCAGCGGGGGGAGCGGGAGGGGTCTCGCGCAAAAGCTGATATCATCCCTGCCGGCTTACCCTGACTCGAATGATGCCCCCAGTTGTAAATATGGTTTCCATATCAGGCTTAATGCAGACATACAGCAGGCTCACGGTTGAGCTTAGCTGCACAAGAAGCTGAAAGGTTGAGGAGGGGGGGGGCAAGAAAAAGAGATTTAAAAGGTTCTTGTCTTTGATTCTCTGTTTCTAAACCAAAAGTAAACAAGAGTGATTATAGCTGCAGGTACGATTAGATCCTCCTGGATGGAATTTGCAGCTTCTTGGGGCTTTTGTAATAGTTCATATACAACTCTCATAAATCTAGTAAAAAAAAACAACAACAAAAAAAAACTAATTTGTTTTATTTACTTAAATTATTCTCTTCATCAAATGATGATTAAAAACAATATTTTTGATGGATAAAATAATCTAAAAATGACTAAAAGGATCTAAGTAATCTGTAACACTCCCCCACGTCTCAGCCAATGACAGCTGGAGATGAGCACCAACTCCACATCCACATGGATGGATGGAGGTGAGAATACTGTAGGTCCATTAAGTGATGGCAACATAAGCTTCTAAGCTATTGCCAGTCCTTCGTCTCGGTATCGGACCATCTTCTCATTCTTTCCAACTCCAATCAAACCTGAACTCTTTGGTTATTCACTGAACAGCAATTCTTTGAAACAATGTGAAGGATTTAGAGAGACTCTATAATATCTGTGAAATTACAAATGATAATAAAACATTCAATGTTTTATTATCATTAGCATTATTATTATTATTATTATAATTTTACATTTGGGCCGCCTTAGAAACAGAGCAGCCCAAAAACCAGAAATGGACCAGTCAATCCTGGACCGACTCGTTCTACACGTCAGATACTTTTAAACAGTTTGTGATTTGTGAAACCTTTGCTTTATTTGTGAATAAAACTTAGATCTCTCCCAAATACAAAGATCATTCTACCTTTTAAATCCTTCCATACAGCTTCACTTGCTGCTATGACACATTGTCCCCACTGTGCTGTGGGACAATAAGGGACATTTCTTACCTGATTCATCAGAATACCTCCTTAGATTCGATAAAGGACTGTGAAAACAGTTTCGTTTTTGTTGCAGCTCTCATGCACAAGTCATGAATCAGTCAGCTCTCCTGCTGTCCCTCCTCCCCCCCGGCAAACCTCACCTCCCCCCTTCCCCCGTTTATAGTGCAAACATTTGTGAATTCCTATTTTCCTTTAATAAAGTATACTTCTGTCCTGCAGATGTATGCTTGGATGGGATGTCATACTCTGTCTTTGTTGAGAGTGGTGCCCCGCTGATGTTCCTAGGCAGCAAGAAAATTGCCTTATTGAAACACGTTGCTTGGAGTGACTATAATGCCGCGCTGAGGGCCGGCATTATGCACATGACATATCTTGCGACCTTGCGGTGGGAAAAACCATGAATATAAAGTAATCAGCGGAGGCACCGACATGTTTCTGTAACGTGATAGCTTTGCTTTTTCTTACACCTTTGTCAAATATGATGATTTCATGACTCCAGACAAAGCATTGGGGGCCCAAAAGTGATTCCCTTTTTTTTTCTTTTCTTTTTTTTTTTTTTTTCTCGTTTTGCATCATTGCGAGGGTTTCTTTTACTCCACTGCTTGGGTGCAAACACACTACTAGTGGGCGGCTGATCGTTTTTATATTTTCTAATTGAGAAATGAAATATTTGATTTATTCATTGCAAACTTGCACAACAAAAGTCTGATCTCGCGCACAGGGCCTGGAAGTAATGCCACTAAGCTGCAGTCAGTGCAAGCAGTTTGAGTTTAATGGGCCAGGCTATATGTGTGCGAGTGTGTGTGCGCTTTTTTTTTTTTCCCTCCCCTTTTACTGTGTGTGTGATTTCTGGGGAGCTGTGTAAACAGAAAATGCTAAGCTACCCCAAGAGTGCACTTTCTCGGGGAACTTAAGAGCCGGGTACACATGTTTATTTCAATTTCAAACAAAATGCAAATGCCATTAAACAAATGGGGCTGAGGCAAATTGGCTGGGAATTTAATATTCAGCGAGTCTATGATATAGGACATCTTGTTGCGAGACGGCGGACTGAAGTCTCAGCCGCGTCTTTCATCCGGCAGGCTCTCTTGAGGATATTTGTAATTAGCATCATTTGCCTAATACTTCAGGTTAATTAGAATATTTAATTGAATAGCTCTAATCTTCTGAGATGACTATATTATAATCAAATTAGCACCACCACTAGACTGGCTATTGAACATGGCAGACTGCCTGGCTCCTGGTCTCTTATCTGCTCCATCTCCATAGAGCATTCTCACATACTTAATGGTCCATTTGAACTATGCTATCAACATTTGATTATTCCTGAACAACAAAGGCAGCCGCACAACCACTGGGCATAAAAAAGAAAAAAGAAAGAAGAAGAGGAAGAGATGATAAAGAAAAAGCACTATGGCTCCCATATGGCAGGTTTCGGGAAAGAGCGCTCGCTCTGTGTGAAGCAAGCCGAGCCAGGCAGCGAGGCCATCAGGCCATCAGGGAAAAGGGGATGCAACCCGACTTATACCTCCCTCCATCCGCCCCTCATCTCACCGAGACGAGCGCTTGCCAAGGCAAGCAGATGAGAGGCGGTGGGGGGACATATGCTCGAGAGTCTCCAGGAGAACCATCGAGAGGGTTCTGGCGGTCGAAGCAGATCGAAACGCGGGCCGGCCACCTCTCGTGTTCATACAGTATTTACTCATCTCTACCTTTACTGCGTCGGATGTACTGCAGAAGAACAACAAAAAAAAGCAAACATTGGCTCAGTTACTTTATATAATATATCCTCGTGTTATTTATCTACACTCCTTCCCTACAAAACTGTTTTTTTTTTCTTTTCTTTTTATATTGATTAATGCGCATGAACTTGATTACATTGAAAATCAATCATCTCGGATTTATTGCAGCCGAAAAGTGCCTCGCTCGTACAATACACATAATCGGCCTCGCTAAGCGAAAAACAAACTAATGAAAAGCTAAATATTACAGTGCGTTCAATTGCACCAAACAGATGGCAGCTAAATTAAAAGAAATTACATATACATTATCTCTGCTTTATTGCTGCACTCTAATTGAGGCGATTATAACTCCTACCTTTCCAGTCTATAATGAAGTGAATTAATTCATTCAGACTGGAACGTGTTACAATCGCACTCGCCAGTATTTGTGTTTAGCGTCTCAAGTGATAATTTTTGACAGTGCCATATGTTTCCCGGGCAATATTTCTTCTCGGTTGGGTTTTATTAGATAATTTTATTTGTCCCCGCGCCGATTCCTTTGTACATCCGCAAATGAACCCTTGTTGCAAATAGGTAGCCATATGCCGCGAGGACGCAGTGTAAAGGCGAAACAAATATTCCTTAGGCTTTCCGTTAATTTGTTTTCCCGGTCTCGTGGTTTGTTTTTTTGTTTTTTTTTTCCTTTTCTTTTTCTGCGCTGTATCGCCTCTTATTGGGCGCCGTGGCTGTATTAAATTGATGCTGAATTGAATGTATCATCACTCCAACTCTTATTTTAGTGTGGAGGCGCTGAGCGTTTGCCAGTAGGAAGAATGAAAACATAATCGTGTCCTCAGTCTTCTCAATTTCACACATTGCTGGGAATGACAAAAGGAACACGGCAGATAATCACAGGCCTCCTTGTGCACATAGGCAACAGTGAAGCTGGAAATCATTGCGTTTTTGCAGTCATTCTTAATCACATTCGCATTATGTAAGTATATTTAAAATCCTTTTTTTTCCCCCCTGTCCTACAGTGAGATTTTAACGATATATGTAATAACTAAAGCTGCAGAGTCAGTGTTTCTTTTCTTGACACCTATGTTTGTGCATCTGAAACAAATTTTTTACATGGGTACAAGTGTGTGTGTGTGTGTGGGGGGGTAATTTTAGCTGGACACACCAGACATGTGGTGGCATCATCGTGATGTGGGAACACTTCAGAGTTATAGAAGATAAACTGAGCAAAATGAAGGGAAATCCTGGTAGAAACCACATCACAGAGCCATTTTCCAGTTAGACAGCAACCCTAAACGTAGATCCGGATCTGCAGTGTCGAGTTTAGATCGGGCCTGAAAAATCCAACCTGACTCGGCCCCAGCCGACGGGCACTGGGTCCGAGCCCGATCCGACCCGACCAATTAAGTTTATTTAGAGGCCAGAGACCAAAGTAAACCCCACGTGTTATTTTAATTCCAATTTTACGGCGTCAAGGAAACGATGCGGGCCCCAACCCGGCCTGGATTTTGGACCTGGTTCAGATCGGGGGTCAGGCCACTAATCTAAACTCTACAGCAATGAAATGCTTTAAATCAAAGTATGGTCAAAACTACAATTTCCCAATCAAAGTCCAGACCCAAAACCAAATGAGAATTTGTTTTTTGTTTTTTTTACAGATTTGAACATGTGAATAAATTGTTTTTTCAGTGGAGTATTTTTTACTTTGAATTGTCCAATTCCAAGCAATAAGCCCTGCAGACTCTTGAAAACCAGCTCATGTTTTAACTCATTCACATTTCTACCAGCCACTCCACAGAATCATACAACCCACTGAAAGCAACAGCCTTCCATACCTTCCTTATTAAAAATTAGATAAGCACAACTTAATCGTCTTTCAGTAGTGAGCTCTCAGCGGTCTGTGGTTTCCTTGTGACCAGAGCTCTGGACAGGAGGTCCAACCTGTTTTCCTCACGGCAGTTTTTGACCCGGACCCCTCCACCTCCCTTTCCTCTCCCCCGGGGGTTTTAAATTGCAACATAACTAATGCAGAGCTGAGAGGCGAGCGGCGTCTAAGCAGCTCTTGTGCATTTTTTCCATAATGTTATTTCAGAAAAAGTGGCACAGTGATTGGCACACCTCTTCAGCTGAGGAGGGAATTGGCTCCACAGCTTGTCGGGGGACGCAGTCAATTAAATCATTTACAAAACGCTCCGCTGGAGTGTCTTGAATAACCGGCAATAAGGACTGAAATTGTATTTTGCCTCTCTGTCTGAGGAGCAGTCAGTTCTCATTAGGTTGTTCGAAAAGAGTGTCGAGACCTCGGATTTCTTTTCTTTTTCTTTTTTTTTTTTCCGTCACTGTTATAGTTTACTTAAACGCTTAACGTTCTAGTTGACAGTGCAAAATAAATTTCTCATTCTCCTCTCCCTCGCAGAACAAAACGATGAAAAGTGCACACACATATGCTGCAATGCACTCGCGTGTACTTGCTCTATACAACATAATTAGAAGGTTCAACATGTTTGTGTAAGGCTGTTAGGGTTCTGATGATTCCCACAAAAATGCCATGTTCCCATAAACATTTCAATTATAGATTATAACAGGGTGATTGAACATGATTAAAGTTGAGCAAGTTATATGAAATACTTAATTATGTCGAACTTGTAACAGTTTTATTTGGGAAGTGCGGTATGGTTAGTTGAGATGTTCACTTTTGGTTTGCGAAGTCTTGATGCCACATGTTTTGATATTAAATCCGACAGGGTGCAGGCATCAAACGCACACGACTGCATTCTTTGAACTTTCTTTATTTTTATACCAAAACATATTAAGACCTTTTTTTTTTTTTTTTTTTTTTTTTTTATTAGTTTTGCAGTAAATTAGGATTACCAAAATCATTTCTGTTTGTTAAACGACACACCCAAAAACAGTTATCGCCTTCTTTGAAGTCAGAAGTTTAAATATTGAAATATTTCTGGACTTTGATGAAGTCGTTTTCGTCCAGATGTCTGAAGGTACCATGCTCATCTGATCCAACGCTCAAAGCAGTATAAACGGCACGAGGTGCGAGGAAACCTGAGGACACCACCCAAACTGTAAAATATAGTGGCAGCAGCATACTGTCATGTTTTCCTAGGAATCAGTGGTGCATTTCACAAAAAGACATCTCAGTAATGGGCACAGCTGACTACTAAATGGATGATGGCCAAAAGTTAAATCCCCAAATTCGTTAAAGTGCTTTCATGGACAAAGTCGATGTTTTTGACTGACCTCAATCGTGCAGGCCCCATTGTGTTTCCAAGGCTTCAAACCCAAAGCGCCTTTTCCTTTGCCAAGCCTCGCTTTGGCTGGTTCTAGCCAAGTTGAGTGTTTCTCCATTGGTAGTGTGTCTCACTTTGTGGGCGTGATTATGGGCAGTAATGTCAGAATGGAGACCAACCAAAAGTTGTGGTCGATGCTCCGATGTCATTTCGAGCGCGTCTCTTTGGGTGGCCGGGTTTTCTGAAATCTCCTGGACATTTGCAGGTTTCCCTGTCGAGCTGGCGATGTACGCGCTCTTCCATTCAGTACTTCCTTCTCTTACCTGGTGACATAAATCCATGGGCTTATCAACGTATTGCTGTCAAGGTAATCGCCTGTGCGCAGAACGTCGCACTCCGCCGCGTCCTCTTCAGGTTCAGACAAACGAGCAATAAAGTATCAAATTCAACAGAAATATGGTAACGACAAAACACTGATGATTTGTTGTCTACCAGAACGACGCAACATACGATGATTATGAGCGTATGAAAGGTTTTGTTTTATTCCATTTCCTAAACCAAAGGCTCTTCTGTCAAACATGTGACCAAAGACACCAGCAGGGGGTAAAATCAGTATTGAACACATCACCCTTTTTCATAGTTAACACATTTCTAAAGGTGCTATTAACATGACATAGACCCAAAACAAATTACCTTTGTCGCAATGTATAGAGAAGCTAATCGCAAGCATTCCTCAGATGTAATTTGATCTGAACTGTAAAGATTGAGCACCACATTGAAATGTGATCTTGCTAAATACCAAGGAAATTGACATACATTTCTGACATATAGCAAATAGCAAACAATCTGGCAAATCAAACTGACCTAAAACAGGAACCAGCAATTTAAAGTCAGATTCTTAAAGGCCTATGTTTTCATCCAGTTCATGAGAACATTTAGTTGCACCTGAATATCTGAAGTGTGTGGAAGCCAATTAAACGCCCAGAAGAGATGTAATCGGCGGAATCAAATCTGACCGCTCCACACCTTCACAACCTTCTCTGGATGAAGAGCACAAGCTGAGAAATCTGCTCAAAGTCAAAAAAGGGAGGCAGGGAGAAAAGAAACTCTGGTGATCTATATTAGGATTGCTTAAAAAAGGCCTGCACTGGCCCACTCGGTGACGTCCGAAGCAGTCAGACCCCAGTGTATGGTCAGCGGCGCTTTGATGCTGGGTTTGATGGAGTATGTCAGTCCAATCAGCCGGGCTTCCAGAGCCTGATTGGGTCTGCCAGCCTGAGAGGCAGCCCTGATATTAGCTCCACGGCCAGCTGACAGCCAGCATAGAGGGCAGCTTACACGACACACAACAACAAAGGCGGCGCACTGAAGGGCCACATTTGGTCTGGGCAAGAATAAAAGATAGCTGAAGAAACATAAATAAGGAGAAAGTGGTCTTCAAGCGGCAAAGACTAAGAGAAACGCTGAAGTCTACTGCCTTGCTCCTACTCTCAATTGGAGTACTCTTGATGTGCCGTCTGTCACAACGAAGCATCAAATAACCACTATTTTCTAAATGATGACAGTCAAAAAATATGCGTTGGTTTTTTTGTTTTTGTTTGGGTTTTTTTTTATGTAAAATGCAGCTTATCGCATTTACATAAAAAACATTGGTCATTTTGTAAGAACAAGGTTTGGAAATTTGAATCTGGGTAATGTTGTCCCTTCACAATTCTTAATGTAGTTTTGAGTCTGCACTCTGACTGGTTTGCTGTTAATGCGTTTTGGTCTAAAGGCGTCCAACACCAGTCCTCGAGTCCTGGCGTCCTGCAAGTTGTGGAAGAACATGGCGTCGAATGAAACGGCATGACATATTTAATATAGAAAATATAGACTAATAAATTCAACTCTTGTTTTAAATTTTGAGCAACTAAAATCAAAGATCCTTTTATTTTATCTACACTGGTGCAAAATTCTTTATGTAGAAGGTAAAAAAAAAAAAACACAAAAAAAACAGAAGGGAGCTTGGATCTAACCAGGAACAGCGATGGGAACGAAACAAACCACTTCGTGTGATTTTTTTTTTTCTTCTTCTTGTTCTTCTCCTTCTTCTTCTTGGTAATAACCGCTTTAACATTTTCCACCCAAAGATTAAGCTGATTTGACAAATAGTACTCGCCCGGTGAGGGACGAGGGACAAGAGCTCAACTTGGCCGGTGTAAAGCATCTCTCACTTGCACTTGGCAGAGTTAAAGGCTTTGGGAAAGTTCTTGGGGAAATTTTCTCTAAGGTTTATGAGCCATGGCAGATGAGTAGATGACCCAAGTTAATTATTATTGAATTTGTTTTCCCTGCTTCACTGATACTTACCTTAGCACTGGAGCACCGACGACGGCGGGAACTCCCATTAAAGCAAAGAGCCTGTCTTGACATGGAGGATAGCTTATTTTTCATGAGACAAATTTTCGGCTGTTCGGAGCTGTTGGATTTCTTGTGTTTCTGTGTGGACCCGTCCTCTGTCCGTTGTCATTTCACACTTGACTTGCGCTGAAGCAAAACATCTGAAAGTTGTGTGTGACATTTTCCGCTATAAAAATCAACGCACAGTGTCTTCTTAATGCAGCCATGTGCCGTTTCTCTCTTTGGAAGCCCGCCGGATTGACGTTAGCATATGAGAAATGATTCATAGTCAACACAGTTAAACTGCGATCAAATAGAAAGACTTGACATTACGTGGTGAGACATGTACAGTAATGAAACGTAATTGCTAAAGTGTTGAGGAGCAGACCTCAACACTTGGGGTTGAGGTCGCATTTATCATGGTTCACGCGCAGACGCTTTCTGCTGTTCTGATTAAATCCAGGTTTCTGCTGAAGTTCACAAGTTTGTGGAGGGAAAAAAATATACTTAGCTTCATATTTTGGGAATTGAAGCCTAGTTTTTGAGTGAATTTCGCATAAAAAATGTAGATAAATTTGTGCTGCTTTTTTGGTAAGTGACTGACCCGCGTACTTGTCTGAAGCGGCACACACCGAAACAAAGCAAAACTGAACGGTAATGATAAATCGCTCTGCTTATTTGCTGGGTTGTGGTTTGTGGAAAACCTATTGGTCATCATGCAGCCCGATTTGTCTTCATTCTTTGTCTTGGACCTCAGAGGTTATTTTTGTGTGCTTTAAAGTTTTCCCATGGACGTTTGGTGATGCCTGACGGAGTTTGTACCATTTTATGAATGAAAACCAGCTTCTGTTCAAGTGAGTTGTTTGATACATTATTTGTACTAAAATACTTGGAACAACGTTAAATGGTATAGCTGATGTCTGACATTAATCCTTTACAAATGTGAATACTGACGATCAAAAATGATTATAAAGCCACAAACGATTAAATCGAGGCTTTTCTGGATACGATCAAACGACATTATGCCGTTTTTGTAAGTTTGCGCGCATGTATTATTGTTATTTTCTACACTGTAAAAGTAACACTGCAGTGGAGGTCTGGTGAAAAGAAACTTTCACAAGTTTTAAAGTAAACTTTAAAATGTTCTTCCCTTTCTGCGCTTGTGTCAAACACAAATGTGGTGAGGTGGTAGAAAGGTCGCCCACACCCTCAAATTTAGTTGCGCGCCGACAGCTGTACTACATTTTTAGCACCGAACCTGCGCTGTCGCGGATCACGTTTAACGGTCAAAGAGTTCGACGCGGTATTCCAAAGGATTTGTAGGTGGATACGACACGCAGTCTGACTTTCAAGAACAGTTTGTTGATGTTGAACTGCTATAATTCCACATGACACACGCATGCATAATTTCGGCACGATGACAAGAGGAGTCTAATGACAGACGTCCGATATCTCCAACACCTTACATCCAAACATGTCCTTTCCGCTGTCCGTCTTTGCTCCGAGACAATATGGAAGAGCCCTTGTCGTTGGTTATCGGGGGATGATGTATAGTCTAGCCTGCAGAGAAACATGTGTTGCGCTTTAATCTAGAGTGCATAGGCCAGTATTCACGGCCAGCAGCTGGAGAAAATCACAGGAGACGAAGAGTCCACAGTGCAGAGAGGAAACGTACTGCCTGTCTGCCTGGCAGATGCTGGTTCTTGTTATCATCCCTTTCTGCACCTTATTTATGTGGTGACTTACAACCCATCATCCTTTTTTTTGTGTGTGTGTGTGTGTGTGCTTTTTTTTAACTCCTCTCGCACACGCCTCTTTTCCCACACAGAAACATTTTCATAAGAATGAATGTCAGTGCTTTCATTTTTTGGAGTCGCTAGCAGTCCGCCGACAGTGCTGGATATTCTAAAACGGACTCTCTGTGTAACAAGTAGCGGCAGATATTTAACAAATAGAAAAGATAAGAGTGAAGATGATGGGTTAAAGCCATCTTTACTCAAGGTTATGTTAAATTTGATAATGCTATTAAACGGTCAAACGCGCTTAAAGCTCTTAGTTTTAACTTTGGCACTCTAAATTTGCTAAAACAGTTAGCTTAATGATGAATTTCCAATTTGCTGGTGGGGCAATAAACAATTTAATGTTGCAAAAGGACTCGGCTTGTATCAAAAGAAATCTTTTGCTGATAAATATTTAAGGCAAAGCCAAATTTGATGTCTGAAGATGAAACACCAAATTTATGATAATAGATGTTCATATGATGGCTCAAAAAAGTCTCTCCAATGCCCACATTTCTGAATATTATATCAAGTAAATAATCAAATCTGTGTATGGTAAAAACATGGCTGCTAATCAGTCATGTTCTTTGTTGGTGTTTAACAAAACTCAAAAACATCTTTGCCAGTGTCATCGACCTTAAACATCTAGCAATGTAGCAGTAATGCTAGCTCTAGCTGCCCTGAAAATAACTTAACTCAAGGGGTTTTTTTTGCCATCAGAAACCTTTAATAACCATTTTTGATTATGAATAAATGTTATGTGAGGTTATGTTGATAGTGTTTCTAAACAGTTCACACTCACAGTGTTACCTTGTAGTTTTACCACTGTAAGCTATTCACTAATGTGAGCTAATAAGTCCTTTGATTATAAACCTTGGAGCCTTTTTTTAATGTTGGAGTGGCATAAACATCACTGATCAGAAAATAAAATTTACTCAAAGTACCCATTTTTCAGATTTTTTTAAATATATATATTTTTTTTAACTCCAGGGCCAATTCCAGTATCTTTAACAGCTCCCTGTCACAGTAGTCCCGAGACATCTTCCCATTTCCTTCATGTATCTATATATTAGTTCCTCTTCCACTTGCCGCTTTTATGCTGCTGCTCCGGTATTGACAAGCTCCTACTGTGATATTTATGTCACATATTTAATATGGACATGGGAATGATTATCAAATCCATAGCTGCCAAGAGAGTCTGATCAGCGTTAAATAATGGATGAGCGAGGATGCGACTCAATTTGTGAGGCCGCGCAGAAATACCGGGGCAACTGTCGCAATCGACCCCCCTCCGCCCACCCCGCCGCCGCCGCCGCCGCCTCTTCGCTCTCTGGAACGTCATTATTCTGGTCGATCTTCTCGCCCCTCGCTTGACATCATTCAATGTAATCATCCTTCAATAAAAAACCTGCTTGTAATAAAAGGAACAACCCGGGTCAATACACAGAATATGGAGAAGGATGACCCTGAGCTGGGAAACGGCGTATAAATGGGCCTCTTTATCAAAGCGGATGGCCGCCTGGTGCCTTAACAGGAATTCGACCGTGGTCAGAGTTATCATTACTGTTACCTTTTCTTTTCTTTTTTTTTTTTTTTTTTTGTGTTTTGGTATCATCAGTGTTTGCGCTCTGTGAATATGAGGAAGAGTGATGGCTACATTAATGAATCAATGAGCTAATGAAGCAGCCATTGTGTTGGCTTATTGAAATACGCTAAGGAAAATTGAAGACTTTCTTCAGGATCTCTATTGAACTCGCCGGTGTCATATCGCGGCGAACTCAAACGCAGAGACGGAGTGACCAGAAAAAGAAACATAAAAAAAAAAAAAACAATTACCATCTGTTTACAAAACTGCACTTTTTCTGGGAAGCATAAAGAAAAGAAAAGTCATGACATTGCTGTATGCGATTCTTCAAGCACACATGCGCTCGCTCGCGCGCGCACACGAGCAAGACCAAAGAGTGTGGAATGAGGATAGTTCGAGGGGTCAATTTAGCTGACAGGGTAATCTTGCATGGGCGACATGCAGAGTCGCTGATTATCCCTTTGCTGGCATCATTTTTATTTATCAAAAAATGTTAATTGCCTGTTTTTACGAGTGGGAAAAGATTAAAAGTTAATAGGAGAGACTAAATAAACACAATGCAATTGCACGGGGCTGTAGAAGATGGTAATTAATTTGTGGCCACCCCTGAGCTAATTAGCTGATATAAAGCAGGAAAAAAGAAGTTAATGAGCCTTAATGTAACTGATACACTGAAAAGTTTGCACTAACGAATTTATGAATGTGTGAGGAAATGCTCCCTTTAACTTTCACTTTGCACCTCCCGGTGATGGAAAAACTTTGTTTTTCTTCGTCAACACCCCCCTCCGCCCCCCCCGAATGAAACAAACAAAAAAAACTTGGATCACCTTGAACGCGAGCTTCACTCCCATATATATAAAAAAAATAAAAATAAACAAATAAATAAATTTCATAGCCCTGTTAGGTTCCATGTGTGGTAGCAGAATCAGAAGTGCAGCCTCCATGCAGCGAGAGAGATGGTGGACCATGGGAGGGCCCATAGTCGCCCAGCGGTGTGTTGTTTTGTGAATCCTTGGGGTGTAGCTGTTATGAGGATACAGAGGCTTCTATATTAGAAGGTCTGAGGAGGTCAGTGTGCCTGGGGAACGGGAGGAGCGCACGACGACAATCTGCTGCAAGCTTCCTGGGAGGGCTTATTGTGAAGATGATCCAGGAGCCTGTGTCACAATCTGAAACGGCCACATGCCAATCACTGTGCACACAAAAAGTCTAAACTGATACCTCCAGCATGTGACACGTGATATTACATCCCAATCAACTGTTTAATGTCTGTCGCCTTGTTTTCACCTCCCCCGAATGTTCACCTTAAAAGAAAGAAAGAAAAAAAATAAAGACCTCATTTTTGGTCCGGCTATTGAGATGACCGAGAAGGTTGTTGAAAATGCTCCGTGGACAAAGGTTCCTGGGTAATTTAAATTAAATTACAGGGCTGTGGGGACCGGAACGGCGAAGCAATCATCTAATTGGAGTTTTCATTGTCGTAATTTATCAGCACGGCAAAAGGCCAGCAGAGCTACCTGACTACAGTTGGCACACTTGAAATCTCTTCATGCCGGGCCGCAGTGATGAGGCAGAAAGGCTCCTTTCAAAGCATCGCTCTCACTAACCGTAAATCACATCTAAAAATGGAGTTATTGCCTCACTGTTACCTCCCGTTTTTAATGGTTTACTGCTGGTAATTTGTCAATCAGTCTCTGGTGGAGCAGCACAGATGTCGTTAATGACCTTCGTGTTACGGATTTAGTGGAGTCAAAGAGCAATATTGCTCTTTCATTTTGGTGAAAGAGCAATAATTTCACATTAATTTCCAAATGTGAAATTAAAAGGTGAGCTGGTATTTCCAGTTGTCTATGTGATGTGGGTCACTTCAAAATGTTGGCTCGTGTCTTTGTTTTATTTATTTATTTACTTTACTTTTAGGCAACTGACATGGAGGGGCAACGGTTAAATTGATCAAGAACATTTTTTATTGTTTTTTTTCACCCACTCATAGTTGGCGACATAAAAAAAAAGTCAACTTTTGTTAACCATCTCCTGCTTTTGTTGCAGATCTCACAAATATTGGTTTTCTCCAACAATATTTGCATTTCTTTTTCCTCCTTATCTGTATGTTTGCTTTGAAAGAGAGACTGTGTTGGCTGTGTGGTCTGTACTCTGCCTGAATGTCTTTAGGTCAAACCTTTCCAGAACATTACGGTTGCCTTTTTTTTTTTAAGGTAAATTTCATGTTTCATGCAGGACAAACAACCAGGACACTATTAGTGAAGGAGAGTTTTCACTTTACCGATTTAGAGCAACAAGACGGTCAAGAAATACCCACTGCTTTGGTTTGATCACATATAGAGAAGCTTGAATCTAGGAGTTGGATTTGGCGAGTGCCTAAGTTTTGCATGACTCAAATCTGGTCAATTACTACATTCCAACAGAGCTCTGTTTTCTTTCACTCCAGATCCTCATTAATTTGGCCGCATGTGTTTTATTAATGACCCACGAAATGCTAAAACTCTGGTGTAAGATATTTTGGGTAAGCATAAACCTGAACTTCGAAATGCTGTGAAATCTTGTAAATGTGTGCTGGATCTCCGCATAGTTTTACGAAAACCCGGTCCGTTTCGTAAATGAAACGCTTGACAGCAAATCGGCACAGAAACGGTTACAGTTAACATGTGTTTGAAATGCAGAAGAAAGTTCAAGTATGAAATAATAAAAAAATAAAATAAAATAAAAACAAAAAAAGACAAAACGCCCGATAGACACAGTGATAAATCAGCAAAAAAACAAACCTAAGTGTTGTATGTCAGAAATTTTAGCGATTACCAAGAAACACTTTTTACAGAAACAATAGTAATAAAATATTACAAAATCTGTACTCCATGCTTTACCATAAATTACTCAAGTTTGCTTTATTTAGAACCAAATTGAATCCGTTTGTCAAACTCATGAATGGCATGCACCTTTGGTCAGTGTTTGATAAATACACATCTTGCTCAATTTCATAGTCATGGTGGGAAAAAAAAATGCTAAAAATCAATTTTTCATTTAGCATTTTAAAAACACATATTCAAAACTGTTCCTCTATATTCTCCAGATTTAAGCGTTGCTTTCTCGTCCAGCAGCTCAAAACGCTCACCGGCCCGAAATCCGGCTTGTCGGAAAACAACAATGTTATCCTGGAGCAGCGGGCTCTCGGGTGAACAAACGTTGACACCGACTCGCCTCAGGTCAAATCTATATGAAGCGCCGGCTCCCAACCTGTTGAGAGGCATGTCGAAAGCTCCCCGACAACAATTTGTCCCCTAATTCAAAACTCCAACACGGATAACATTCGAGGTTGATTCCCATACCGCCCAGGCTTGACAGGAAGGTCCAGACCATCAAGAGCGGGAGAAGGACAGAATCCGGGCCCAGCGTGTTGCCTTAACGACCCACGCTTCATCCTCCTCCTCCTCAGCAGCCCTCGGTGGACGGTCGGGTCGAGGTTGAGATCGCAGGAGAGACATGACAAAGGCTTTGTTCGCGGGTCAAACACTCATTTCATAAACGCCTTCGGCAGAAAACTGAAAAAACATAACGGGTCAAGCACAGGTCTAAATGCCTTTTCCAGTTCTCCTATTTTCTCATTTTCCCATATCCGCCCTCGCTCTCTCGCCTCTGTAATGGAAAACTATTTCAGAAGCATTTCTCCGTCAGCAGGGGTCAAGAGGTCATCGCTGATGTCACTCTCAGAGTAACCAGTGGCAAATAGGTCCTGACATGTGCTCTCCGATGAGAGAATGAGACCGGACAGCTCCTCTGGCTCTCCGACTGATAAGCCCATAGAAAAGAATATGTGTGGCTCGGTTTTGGAGAGGCTAATACCAGCTGCTGAATTAAGGCACAAATAACAACCGGGTGATCTGAAGCCACTGCTTTTTGTTTTGTTTTGGGGTGCTTTTTTTTTTTTTACCTCCACTGGTGTGAATGTGTCTGTTTGACCCTCTTCTGTCTCTTGTTTTTTTTTCTGTTTTTTTTTTTTTTTTTTTAAAAAGACCAGTCGTGGTTTGATTCCTTTACTCGTTTTTTTTTTTTTAAATCACAATTTGCGAGACACTGGCACCGCTTGACAAATGTCATTTTTAACCCTCCATCTCCTCAGTGTGTCTCACTTCATGTAAGTGCCACTCTCCTGTTCTCTTCCTCCTCCTGTAACCCTTCCTGTCTTTGTCTCATGTGTGAGAGCGAAACAAATTCCTCTTGTTCTCTGTCAGAGGCATGTCGCGGTGTGTGATTTGCTTTGCACGTCCCCGTCGAGCGCTGATTTCTACGCCTGTTTGTTTTGTGCGGACGTGGAGTAAGTCACTATTCAGTGTGACTGCTCCCACTTTCTCTCTCTCTCTGTCTCTTTTTCTCTCGCTCTTCTCCCCCCTTGCCGTGGCAGGAAATGTCCTGGAACGGAAATACATTTTCAGTGCGTCTTCAAAGTGTAAAGCCGCCACCCGAATCTTTCGGTACAATCTGCTTGACTCACTTCAAATGCACGGTTTCTGAGTTCAGAGCCGCCATCCTGTGACGGGACAAAATTGATCAGAGTTTGAAGGGGAGGTGTTGTGTGTTTTCCAGGTGAACAGAGTCGTTTTGTAGCATAATCAATGTACATTTTCTTTTTTTTTTTTTACCATCTGTCATGAAAATGCTCTACATAAATCCAACCTGTTTGAAAAGAAATAATTTTCCTTTTAAAATAGATTGGCAAGTGTTTCTTTAAGAAGCTCTTGCTCTTTCTGACATCATCATAACAATGTTTCTTCGTTATGCCATTTTACAACCGTTCTTAGGAGTGTATTTTAAAAAAACAGAAAGCATAGTATTTTGTGTATTTGCAGTATTTTGGCTCTGCTTCTATGTTTAGTGCACGTTTAGTAAAAAGAACACAACCGGATGTCGGAACTTGTTCTGTCCTCTTTTCATTCTGCCATTTCACTTTGTTACAAACTGGTGCTCTCATGACAGGAACGGAGGACTGTGCCAGAACTTTGCGCCGTTTACAAAATGTAAAACAGAAATCCTCGGGGCACTCACTTTTCAGCTGCCCATATCGGTATTTCATACCAATTATTGCCCCCACTGAGCAGGTGACAGGCTTGTGTGCCGACAGTCGTGGCAGCACGCAAACTCCCCCGGTAATCCCGAAATGAAGGATTGGGGAGGAAGCCTTGCAGTGATTTGTGACAAAGTAACTGAGCGCAGACTCCTGTACTTAGAAACGTCAGAGCGGTTTGTCTCCATGCTCCTGGTGGCAGCCCTGCACTTTGATTTGATGCATGCCGTTTTAAGTCACCAAAACACTCGGCTTACAGGGGCGTCGTCATCATTCAGGTTTTAAATTGAAACCCGCTGTCGGGTGACCATTTGGTATTTGCTGCGCGCCAATCAATAAATATGTAGGATTTTCCCTTCCGGAAATATGAGCAGTAAAAAGTTCCTTATTTAAACCCATTATATTTTTTCTTCCCAAAATTTACATTATTACCACAAATATCTGCCTGTATTTTATTTATTTATTTTTTTTTATTGGATGTGACAGACCAACACAAAGTAGTACATAATTATGATGTGAAAAGTAAAGGCTAGCAATAAAAAGCTGAACATTTTGCATTTGTGTTCAGTCGTCTTGACTCCGATTCCCCTATAAAACATCTAACACAATGATTTGTTTGCAGAAGAAACTCAACCACTAAATGGAAAGACAAATAGGAAAATTTAAGTTCAAATTAATTTCAATTAAACTCAGTTAAATTTAACTGCAGCATCCCGTCTGATGGAGTGCGCTAAGTAAATATAAATGCACACCACACTTTTCAGGTTTTTATAAAAAAAAAACACCAAAAAAAAAAAACTTGAAAATCATATCTAATTATCCTTCCATTTTCCAAATAGGAATTTTCTGATGAAAAAAATTGACACGTCTTTAATGACATAATGTGTCAAGATTCCTTTTATAAGACTCCGACTGATCAAGATTTTCTCTTTGTCGCTTTTTTGTGCTCTGATGCTTTTTTTTCCCCTCCTCTGTCATTTTCATAAAGCTGAATCAGAAATCTTTCCACCACAGAGACGGTCGCTTTATTCCTCATGAAAGTCCTCAAACCTTTCTGTCTTGCAATCTCTTTCTCTCTCTCTTGCTCTTTTCCGAGTCCGTCCTGAAGTCTTAAGGTTTCCCGCCTGTTGTATTTCCTCCACATCAATATGTCACCTAGACCCGCTACGGCAGGATGTCAGCTAAATGTGGCTCTTGGGTTAAGAAAACACCATCACTGCCTGCTGACTGATAGCCTGTCACCGCTCACGCACGCACGCGCGACTGCAAAAAAAAAAAAAACAACAAATAAATAAAAAATGTGAAATTTGAGCCAACTGTCATCTCGTCTGTGATTATGAATCTTTTTTCTGGGGTCCAGTCAGATGCATTCCAGCTCGGCGTTAGTGAGAGAGAAAACTCAAAATCACTCCATGCTGTGTGTGTGTGTGAGTGTGTGTGTGTGTGTGTGAGTGTGTGTGTGTGTGTGTGTGTGTGTGTGTGTGTGTGTGTGTGTGTGTGTGTGTGTGTGTGTGTGTGCGTGTGTGTGTGTGTGTGTGTACGAGGAGTAAGAGAATCCTCCTCATCTTTATGGAAACAACTGGGACTGAGTGGCAAACCCAACAAATATGTCACCACCTTAAAAGAAAAAGGTGTTCAGAAGGGAATTCCTGAAATCAACAAGTCCGTAACCTCCATTATTTATGTTACTTAGTATTCCATACTTTTCCTTTCTCATATTTCTAGGTTTTTCCAGCAGTTTTTAGGACATTGTGGACATTTGACAACTTCGCTGGAGTCTTGAAACGACCCCAACACCACAAACTGCTCAATCTGCAGCACAATGAAGAGGAGGGTATTATTTTGTTTTGCACTATGAAGAAACCTAGATCGGGTTCATTCAAAAAATGTGAAGTCCTACATGATCACAGGTTCTCTGAATAATGGAGTGTCTTTGTTTTAGGATCACAATCAGACCAAACCAAAGGTTCTAGTGATGTAAGAGGGGCTGCAGTCGTTCTGTCTGGATATTTTGCCATGTTTGCCAAAGGTTTTAACAAATAGATGCAAGAAGGAATAAGACATGGAATATCCTCCAATCTCTGGTACCTAGTTTTCCATTTCTTGCTCTTCTGCAGGATCTGGGGGCAGAATTAGTTCTATCACACAGTAGCTTTAAAAAGCTAAAAATGACAAAAAATAACAAGTAGATATGACAAACATGCAGATTATAGCAATCTTATGTTTGCATGAACTTTCCACAACACAACACTAAAAGTAATAGTTATAATCTCCATCGATTAATTTGTTTTTCTTGATATTTAATTGGAAATTGTGTACTTTTTGTTTAAAAGTACAAAGACTAACATTTCATCCAAGACAACGTATTAATGCATCTGTTTTGATTTTAGTCTTTTTTTTTTTAACCGAAATTGATTCTTTAAAAATGACAACCAATTATTTTACAGTAGATTTTTCATTCATTCATGGCTTTTCTCAAAAGCTTACATGAAATTTGTGTCTCTAAAGTTTTATTTAGCTGGACTTTAGGCAAACATGTCTCACTGTATTATTTTGAACCAGGGTCACATTTTCAATATGTTCTGGAGGCATAACTTTTTTTTAAATTTTTTTTAAAGGTTTGCATTTACTTCAATTATTTATGTCAATTACATGGACACAAATTTCAGTTTTAATGTGACAAGCTGACAATAATAGAAGAAATAAATATACATTGACGTAAAAATCCCTTTTTTCTAAATGGACTGAAATGATCATTTCTGAATAAAGCAAAAAAAAAAAAAAGTAAGAAATTTTGAATAAAAAACATTTCTCTCTCATCTATGTGTATTTTTGCTCTAATCCAGATTTGGGAAACACATGGATCATATTCCAGACTTTCAAACCCTGTGAATGACACTGCGGCTGCTTGGCGCAGACGAAGACAGTCATGCAAACCACATTTCCTCCAACCTTTCAGTTTAAATCTCCGCTTCCTCGTTTTCATCGGGACAAGCCGGCGAGCAAAAAAAGACGGGACCTGTTCCTTTAACTCTCACCTCCCGGTGAACTGCAGACGACCCTGTGTGTCGGCTGCATTAGCTTTGGGGTGGTCAGTCTGAAGTGTGTGGGAGAGAAGTGGATAGGAGAAAATGGGGGAGGGCGTTTTGTTTTTTGGCTCTCCATTACGGCTGTTTAGGTTCGAGGGGTTAACTCGATGAGGCTAAGTAAGTTTGAGCTGCGAATCAGATCAGCCGACGTGCGCATGCACTTACGCACAATTGCAAATGTCTGACTCAGATGTAATCACTTTAAGAGACCTCTCTAATGCACCGTGCCGTGTTTTCTTTTGCAGTTACGACCGAGGTTTATTTGTAGGAAAAGGGAACTCTGCTCCCGCCGGTGCGAGGACTACACTTCATTACATTACATTGCATCCGTCAAGCTGTCTGGGTTTTAACCGGCAACCCCGACGTCTCGAGAAGACTCGCTGCTCTCGGTTGTCAAACTGTGATTTTCTTGATGTCCCCCACCCCACACACACACTTTTTTTTCTTTTTTTATTTTATTTTTGCCTCTCCTGGACGGACGGATCCCTTATAGATTTTCTTGGTTTTGATTGTTCTGCTGAGAGGCGGGATGGGAAGACGGGACTTCCAGCTGCTCTGGATGCTTGGGAGTCCTGGGAGTCCTGGCCCGGCTGCCCTCCACGCCGGCGCAGCCAAGTGGGCATGCGCCATCGCGGGCCTTGGCGGGGGGTTGATGGGCCTTTGGAGGCTCGGCCAGAGAGGCCACAGATGCCTCAAATGACTTGGCGTGATGGGAGAGCAAAGGGTTAGGAGCACGAATCGTGAGGAAATCAAAAAGAGTTTTTCCTGCGCTATGCGGCTCACCGAGAACAAGGAGAAGAAAACTGATGAAAGAAGGGAGGCCCAAACAGAAGGCTCTTCTGCGTTTGGAGCTTTTGGACCGACCGCAATTTACATTTATTAAACAGATCAGACGATGCTTTAAGGTAAAAGTTTTCCCGTCACCTTGGTGGTGACAGTATCATGGAAAGGCAGGGAAAGCTACCAGAGGTTGATGGGAAGATGGATAGCGGTAAAATCACAGCAATTCTGGAGGAAAATCTCAAGACTGGGACAGAAGTTCGCCTTTCAGCAGAGCAAAGACTCTAAATACACAGACAGAGCTACGATGGCCACATCTGTTGTTTGTGTCCTAGTCAAAGTGCAGACCTCAATTTGACTGAGAATCCGTGGCGAGACGGGAAAGTCGCTGAAGGGCCGCGGGTCTTAGTGGCAGTGGCGGTCCTGGACCAAATTTGGTGGCACAGAACAAAACAATGAGGAAAGAAAACCCACACACACAATAAGGTGATACTTTAGCGGATCAGGGTTGTCTTGTTCTGGCATTGATATTGGAAATCGCTTCGATATCGGCCAAAAAATGAGTATTGGGTATTTATTTCTTTTTCTCTTTTTCAGTGACCCCAACCTTCACCTGAAGCAACCTGCAGATGGACCAGCCGCGTTTCTACGGTAACTGATGTGAAAGCCACAGGACTAACAGGATTGTAATTTTCCAAATAATAGAGACATGTCAGGTTTTTTTTTACATTTTCTTGATCCTAATGCTTTAATTATTGGACGACTTATGTGCAACACTGATTCATCGAGTTTTGTGGTTATTAGTTGGACCACGGTCCGTCCCATTCATTCCTGTGTTGCTCGTAATACAGCTTGCACACATGGAGTTAATAGAAACTGGCTTTAAAGGAACACACACAATTAAATAAAAAAGCTATGCTGTTTATGTATTTTGTCTGGGTCTGTATGCCTTCAGCAGCACGTTTTTTGCATCACAGTAATCCTGCTTTATATTCTTCTAGTCCGACTTTTAAAGCTGCTGTGCAAAAATATCAATACCAAGTTTGTATCAGTATCGGATCGGTATTAGTGTGGCAAATCTGACAGCTTAGATTTCAGATTTCCGGTTGAATTTTTTTAAATTTTATTCTATTATTGTAGTTTCTCAACTTTCCCTAAAACAGTTCTTGATTTGCTCTCGAATTATACGTACTTTTCGCACTTTATTCAGGAAAAAAAATGTGATGTTTAAGTATTTTGGAGACACCTATAGACTTTATCCAAGTTCTGCTGTAGGTTTTAACAAAATAATTTGAAGGGAAATCCACAAAAACACCTAAAAGTGAGAGGTCTGACGACGCGTCAAAGCTAAACGATAAACAATATCAGTACTGGCGATACTGGTCCTGTATTTATCGATGTTGGATCAATAAACAAAAGGAGCACCGATAGTTTGCATGTTTTCCATATCCAAACCTAGCTTTTTTTTTTATCTTTTTTTTTTTCCTGGGTACTCCACCTTTCTCCCACAGTCCAAAAGCATGACTGTTTTGTTAATAACCTCTCTAAATTGTCTTCAGGTGTGACTGCGTGTGTGTGTGTGTGTGTGTGTGTGTGTGTGTGTGTGTGTGTGTGTGTGTGTGTGTGTGTGTGTGTGTGTGTGTGTGTGTGTGTGTGTGTGTGTGTGTGTGTGTGTGTGCGTGTGTGTGTGTGTGTGTGTGTGTGTGTGTGTGTGTGTGTGTGAGTGTGTGTGCATGGTTGTTTGCCCTGTGTTTCTTCATGTTGAGCTCTTTAGGTTGGGGCTGCTGTGCATCTCCAGCAGTCATTGGGCAAAAGGCAGGGTCTCTATCTCAGCTGGAGATGTTATGCTAATCGCTACATCCTCGACTGGCTTCATTCAAAGTACACTGCTTGTATTAGTAAAATATAAATTTATGTTTTGCATGACCTACAATAGGGGCGTCACATTTATTTTCGTTTTGTTCTATGTATTGATAAAACCCATTTGCAAACTGTTAAAGTACTGAGTTGCTGTCTCTTCCTTTACTGAACACCTCATGAAATAAATACATTTTTTCATATTGACATAATTTGGCAGTAATAACGGATCGCTTTCATTTTCTTCAGATTCTTTTTATGTGCATTTCCAGAGGCGAGAGGGCCAGATAAAAAGCGACGGTGGGCCCGATTTGGCCCCTGGGCCTTGAGTTTGACACGCGACCAACAACTGTTGACTGTATTTTAGTCTCTGAAAATCAAGTCTTTCTATCACTGGTGCCGGTGACCAGCACTGTGCAGAAACAGGTGTGGGAGGGGCACTGTGGCAGTCATTTTGGTACTTTATTAGACGTATCAATGAAAAGGATTTTTTTTTGTTTGGATGAGTAAGTAGGTAAACGTTACTCTTTCACTTTTCCGAGAGACGGAAGTTTTAGAAAACCTTAAATTTTACAAAGTCGTTTTTTTCGGCACAGAGAATTTCACATGCATGCACCTTTTTTCTCTCATTTTTTTTTTTTTTTCTCTATGCACTTCCAATTACAGACACTCTCCTGTGACGGCGCTCAAGCACAGAAGCTCACACTGTGAAATGCACTAAGAAATGTAGGTGATCAGGTGGAGTGGGGGGGGCGAGAGAGAGGGGCGAGAGAGAGGGAGAAGCCAAACTAGTCCCTTTTAACTTTCTAAAGACTTTTTCAGCATTTGTTCTGCACACTTACCTACGCAAACTCCAAGGGGCCGCAGTGACTGGGGTCCCATTTCGGGCCCAGCGTGGAGCCGGGGAGCTCCTCAGCTGTAAAATGAGAGCGCCGGAGTGCGGTGTGAAAATGGATTAGCCTCGCTGAGATAAGGGGAGCCCTCAGCGAGCCATGCGCGCCTTCAGTGGGGGAAAAGAACTGCTGTACAAATTGTTTTTGGTACATTAAGTACCTGTTACTTTATTTCACAGATGGAAAACAATAACACAGGCTCTGGGGTTGGAACCACCGCCGCACGCTGGAAATGAGAGGCTTTACCTCACCTCGCGCCCTCCGAGTTTGCCCCGCCGTTTCTTTTAATATGCAAAGTGATTCTTATCGACGCTCATTGAGTAAAAGAACCGAGTAGATCGACAAACATGACATATGATGATAAATGACTGAGTGTCAAGCTGGCAGCCGGCGGCCTACTGTGGGAAATCATACAGAATATCCAGGTTGATAAAAAAAAATATAAATAAATAAATAAAAGAAGAATAAAATAAAATGGGCTCAACGTTCCCATTCAGCAAACAGGGCAGGGATTTTTCATTAATAGGCCCCGCTGCCGCAGCAGGGCCCCCTCCTCCCCAAATTAAATGAGAGTGTCAGATCCTGGATGATTTATACATTTGGACTGATCTAACAGCTCCGTGGAACAGCTATGACACCCTGACAAGCCAACAATGGATATGAAAAATGAGCCAATACCGCCGCGCTAAATCTGAGACTTTCAAAGCCAAATGCACGCACAGAGTCGAAACCTCCAGCATCGTCGCGAGCATAATGAAAATAAAGTGAGGGGGGGTGTGGGGGGGGGGGGGTTCTGGTGGGAGAAAGGAGAAGAAGAAAAAAAAAATCCCTGCAAGAATCTACACAGTTTTAGCTAAATGATTCGCTGTTTGTATGAATAGAGTGATGGAGACAAATTGGTCCGAGCGCAGTGTGGCAGTGCTTTGCTTTTCAGATGTCTTTCGGCGGCTGCGAGGAGAGGCCATCACTTTACAGCTGAATGAGATATCAGGCCCGTTTCTGAGCTGTGACTCAATAGAAAAATGTCAAATGAAGTTAGTTCAAAAGTGCTTTTTTTTTTGTTTTGTTGTTTTTTGTTTTTTTTTTTCTTTTTTAAACCACCTCTATTCTCTTTGGCTTTCAATCAAATTCAAAAGACCTCCTCAAAGTAATTCCCCCCATTCCGGCCGGTCAATTTAAAGACGTTACATGCGGCGTGGCACCAAGGCAAAGCTCCATCCATTCACAGCTGACAAAAGCTGTGGTTGTAATTATGTCGCGAGGAAGGCTACCGATCTTACTAACTTGGGAGATGAAGTGATAAAAAACCAACACCACGGAAATAAAGCATTTTTTCTCTCTCTCTCTCTCTTTGTTTTTTTTTTTTGGCTTTTCTCCGTCCGTTGTTGTCCTTTTACCCTCTCATCCTCTGTCTGATGAAAAACTGGCGTTCCTCAGAGCTCAGCAGATTTAGAGGAAACAATTACCAGTCCAGTGATCTCTGGTTCCCCGGTCCCGCCAATAAACACCCAAGTGCCCTGAGGTACGCTCGGAAAATGATACAGTTTTAAACGGGTTAAATTTCATTGTTTTCTGCACCCCGCTCCCGCCACGCTCCTCTCCCTCAGAGGGCTTTATTCCACAAAAGTGCGAACACATTTTTTTGTTTTGATGGGGGCAAAACACGCCGCGATGATAAAGCATACGAAAAGCCCATCTTCACAGAACATTAGACATCGCAAAAACAACCCAGAGCTATGATTGGATACATCAAAACTGACAAGTAAAAAGTTGATTGCTTAGTGTCTGCTGATTGGACCATTCTTCAAAGGGCGAGCGCCGCCTCGTAGTGGTTTTCACTGAGCACCGAGCCAAAGACACAGCAGTTGGAGACGGACGGCCAAATAAGAAGTAGCCACCATCCACCCCAAACAGCAGGTGAAGATTCTGAATTAGCGTTGACACTTCGTTACTTAATTAAGGCTGTGACACCGCCTAACTGCAGACACAAAGCTTTTTATGTCGTCAAGTTGCCATTCTTTGTCAATATGTTGAACGCTTTTCTCAGAGCGAGTGCCACGGCTCGCTACAGAATCGCCAAAGCCGCAACTGAAGTATTGAAGCAATTACCCAATAGCGTCACTAAAACTCTTGCGAAGCTATGCTGGCTTTACTGACGATTCGTCTCGGCATGTTAGATGCTTGAAAATGAAAGTGAAACTGGTGGCTTGACCTACTTCGGGATTCATTCATCTGACCACATAGGAGCACCTGAGCATCGAAACTTTCTAGATTTACAATGTGTCGTTTTCACTGAGTGGTACGTCACGGGTAAATCACACCATTTCCACTTAAACAGTGACGCACATAACCTACAATACCGCACAATTCCTGGTACAGTTTTGGTACAGTTAGGGTGGATCTACTGGCTTCACCCCAATCGACTGCTCATCTATTGAGGGACAAATAAAAGTCCCTGCTCGCAACGAGCAGGAGACACGCTAGTGCGTCACATTTGTTGTATTTTGAAATGTTAGACGTTACGTCCGCCGACCCAATGAGAGTCCAGTTGGTGGTAGAAATACTCTCCTGAATACACCGGACTATAAAATAATTTACCGAATCAAGGTGTTTAAATATGGAAATGTTTTCGGGATACATTCTTCAGAAGTCCAACACATCAAAACTGATCCATGTCCTCGAAAACTGATTATTGATGTTGATATTTCAGAAGATTCCTTTCATTTCTTTGCGATTGGACCAAGAGTGATACCTGGTTTTTAGCAAACATGCCAGGAGTTAACAAATTAACCAGAGTCGATGGACTTTGTTTCCTGAAACTGGTCAGGAAAAAGAATCATCAGTTCATGGTTTCAAGTCCGTTACGTTCATTCTGTTACATCAACCGATGGCATTTTGGATCGACAGCTGCTTCCATGTCCACTAAATGATATCGGGACCTTTGCTAACCACCTCGCAGTTAATGAAGGTAACTTGTGCTAGCACTTACTTCAAATTTAAAAGTAACTTTCAAAAAAGACAAACATTTAACCTTATAACCTTTTTTTTTTTCCTTGCTGTTTGCCTTAGAGTAACACAATGAAGGAAACAGAATCTTCTAGAGCTAACATCTAACGAAATGCGATTCAGATTTTTTCACATGGCGTTAGTAGACAGAAGTCATTTGTAATGAGTTGGTAAAATATCAGACATTATGCTAAAGGCTAACACCTAGTCAGCAAACATTTAGCCTCCCATCTCTCTACTCAGCAATGCTGTATGCAACCCATCTACTAGCGGGGAAAGTTTGTGACAGTTTATTTATTTATTTATTTTATTTTTTTAATGTTAGTCATTTGGGCAGTTACCCAGGGCGGCATTAAAAAAGGAGCACCTCAACACCAAATGATTAACAGAAGAAGGGGTTTTCCCAAGGCACCATCTATGCCGGAACCACCAATGACGAACCTATTAGTTGAGGTCCAAACAGAAAATCCCGACATTCATTGAAGGAAAGATACATTATTTATGGACCCAAAGGTGATTTCATCTTTAAATTTGTTGTGGCATGAAAAAATGTCTAGGAAACAGGGAAAAAAAAAAAAAAAAAAAAAGGAATTAAGGGCGACTCAAAAGATGAGAAGAGGCCATTCGGACCGATAAAACGCATGACGTTTAGTTATGACAAGCACGCATCGATGTGAGCCGTAATTTGCGTCTTTATCCCCAACAAGTGAAGGAGATGGATAGGAAAAAGAAGGGGGGATGAGAAATAGACCAAATGCTGACAGGGCAGGAGACACTTGAGCTGCAGAGAGAGCCGAGCGACGCGAACGCAGCGCGGCGGAGGGGTGATTGAATGATCCCATTCTGGGCTTTTTGTTAGACACCAGGCAGCGATGTATGAAGATTGATACACAAGTGCTCGACTCGCTTTGCTGGATCATCAAACGGATTGATATTATACTCCAGCCAAGGATGAAGACAAAGTAAGTGTTATCATACTCAATACCGGGGGCTTGTCAGAGGCGGGAAATCATCTCGTGTCACTGGTTATGGGAGCGTTTTGCCGACTGCCTGGAGGATTTATCAGGAAGACGTGGCGCTCCGCGGCAGGCGGCGGCTGACGGTGGAGGCCTCGGAGATCTGAACTAAAGATTGAATTACAACAACCTGTTTTCCAATGCATTTGTTTTGCTCCTATCATGTTTCTCCCCAAAGACACAGTGAGGCCCTAATCTGTTTCGAGGAGCCATTTGTCACTCAAAAAAAGCATTATTCACGGTGATATAAAGATAACGCCCAGCTTTTATCAAATGATTTGTTCGTATTGTTTACAATAGGGACTGCATTGCTTGTAATGTTTGACGCTTCAGTAAAACACACAGACAAATATCTGCACAACCTCGTCTGTCGGTGTCACCCTTTACTTCTGGATGGCAGGGAGTAATTCTTCTTTCATTTTCATATGGTTTCTGCAATAAACCAACAAGTTAAAGTGAATATATTTACTGCGAATGGATCGAACACAAGTTTTCTTATTGACAAACAACTATTTCTTTCTTCCCAAATTGACTTTATATGGATGTTGAGCAAAGTTAGCGCTCGATGTTCTAGCTGTTTAGCAAGGAAACTGCAAATACAATAGCAATTCCTTTATTGTCCCCTGTTAAGTTATGTTGGATGAGCACATATATGTTCTTTACGCTTAAATGATTAACACAATCGACTGAGATTAAAGAGATTCATAAGCGTATTACAACCGTCATCATTTATTTTGTCCTGTAAAAGCGACGCAGTGAAGCTGGATCAGGTCCTCGTTTAATTCAAAACGTTGTTTTGGGAAGAACGACGAGTTTCCTTCTCCAACCCAACTGACTGGGTCAAAAAAACGTTTCACCAGCCAACTTTTTAAACAAGCTTTTAGTTTTATTCTTGATTCGTACACTTGAAAACTGTGAGCCACGGGTGAGTGATCCAGTATGAATTCGAAACAAATAGATGTTAAAGAGCGAGAGCGATGGAGCTACGACGGCATCGCTTCAAGAAAAAGACACGGCTCGCGCGTACAAGAGAGCAACGCTTTGACATTTGTTCGTTTGTGGTCTCTCAAAACACCAGATCCGTGCGGACGAACAGCCAAAATAACAAAATAACCTTTGCAGAAACACCTAAACTCATTGACGTGAGGACGAGACCTTAACGGAGGCCTTTTTAATAAATACTGCGCTTCTCTGCCTATATTGCCACCCCCTACAAGCTTTAGATGCAGTTTTCTTAAGAATTGAGGACATAAAAAAAGTATAACTCTGTTCCTCTCCCCACGCAGGTATTTTATGCGTGTAGTAAAGCTGTCGTACGTGTGCTTGTCGTGCCCTTACCGTGTCACCAGCCTCCATCAGAAGCACGTAGAGGGAACGGCGCAGGCCACGGCACTCGTGGACATTTCATCATTTTTACATGTAGTCACCGGCAGCTGTGAGAGCTGTCAGCCAGACTTACAGCTTTTCATCTTCATATTGAAATTTCCAGCAGAAGGTTGTCCTTCTGCTTGTAAACATTATCTCCATTTTTATTGTACGTACAGCAGTCTACCCATTATGTGGAAAGGCAAACGCTTGGCAGGAGCAAGAGGCTCTTGCTATGACTTGGCCTTGTTGTGCTGCTGACCCAGATGCGAGAAAATTACTGTGTGTGTGTGGGTGTGTGTGTGTGTGTGTGTGTGTGTGTGGGTGTGTGTGTGTGTGTGTGTGTGTGTGTGCGGGCGTGTGTGTGCGTCTGCGTTTGTGTGCAAGATGTTTAGGGATGTCTGGTGGCAATGGAAAGAGGAGGGGGGTGGACTAGGTTTGAGTTAGGGGTCCTATCAAGGGACAAACTTCCTCTGCACAACAAACGCACATGATCCATCACCCTTTTTAGCTGCTGTCAGGGCCAGTTTATGTGATGATGATTTGATGCTTGGGCACCGGGTTCCCCCTTTCGCACATGCTCAGATTGAGGTCTGACAGTCAGAGCTGTGGATGCCTCGGCTTCTGGGCCACAGCCGTCTGAGAAGTCTCATCGGACCGCGACAGACAAGAATGACTTCTATTCTGGTCAGATATATTTTTAGTCTCCCGTCTCTTGATTTGGAATTAAATGATTCGATCCCAGTTATAGACATTATATGTTCACAATGAAGATAATAGTGGCTTAATGACAACTGGAGCAAGACGGCCCCAACGCTGACGTCGGCGTCCACAATCCACATTTCAAAAGAAATATTGAAAGCAAAAACCAGCACTAATATCGTGGTCGAATAACCTGAAGAAAAGCATCAAAAGCAACTAATATCTGTATTGTTGAGCTCATGTGTCCCGTTCTTCAATAATTCAGCAGCATTAAAAGGTTTTGAATTGGAATTTTTTTTCCCATTTTGTTGTTATGTGGATTTTAATTCAAACGCAATTAATTCATCACAGAATCTGTAATTACCGAGATAAGTTTTGTTTGAACACTTTGTTTGAAGGCGTGAGATTATCATGAGTCTGTCGTGAACATGGCAGCGGCTGTCATAAATATGAAGGCGTCTTCATGAAAGCCTGCGACTGTCATGAAGTGCTGTTTGGTAAAAAGTGACACTTTTTTGTATAAAAAGTTTTTGATGCCAGTTTTAATGGAGCTTTGCATTAAAAGTTTCATTATTTACCGAATGCCACTGCATTTAATGAAAGACGCATTGACGAACTGGCTGGAATCGGTCGATTATCAGCTTTATTGGTTCTGAGCGGTGACCCACCAGTCAAACCCAGAAATATGATCCTTTTGAGATCAGCAACCGCTAACTGCTAACCGCTAACAGGTCGGGCGAGCTGTAACGTGAGCGTGACACCCAAAGCTACCCAGGTGTTGTCGGAATATTTTAAAAAGTTTTCAGAGGAAGTTAAAAGCTAAGGAAATGAAACCATTTCCCATGGAGGCATATTTGGTCATTTTGGTACCTTGGAGCTGGAATTTGGTGTTTCGTACCTTCGCTGCCTTGGTCATTTTACAACTGAATCTTCTTGGTACAGCAAACAATGCCGCAAAAATAAAAGTTAGTCGTCTTGGAGAGAGAGAGACCTACCCACTGCCCACTTTAACAGAAAACAAGGATTGGAAATATTAACATTTTTGAGTACTACCTGCTTTCAACCTGAGGAAATGTTTTCTTTTCTCCGTCAGTGAGGATTATGCTAATATTAATACCAAAATTAAAACATTAAGGCAGGACACAAGACAGCTGTTATGTCTGATGACATGTTTTGGTTTGGGAGAACTGCGCCTCTCTCACTTTGCGCGTTTGTCTCTGGCCGCTCGCGCGCGTCAAGGAGGCACGATCCCTCGGCATGACCGTTATGATCATAAACGACTAGAGTACATGAATCTTTTAAACAATGTCAGTGAGTTGTGTTTGTTGTACAGTCTGCGCGCGGAGCGTAATAACTCTGTCCCCCCTGTAAAGGCGGTCTGGGGAGAGGGCTGTGTGTGTAAATGAGCCAGTTCTGCTACATTAGCTTCATAACGCCATAATCCTTTCTCTATAAAAACCATTACATGCGCCGCAACATTTCTGATTTATGGCGGGCGGAGAATCAATGGGGGGGAAAAAAAAATAAAAAAATAAAAAAAATTAATGCTCGCAAAAACATCCCAGGGACAATATTGAGCAGATTTTAATTGTGATTTCATTCAAGTGGCTGTTAGCCAGATGATGAATGGGAGCTAACCTTCCACTCAGCCAAGCACTGCAGAGAGTCTTTAATATGACAATTAAGTGTCTGTCTTTTAGATTTTATTGCATCTTTCTCTCTCCTATCTCGTGGGCTGCTCTCCCCCTCCTCCACCTCTGCTTCTCCTTTTCACCTCCCCCCATCCCGTTTCTATCTCTTCTTCCCTCGACATAACTTCATCTGTACAGTGGAGCTCTTGTCCAGATTAAATTGAGACTCTGGTTTTCTCCATCTCACAGCACTTACTTATGTTTTATGACACCCACTAAATCAGTTTTATGTTGCTATTGATTCCTCCCCACCCCCGTCCACCCGGCAGCCCCAGCCCCCACCCCCGCCACCCCGCCAACCGCCCTCCCTGCTATTACCCCTCTTCCTTAAATCGACACTGACCATTCTGCCTTTTTTGCTTCCCTGATTCCACGCGCTCCTGTCTTAGCGGCGGTGACCTCAAGCGTGCGGCTGATCCGCCATCTGTTCCTGGAAGCGCTGGCCCCCTTCCCCTTAGGAAAGGCGACGGATGTAAAAAGAGAGCGCTTGTAGCCAGAAGGTGGCAGATTACACACACTTGTAACGAGGAACAAAACTTCGCCCTTTTTTCTTTTAATTTCATTTTGCAAAATTGTTGGGAAATTAAATTAAAAAAAAAAAAAAAAAAGCAAAAGAAAGACACACTTAACATATTTTGGATCATTGCCACGTCCTTGTGCTGCACCTGACAGGAGAAAAGTTTGGCAGTGAAGGTAAATCGCATATCCTCAAGTGTTTTTGTTTTTTTTTATTAGGGTGCTCTAATAAAAGAAAGCATAGTTGGAAGGGATTTTTAATTTCACCTTCATCATTTTGACAGACAATGCCCCTGGCACAAAGCAAACATCCCACCCTTTCGAACCCCCCCATATTTTGTATTTATTCACAAGTGTCTTTCCAAACACACCCAATAAGGCTGAAGGCCAACATTTTCTGTGATTATGTGAAACATTCCTGAATGTAATTGAATATTAATTAACAAGAGAAAGAGAGAGAGAAAAAATAAGAAAAAAAATAATAATTAACCCCCTGAACGTAAATCATGACGAACGGGTGAACGTAAATCATGACGAACAAGAAGAAAATGCAAGAGCAAAGTTTGGGAAGACCTTACTGAAAAGAGCAGAGTTAAATGCAGTGGGAGCTGGCTTCATCTCCATTAATTTGCGCCTGTCTTCTGGCGGGTTTCCAGGCTCTGCTGTGCCCCTTTAGTCGCACCTCCCTCCGCCCTCCCAGTGTTGGCTCCATCAAGGCTCGCAGAGGAGAGCTAAGCGGGAGTATCAATGTGACCATTTAGAGTGGGAGCTGTGCAGATGCAGTGGGAAGGTCGGGCATTTGTGCAGCCCTGCGCGCTCTCGCCTCTCATTTTGCCGCGTGAGACGTGGCTCACATCAAAGTTGTCATTGAGGGTCCCCCACCCCCCCTCCTCTTAGCCCCCCGGCCTCGATCGGAAACCCCGGTTTGGCAGGGAAGTGGGGTCTTTGGGGGAAAGAATGGTGGCCTTGACGTGACGAAATGGACTTAATCAGCTGCCTGAGATTAATACTCTCTACATGGGGATTATTGACACCTGCTGGTAGCAGTATTAACTCTTTCTGCGTACATACAGTAGTTATTTTTCTGTATATTCACTTTGTGGCCGACGCCACGGACATGTTGCACGTTATACTTTAAATGAGGAAATCTCGTGCATGTCAACGACGTCGGAGGGCAAAAAAGGCAATTTTGTCACACAGCCACCACCTGAAGCCTGCAGGTATTAATTTAGTGCAGCGCTGCAGCAAAGGGAAGGTTAATGCAGAAAAGCCATTAAAGAATAACTCAAAACCACAAGTAATATTTTTATTTTTTACACAGACCCGTTACCATGGCAGCTGACTGACAGCAGCTCCACTAATGTATCGGGATTAAACGGCAAAAAAAAAAAAAAAACCCACACAGAACAGAACATTTGGACTTTTACAGTGTTGTGTTTTCTGGCTTGATGTTTATTTTTGCAGTTCTCGATAGGAGAGTGTTTTGAGCTTCCTCCACAGACTCTCTGTCAGGACTCTTGACTAGGCCACTTCAAAAATGTGCCATTACTTCCAGTCAAAGCAGAAACGTGCCGGTAAAATTCACATTATTTTACAGCCAAATCTGCGAAGCGAATGCAACTGCAGCTGTCTCAGCTGAGTAACTGTGGGATTTACATTTCCTACATTTACAAATACACAAACCTGAGTTGAATCTGTTTCGATCACAAAATTACAGCAAACAGAAATAGATGAAAATACAAGTAATGACTTTTTTTTCTCTCTCTCTCTGTCTTTCAGCAGGTGGATGCAACTCAAAACCAGGCCTTGCAGGCTGGCAATAGTAAAGTCGGGTGGAAAAGTGAGAAGGAGGAAGGAATGGAGATTGGAGTGACAGACCAAGCATCAGGTAGGAAGTTTCTTCCTCCCCTCGCTCCCCGCTCTCCTTCTGTTTTAGCTCATGTGAAAAAGCTTTTCAAATTATGATGTGGATTGACGTGCAGCAGCTGTCCCCTCTCCCGGGTCCTGTCCGTCACCCCGCCGGTCACCGCTGACAGCACTATGATGGATTAGGAATTGTCATCCAGGACGCTTGTCACTTGTTTACAAGGCGGCCATCCCTCATCTCTCAGCACAGGCCTTATAATCTGTCCGCTACGCGCCGCCTCCTCCCCCCCCTCTGCCAGACATGCTATACAAGACAACACCACACATTACATCAGCATCGTTCCCTGCATCCGGCACTGCCTGCACCTTTAATACATTAATATATGTGTTGTATTCACCAATCTCCCAGAAGTGGAGGCAACGTCTTCCTCTGCCAGCCTCCGCCGCCGAGAACTGACGCTTGATTTTTGATTTTTGATTTTTTTTCCTTAAACTGTTAAACAATGGCTGAAAAACCTGCTGCACAGATATGTGTCATTATGAGCCCTGCTTTATCTCTGTCGATGGCGAATAGCCGCAAGTTGTTTTTTTTTTCTGTGGAATCTCAGACATTGCGTTTCTTGCATAAATTGCGTGAATAATGACACAGGTACTGAAACGTTGCACCTTCAAAAATGTTGCTATTAAATGATGAAACGTGATCTGACCTGGGCGTTTATTTACATTGGTTCCGGTTGAGTTTGAAATTTCTGCTGCCTGTACACATCACACAGGACAAAGCGACACATAAAAATCACCGAAACTGAACGGCATTGATATACTTACTTTAAAAATGTTTTTTCTTCTCACTTTTATTGACTATTATTATTATTATTATTCTATTTGTTTAAATGCTGCCTCATACTTTCTGACTTTAGTTGTTTTTTTGTTTTTTTTGCAGAGGTGTCACAGCAGGGCTGCTTGATGGACGGTTCATCCCGTCTTCCTCTTGACAGAAACGTGTCCATGTCACGCTTGTTACGCTCGATTAAGTAGCAAATTTGACGATAGGCTAATTGGAAAGACCAATATGCCAAAAGAACATTTCAATAAGTTATTTTGACTTATGTTAAAATGATTGAAAAAGGATTTGATTTTACGATATGAAAGAATAAATAAACTATCCTCATCTTCCCTTCTGAGGCCTCCGTAGTGCTTCTCCGTTTGAAGCATTTCCAGGTAGGAATAGAACCATCAACCTGCTGGAGAGACTGGAATATATTCTTCCTCTGGGTTGAATGAGCAGCGTGTCGCTGAGAAGAAGGATATCTGGCATTCCTCTCTTGTCCTCTTCCTGCAGGACCCAGTTTTAATGAAGCAAAAATAATTCAATCAAATGTGTCATCATTATTCAGAAGCATTCAGGATAATGTGCAAGGCCTCAGACTAAAGGAAAAAAGAGGAGTTAAACTTACTGCTTTCATTTTTGTCTTTGGTTTGTGGGCAAATCTTGGTTCATGGTATTATTTATACCAAGGTTTTAAGCATCGTACCATTCATACCAGTTTAAAACCCTTTTAGCGAGAAGATGGAGTCAAGAAGTGTTGCATTGTACCGCCCCTCCTCACCCGTTGCTGCTCCCCGCCGCCTGAAAAAAGTTCATACTAGAACTTAAATTCACTGCATCCATCCACATGTCCGTCGTCTGTACCTGCTTATTGCAGGGGAGCTGCTGTCAATCTCCAGCGGTCATTGGACAAGAGGCAGGGGACATCCCGGACAGGCCCCCAACCCATCAAAGGACAACATAGAGATACAGAACAAAGAGCCATGCACGCACACTCACACTTTTACGCCTCACAGCAATTTGGAGTCATGTTTTTGGACAGTAGGAGTAAGCCGGAATGCCTAGAGTAACTAGTACCTGGAGAGAATCCACGCATGCAGGATGAGAACATGCCAACATGCCTGGGATTTGATCTCAGAACCTTCTTGCGACTGGGAAACATTGCTTGCTACTGTTCTAATGCGCAACACTATACAGGTGTTTGGTTCATCTTTATTTTGTCCAATTAAGGTAAACGATGTATTAAAAATTGCTGTAATTGCACGTAACGTTTAGGTTTTGAGTATTCCATATGATTTGGAAGTAGTAGAAATAATTGTTACTGACAAGATCAATGGATCATGTGATAGGCAGAACCGCATCATTTCATAAGGAGTCTTCTTTTGGCCCACACCTGCTGCTGCTGCTGCTGCTGCTGGTGCAGGAAGGCGTGACATTGCGCTCCCTCTGCTGTCTTTGGCCAAACTGGATGTTGAGCAAACCCCAGCTTGTCTTTCCTTTTCCAGCTCGCGCTCAGCCCTGGCAGCTGTGCTCACTCCGAAAGGATGAGTGGATGCCATCTACCCTTCACTGCCGAGGCCCTCCAAGTGCTCCCAGTGTGGCCCTTGAGAGGAGCCATAATCTTCTCCTGTCTGCCTTATGGTCCCCCTCTGCGGATTCCTAGACTGCAGGCCTGGGAGCGGGGGGCAGCCCGCCGTATCCTGCTATGAGCATATTGTCATTAAATTAAAAATTTCCGAACACTCCCTTGCTTGTGGCATAACTGCCGCCACGAGAGCGATCATAATTGGCTCTGAAAGCATGCGTAATTGCCTTCAGCTGGCGCTCTTTTACAGTTGACATTGTTGAGGCGGCGGCGGCGGCGGAGCGATCGGGCAAAGTGAGTCTGCAGCTTGTTTCACGACGGCGGTCGTAATTTAAATATGGTACGTGTGAGTGGAAGATTACAATAAAGCTCCTAGATTATCACCTGACAGGGGAGCCATCGAGTCGACAATCTGCCGCCGTGTTCCGGGGAGCGGACCGCGGCGAACGGGCCACGCGAGGACGGCGATGGGGGGCTGGGTGGAGGGTTGGATAGGGGGTGGGGGGTCGACGTGAGCTCTCGCTGACGCGGAGCAGTGCCGGATCGCCCATCGAGCCTCCCTCTCTCGTTCCACTTGTGTGTCAGACACACTCCCCTCCGCTGCTTTAAATACGCCGCTTCCCCTTTAAGAGCTAGCAGATGGCTACACTGAGGTTGCATTTTCATTAATATTTTTATTGCCCTTTTTATACGGGCAACATGAAACCCCCTTCCATCCACCGCCAGTCTGTCTTTTTATGGCCTAAAATTGAAAGTTTGCTGTTGACGGTTTTCGCTTCACCTGTAGGGCATCGTTTGGCGTCGTTGCGTCGGCTCTCCTTTTGAGTCAACTCGCGTATTGAAGTTTTCATTTCTCTAAAAGTTCCTCGTGCCCCCCTGCTCCCCCCTTTTTGTCTTTTTCCATGCTGCGCTTTCACTTCCTCGTTCTTATAGACGGCAGGAAGGGAAGTGTTGTTTTACAAATATATTTCAAAATCCCAGACTGCGAGTGTAGGCACATTACTGGAAAACTGATGCGCACGTTGGGAAAGACGCAGCATTCACGCTCCCTCTCCTCTGCAGACAATCTGGGCTGCTGCTGTTGCTGAGACGAATAAAAAAAAAAAAGGACAAAAAAAAAAAGAAAAACTTGCAAGCTCCTCTTTAATCTACTTCTCCTTTTGCCATTATCTTATATTTGGGTATAAACACACACACGGTGCAACCCGATAATATGCAATTAAAAACAAAGATCATTAAAAAGTTATTGGTGTCTGCCTAATTACTATAACTTTACCTCCCTTATAATGAGCGTGCATGGGTATTGATTGGAGGCAAATCTCCCTTTCCTCCTGGAAAAAAGCAGGTAGTTACTTTGTGTTAAATCATTAATATAGTAATGATTTTTCAAGAACACTCTCAATTAAGACCAAAGCAGAAAATGGCTCAGGGGAGTTGAGGCTCACGCTCTTAAAAGTGTGATGCTCCAAATATATCTTCTCCTCCTTTTTCGCCATATGGATAGGACCCGGCCGTGTTCCTGAATAATTTAAAAGGAGCTGGTTGATTAGAACGAGTGTAAATGTGTTTGAAAGTTACAGGTCTGCAACTTCAAGGTGCATAACCAATACAGTGACGTGCCAATAATAAGCTCTGATAACACCTGCTGGATAATGAATCTGTAAAACAGATTAAAAGTGATTAAAAGATAAAAAAAAATAAAATAAAAGGAATTTCATTAATGCAGGTGCGATAAAATTGCTGGAGGTTGTACCGTGATTGTGTAAATTAGGTGTATTAGTGAGCACTGTGCCAGAACCTACAGAATATTACGTTAACTTGACACAGTCTGGTAAAAACCGTCCCGGTGTTTTACGCTTTTGCTTCCTCGGACCATCGGCTGTTGAGAAACGATTGCTGGCTGGAGGCACGAACTCTGTTGGATTTTACTTTGGTCTTTTGGCCGTGATCTATGTGATGCAGCAGCAGCTTCATTGTGAAGAAAGCTAAGCTATGAATTTTGCTGGAAATTGAGAGAGCTTCTAACAGCCAACATCCACGAACGAGAGGGACATCGACGTCTTTACCAGCGTTAAAATATCCCGTCTCTTGCTCTGACTGTAATCTCTTCGAAACTTGAGCTGCCCCTACAGACAGCAGCAACCGCTACGGCTGCCATTATTCTGATTTTGAAGTGACTCATTGATAAGTCATTGCTTATCAGAGAGTTTAATCTTGAACAAGGCTTGAAGGTAGTATTGGTACTTTGAGTGACCAGTGTGACTAGAAGTCACACTGTCGCCATCGTCTATTTACTTTTAAGTTGCTGAATGTCTGCCATGTTGCATGTTGTACGTGGTTTGGCAGTAGGTGAGGTGTTGGAAGAAATTATTTAAATCTCTTCTTAAAACACTTTTATTTTAACAAATCGAATGTTTGAACAGACTAAATGTGCATTCAGACGTCCATTGCCGTAGCTTTCATAACTTAAAAAATTCAGGATATTCTGCAGAACAAAACATCTGTTGTCTGGATCCTGCAGCTTTCTGATTGTCACTGGAGTGAATTTCCTGCAGACCTTCTAACGCTTGTGCCGTGATTATTTGGCAGTCGCGATCTGAGCTGACACTTTGTACCTACAAAAGGCTAATTGTGAACAACTTTATCATTCAGGATAAATAAAAAATAAAAAAAATGGATTTGGACATCCCTAATACCAACAAATACAGTATGAACTGAAATTCCCTGGATTTTCCGTCTGAACATTTCAGCCTGAAGGATGTTAGTATTGCTAACGTATTTGTCTGTTGGGTAATTTCAAAATGATCAAACTGTATCCTTTCATTATTTTTTCCTCTTAAATGTTTGTCCACCAGCATAAAGCATAAAGAAAGAACTGAAATAATGTAATAATAAGAAGAAGAAGAAGAAGAATATTGAGCCGTTCCAATATTTGGTCTTGGTTTTCTGGTTTGTATATGTTATTCCAATTTCTCTTTGTGATTCAAATGTTTGGTTTTTTTTGTCCACAACAATCTCCAGAACCTCCTCCGCGAGGCGTGCGGGGGCCTCCCCCTGCCCCCCCTTTCTCCCCCCCGCACTCGATTCTCTCCGAAATGCTCCAACAATTGCATAATTTGTTCGTCCATTATCTCAACACCTGCAAGAAAATCTGTCTCAATTTTCCCCTCTGCTTCTGATCATGTTTCCCTCTCTTCTTCCTCCTGTGGCCCCACTGAGACGCTGATGCGGCTCCAAGCAGCTTCTGTCCCCGTTGGACACGGCCGCCCCAACATGCATTGTCTCCATGCCAAGAGCCCGCGCCAGTTCAAGCCCCTGTACCACCGAGCACTTGTGCTAACCCTGCCTTTTGTTTTCGTTGCCACTCTTTTTGAGGCCCCTGTGCCAAACACACACAGGACTCAAGTAGCGATGCACAATCAACGCAACACACTCTCTCTCCCCTCTTTCTTTCAGTAAGGCCAATAATATTCTCTTAGTTGGTGAGCAGACGGGGCCAAGAACAAAGAGACCTTTGGCTCTGGCCAATGATTTGTTATAGTCTCCATAACCACGCTTTATGGCCGCTCTCTTTTGAAATGCTTGACATTTTGCTCTGTATTCCTGAGACATAGTCATGGGTACAGTGCGTCATCTTTGTTAGACTTGATCGCACGCAAAGAGCTACCTCGGTTTAATGTCATTGCCTTGGTGACCAGCAGGTGTTTGGCAACAACAGAGAAACGGACAATGTGTCAAGGGAACGCGCGGAGAGTTGATATAAATCTCGAGCCTTCGATCTCGACTCGCGAGGTAATTTATTCATAAACGCTTATGAGAAGCTTGGGAGCGTCACTTTCTCACACTTTGCTACAGCGAGTGATAAATGGGAAGTATGCTTCGAAGAAGGTGGAACAAGCGAGCTCGAACCACACAGTATGGTCAGTATGGTCATTCTGGATGTTTTGGTTTGTCGCATACCTTTCAGGGCATTTTGAAGTTCCACTTACCTTTTTTGGGATGGTAGAAACTGGTTTTTGTACTATGTGAATGATTGGGATGTAGTCTATATGAAAATGATTGACTTCATCCATGCATGTTGGGTCGGGTTGACTTAAAACGGGCCGCTTCGTTTGTAATCAGGCAAACAGAGAGGCACAGTTATGGTGTGAAAACTAATGAGCTTCACCTGTTGTTGTAAAGGCGAAGCTGTGGTGAAACTACAGTTTTCGAGCTGCAAGTGGCACGACTGTGAACTCACTATCTGAGCGCTGAGCCTAACTAAAACCATTTCCCTTCAAGAAATGACTCCTGTGGCCATCTTTTTGTGGCGACTCAAGTTTCCCCGGTCTTGATTTATCCACAGAAATTGAAAAATGTGGCTGTTACAGCCCATCAGATTCATCCTTATAAAGACTCAGAACATCCTCGAGAGACACTATCCTGCAACTTCTGGGTGCATACCTGCTAAAACACACCTGAACCAAAAGGCTGAATAACTTACCTGGCGTGTGAGTAACTTCTACAAAGGCCTGGTCACAAAGTTCTCATTTGAACCCAACCAAACGTTTCAGGACCGAGGCACTGAACGATTACAGTTGCACTAAGAGCGCTGGACTAAAAAAAAAGGCACGAGACGTTAAGTTTCATTAGCTCATTTGATAAACTGCAACAAATCCAGTTGTCAACCAAACCTACAGGTCAGAAGGCATTTAAATGTGTGCATCTTTTCACAGTTTTCACAGGGCTTAAGTCCCCACAGATGGATAAAATCCATGAATACTTGAGATCTCCTCTAAAAACGTCTATTTTAATCATTCAACCACCAGGCTAACAGCTCTGGAAGAAAACTTGAGATCATTGAACCCCATTGAAAACCTCGTGGTTATTCCACCAAATGTAGATTTATAAACTCTTCCCGAGTTAAAACATTAGCATTCATGTTTCTAAATGAATATGAACTTGTTTTCTTTGCATTATTTGAGATCTGAAAGCTTCTTTTTGTGTTATTTTGACCATTTCTCATTTTCTGAAAATACTAAATATTTGCTTCGAACTAATTAGCTAATTTGCATTTTCTCTGTTTAATTCTCTGTGTGCATTTAGCATAAGCTAGCATTACGAGCCATACTTTCCACTGGTAGTAGATCACCAGTATCCTTTAAGCGTCAATGTAGCCGACCTACATTTTTTGGAAAAAGAAGAGCAGTGTAGAATTTTGTTAAGAGGGGTATATATTTTTTTTTTTGTTCACAAATGTAGCAAATCATAATATTTATGTTCAGTGTTAAAGATATCAGGATCCCAGTCTGGTCACAAATCCTGAAGAGACAAATCCAGAGCACATCACACTCCACACGCCGTCTGCATGACCTTTAGCTGTGATCGCTGCGTTTTGCTGCGTCTCCCTTCCCGCTTTGAGCTCCGTCTTCCCTGCTTCCATCGCTAGATAAATCCAACCGGGGGGGATTTTTTTTTTTTTTTGTTGGTCTCGGAAGCCCGTGAACGTTTTCGCCTCGCCGCGGTTGTTATTTATCGGCCGCTGACACGGCTCGAATTCCGGGCCAAAGCGAAACTCATATTCTTATCAAAGGCATAAAATTCCTATCACTTTAGATGTCACAGCACAGACAGGAAAATGAAGCAGGTACTCATAAAGCCGGCGGGCGCAATAAATCAGCCGGAGCGTCCAGAGCGAGGAGGCGCTTGATTAAATAAGGGGAATTAGGTATTTTTGCAAAAGCGGGAAATAACATTGATCTATGCTCCTGTCAGTGGCGAAGCTTGACACTGTTGTGTATTGTTTATTTTTCTTGCGTGTTTCTCAGATATCAATCTTGTCTTGACAGATTGATATGAGTGGGGCAAAATCCGGCCTACTTTGGCTGACATATTCTCCTTTGCTGGAAAGCTGAGGACAGACATGTCTGCATTTCTCACCAACTGAAGCCCTGGTCTTGTCACTTATATAGCTTTGGTCGAGTGGAATATACAGCCCTTTAGACAGTTTTCGTGGAAAGTGATATTTTATACATGTTTTTTCACTTTTGAAACACAAGGCCGACAAAATCGTCTTCTTTGATTTTGAGCCAACTGAAAGAACAATGATTGTTTTCTAAACACTTTTATAATCGCATCTTTCACACACACGGTGGAAGGTACCCGCCGATCCAAGTTCCGACTCTAGAGGTAAAAGCAGAGCCGCATATGTGACCACCGGCGTTTGTTCCTGTTTCACTGTCATCCACTGCAGCTTAAGCAGGGAGTTCGCTAACTTTTTGATGAAACACATAACTCATCCTTTTGGTTGATAGACATAAAATCTGACTTGGAAATATCTGATACTAGATTTCTACTAGACCTACAATTTCTAAGTGGAACTAAAGAGTCCACTGGTACCACCCACAGCTCGGTGGTACCAATGTTTGAGAACCAGATCAGGGAACCTTTGTGTTAGAGTGGATTGTTTGAAAGTCAATTTCAGATCACCGCTTTGCCATTAACATACATCGCCAAAGCCCCGATTACAGATCCCCTTTCACTTTCAAATCCTACAGATGGGCTTTCTGAACCCAAAGGTAACTGGACTACAACTTGCAGCATTCAGTGAAAGAGATATGCTAAACTCTGTAGCGCTACCCTCATGCAGAAGTGCTGTCCAAGTGCTTTCATTGCTTTAAATACACGCAAAAGTTATGTGACATTGTCAGAATATTTTTGACTTCAGATTCTCCTCATCAACATGTTTCTTAGCTCTGACAGACACAGTAGGACGATGCAATCTGTGCTACTCTCACCCGATTGCACAACTATAACTTTAGTCTTTTCTTTGTACTACGTCACACTCATACCGCAATTGCGCATCACCCCTTGTAGCTCATAATGGTTTCAGTTTATATGTTTACAACTTTCTCCCATTGAGAGGTGTATTATTGGTGGGTCAACTTCAATCTGGGACCTTTTAATTGACCAGGAGGTTTGATAAACGCTTACAGATCACATAATGACACGACTTCATTAGAAATCTCCTTTGAGGACAATAGTGTTGGAGGTGAGGAGTGAACCTTGTCAGTGAAACGCTGAAAAGTCTTTTGAACTTTCCACCTGAGACCCGTTGTTTCGGAAGGCCGAAAAGACGTTTCCAGTCATTTCGCCTGTCTCTCGACGTGCGGTCGTCTCACTGAGACGATGCGTGAGAACCGGATCAAATCCTCTTTCTGTTCCCAGCGAGGGACTGAAGAATAGACCAAAATCCGACTCAGAGTTGGTGGCAGGACTTGAATGATTAGTTATGAGATATTCCTCAAACAAAAATAGGCAGAAACTTTAGTCTTTAGACGTGCAAAACTGATCGAGACAGAACTGCAGCTTTCACTGAACTAAAAGATCAAATTTAGATAGTTTCGACAGAAATGTTCACAGAACAATTTTTATACATTTTGTACACGCGTGTATCTATTTTATTTAATTTTTTATGTCAAAGTTCTAGAAGTTCAGGTTTTGCAAGGTCTGGTATGTAAAACTAGCCAACATGACATGTTTTTCCTGCTACATCACTAATATCTACAGACCATCGTAATACGAATCAATGGTAATGTAACTGTTGTATTAGGTATTATATTTTGTGTGAAGGTATAACACATTTATTGATCGAGAGCTGTCCTTGTGGTCAAAACAATGCAGAATGACTTGCCCAACATAACAAACCCACACCAGCACACAGCCAAGGTATAAGAAGCCAGATCCATTTTAAATATTTCTCTCTGCAAATATTTTCTTTCTGTCACCAGTGACAACTCCCTATATTTACGGAGGCCAGTGGCGACGCAAAGGCAACATATTCCTGGTTGTTTTTCCAGCGTGTATAATTTCCATAACACGCTCCGCTATGATTTGGAGGTGTCTGGACGGCTGATGGGATCGTCAAACTCTGGAGAGTGGGGTGATGACCTTCCACCTCATCCATCACCCGGTGATGGACATGGGAAACCGGTCCCTGACAGGTTTGGAGGACAAGGCGGGGGTGGAGAGTACAAATGGGGTTAAGGGTAGGAATGAAGAGGGATGGTGGTTGCCACTGGATGAAAGAACGGAGGGGGGGGGCAGCGGGGGGCGAGGAAACTGGAGAGAAGTGTGGCCAGGATTGAGGTCAGGGATGTATGATTTGGGAATTACAAGAGCCACAGCGAGCCTGGTTAAATGTTTGTGTGGGGAGGGACAAAGATGGATTATCTGACAGTACTGGGCATCTATTAAATCTGACATATAAACAAAAGTGGGACTAAAATATTAAGTATTTGCAAGTTTCGAGTTCAGGAAAACTTGATTTGTTGCTTGTGATTTATCATAAATGTTTGATAGTAGGTGCTGCATAATTCTGATCGTTTGCGTTCAGTCCCCTTTACTTTAATATCCATAAATAAAACCCATTTTAACCAGTGGGCCAAAGAGTATGATGGAAATCAACCAACACATGGATGTCAACTTAACATGGTAGCAACTAAAAGCTACCTTATGAGAGCAGTAGACATCCACAGCTATGGCTAATAGTATCTAATCCAAAAACTTTAAAAACACCTGTCTTTTATTAAAAGGGGGGGATATTATGCAAAATCAACTTCTGTGACCTTTGTCACGTTACAATGTTACTCCTTCATCAAAAGCAAACCCAGAGTGCAGCTTTGACTCACTCACGCATGTCTGAGGAATCCTCCCTCACTTTAGCTCCTTCAGACTAGCGGCAGCAGCACTTGGAAAAACCACCCGGTGGAACTTTGAGTCTTTAGAGCTCGTCACAGAACGGTTGTGAATGGCATCATGGAGAAGTACTGCCGGGATGTCCTGAAGGCAGAAGCTTCTCAAAGAGGCAGACGCTAATTGCAAGGCATCAGGTGGGAAATAAAGTCATTTTAAGTTATTTAAAGACAGCATTTTCACAACAACTGAACAAAGTTCAGATACAAACTGAACGATAACTGGCATGATTTTCTCAGTCCGTTCTGATTAAGCCATCGAGGCCTTTAATGCATTGATTGATTTTAGTGATATTAATAAGACCTGGAATTGACTGGTATCAGCGTAAAAGTCGAAAGAAGACACGTCAGTCTGATTCACTACGGAGACAATTAAAACTGATCACTGTGGGATGAGCTAGAAAGAGGTTCTATGAAATACAATCTAAACAAATCCATTGTTGTCTCCAAATAAGAGAGTTAGTTCAATCAAAAGGCAGAGTTGGGTGCTACGCGTATGAAATTAAATATTTCTACTACACAGAATTCATATGCAATAACATGAAGAAACTGCATCAGAGTGTAAGTGCTCTGAATGTCTTTGCGGTCCAGTAAAAGTCATGAATCTGGCCCTGGAGAGCGAGTTACACGCAGAGCAAACAATAAGAAAAACATCCTGCGACCCATGAAGACACAGCAGGGATGTGCCAGTCATACCCACACGCCCAAATGTCAGGGTGAGGTAGCGACCTTTGACCCTCCCCATCTGATAAATCTTTTTTTTTTGTGGTGCATGAGTGTTGCGATCATATGTTTTCCTCCGTCTGAGCTAAATGTAGGCACGTCTAGACGCTTCTTTCTGTTTTACTGCTGCTGCTCGCTCTGCGCTGCGCGCGTCGTGTCAAAAGTTCACTTTTTTTTTTGAGGAAGTTGAACGAGACTCCTTCCCCTCTCCTGTCTGACAGCAGCTCCACGCCTGGCATAGTGAAACCAGGAACAGGCCACGGCGGAGCGGCGCCCGGTTCACTCTTACTCAGAGACCTGCTGTTTCACTTTTTCACTTTAATTTCATTGCGGAATATTTTCTCTTTTTTTTTTCCGCTGGAGCTGGTTTATCGAAGCTCATCTGCTCACCGTGACGCAAACATCACGGTCATCGTGTCTTGGGTCAGATTAGAGTTTATTCCATAAATAAGGATAAGCTATTGTGGGGACACGGAGCACAACACGGATTGACACACATGTGGAAGCTTAAAACTGGCTGATTTTGTCTTTTTGTTGTTGTTTTTTTGTTTTTTTGTTTTTTTTTCTAGTAAAAACAAGAAATATTTCTACTGATCACTACATGCGTCTGTCGTGTTTTTGTGCTCTTGCTTTTATCTTTGGATTCAAATCCGGACACACACACACACACACACACACACGCATGCGTGTGTGTGTGTGTGTGTGTGTGTGTGTGTGTATTGTGTAAAACAACAAGCTGCCCTTGCTTGTCTTCTGCTGGCCGGGGCCTCTGTGGGTTGGACAGTTTGTGAAAATGACAGGACATGCCAACAAATTGCATCATTTCTGCCTCTGTGGCCGAGGACAATGGGCCACCATATGCTGAAGTGGGGAAATGAATGGAGCTCATTTGTGCTGGCACCCCGAGCTCTCGCCCCCCCCCCCCTATGCCCCACCACTGCCCCCCCTCCTCGACCCTGCTGGGGCCCTCCGTGGCACCGGGGCCGAGGCAGACAGACAGGGTCGCTCTGTGCCACGCTGCTGGACCCCGCCGGCCGGCCGGCCGGCAGTCCGCCGCGTCCCCAAGCGCGACGCGCACGTTTCTGTGCGGCGCGACGACAAGCGAGACAAAACATAAACGTAATAAATTAAAAGTTTGTCCTGACAGAGGCAGGACTTTGATTGAAAACACTTACAGTTTTCAGACTGAACAACATCCCATGTGGGACCTTTCAGTTCCTGCGTCTAAAAGTAACTGTAAGGACAACTTTCTGTTTGTCTGTTTCTTTGTGTGCGTGTGCGTTCGTGTCCGTGTGTGTGTGTGTGTGTGTGTGTGTGTGTATGCAGGTCTGGGATGATAGCAGATGATTAAGGAGTGGCTGCTCTGTTGACATGAGATACTAATGAGGATGAAATGAGAAGGTCAGGGCTCGTCTCCAGGAGGGGGGGGGGCTCTCCTCCTCCCCCGCCGTCACCACCCGCTCTTCCCTCCCTCTTCTTCTATCCATGTACCCCCGAGTTGCCTCCTTTCCTCAGGATGGACGGCTAATCCCCCCTCTTAATCGGAGCAGGCTGGCTTGTGCACAGTAACACATCTACACACTTCCAAACAGGCCTCTACATCTTCATAATGGAGGTAATTAGTTGTTCAACAAGGCCAGCTCAGCATTATGATTAGCACCTTTCTTTTCTTTTTTTTTTCTTTCTTCTTCTTTTTTTTTTTGAGTCCACTTAAAATTTGACCACTTAGGCCCCTCTGTTGTCAGTTCATTGTGCTCGACGCAGCCAAACACAGGGGACAGCAACGGGTTTATAAAGCAGAAGCTTTAATTAATCCCGTCCCAGAAATGTCGATTAACAGTGTGTCGGACCAAAACCAGCAAGGCAACACGTCACCTACCGTCGCGTCGTCAGGACCCGTGTGAAGTCTGTTAAACGTAACTCCGAATCGTCTGTCAGCTCGACAAAAAAAAAATGATTCAAAAATCGACTGTGTAGAATTTTGAACATTAACTGAAGGCTGCATGTTTGTGAGCATAACTTTCGTTATGTTGAAAAGATAAAATGACGGAAAGGAAAATGTTGTGTTGGATTACACGAAACGATTCGTGGGTAAACTGGGATTTGCCCCTCATTCCTTGCCACCTTAAGAGAATAAGTATTTAGCAAAAAGATAAATACTTCATTACAGAAGCATTTATGGTTCTCTAGGTCTTTCTGAACCCACCAAACTCGTTTGGATTGAAACGTGTCTAAATGAGTTTAAAGTCAAGATCATTTTTGTGAAGATGTGTGTGTTATAAATGCACAATGTTACCGGCATGGTGTCGGCGTTGGCCGATACTGGCTGTAAAATTTTAGAGGGTCACTCTGTCATAACAAAAACAAAAACATATTTTATATTGGTTATTTTATGACAAACCAGTGACAACGATGCCTGCAGCACAGCACAACGTCGGCAGTCATGAACACATTTAACATCAAATATGACGCAACGTCAAAAGTGTCGCGTCATTTTCAGTCTCTTTTTCAGCATTTGGCAGCAGGCTAAGTTGTCAAAAATAATGTGGTATTTTAATTCCACAGTAGAGAAAGCCATGTAATTTCAGAAAAAAAAAATTGGTATCGGTTATCCTCCAAATGAGTTAGTATGTCGGCACACAGGATGTCGACCAAAAACCTCACAGCGTGCGTTCCTCGTCATAATACACCTGCATGAACGCGCCGAAGCTAAAGTTTCGCTTCCTTTTCCCACCATGTTTTTGCCAGTAGGTTGGGTGATGCACTTCTTACTGGAAAATATTGTTCAAGTTGAGGTTGCGATTTTTATTTTACAAGTTCAGACTCTGACTCTCATGAATCTTATTACCTTATTTACCGGTGAACAGAGGAAAGACTGCAGTCCACCACAAGAAACTACAAACTTTGGACACCTTTCTTATCGCCATTCTAATCCTACTAGACTATTTATATATATAAGTATATATAAATATGGTATGTATTGTGATGAAATGCCACCTAAGCAGCCAGTCCAGCTGTGAAATTTCCGGCCTACAAATCCTTCTGTAGTCAGCTGTTAGTGGTATCATAGGGAAGTGGAAAGGATTTGTCAACTAAGCCATGAAGTCACAGTCTTGGTGAGTTTTAGTGGACTATCAGCTTTTCAGTGAAATGAACTCTCACTGCTTCCGCATGGCGAATCCATTTTGACCATTTCATGGCTTTTGCTTTCTGAACTGGTGCGCTGCCACGTTTGAACGGGAAGAGACTGAGCACCGGCGCATAAACAAAGATCCACAGAGACGAGCACGTTTGGTGTGGGAGGACAGAGACGGTCTTGACCTCAACCGACGAATGAGAGGAGATCACAAGCTCTTGTGGATGATTGTTCAAAACCAAACGAGCAAACAAAAACTCGCTTCCAGAAATTACAGGAAGCCTCCACAGAAGATTTGAAGTTGTTTCAGCTGCAGATGGTCTGATATCATGCAAAACACTAAAGACTAAGACTTGAATGTCACTCAGTTTCATCTGTCTGTGAATGAGGGCGAGCAAATAGTCATCATTGTCTCGGAGCGACTGCAGGTGTCTTTATAACGTGTCAAAAGTAAGTAAAAAATGTCCCCAAAAAAACCCAAAAAAGCTTAGAACATGTGAGTTTAGCCAATTTCAAAAGACAATTAAATGAAAAACCTTTTTTATTATTATTATTATTATTTTCATAACACAGAACTGACATTGGAAACGTGACTTCATTTCTCTGAGATGATTTAAACCTCGACTGTCGAACCTGGCAGCTCAGAGGTTTAAACACAGGTGGGACAACGTTGACCTCAGTTGATTTTTTTTGCCTCCACAAATCACGCGGACGCATGGAGAAAATGTCTAGATACTGGTTGGAAACGGCTTTAAAAGGGTTTTTTTCCATTTAAAACAGTTCGTTGCCAACTAAGTTAAAGCTGGCCGCTGTTTCCCATCTACAGCTCAGAGCTCAGAGCTTTCTGGGTAAGAAAATTAGTGCAAAGTTTCCTTTGATGGGGAGAAACAAAACCTATAAAGCAAATATTGCTCCGGTTCTTAAATTCACACATCTGGGTGTCCCTGTTCTTGTTCAGATTCCACGTAAATATTTATTCCCTGCATAACAAAATCCTTCTGATGGAGCGAAGGTTAACGGTGTCATTAATTTGAGAGAGAAACGGCGTTGCCAGGGTTTTCTCGCTCTCCTCTTCATGCAAAGATGAAGTCATGTAATCAGAGATAACCTAGACAAAAGGCGGTGCTGACGGCTGTCCGGCGATGCAGAATAACAACTTGTCTGAGTGTAGAGGAGCTCCTAATAAAGAAGGTGTGAGGGTCTCTATCAGCACGGTGAACTGCTGACCCCAACAAGGGGAAGGAAGTACTCAGCCAGCTGCGCGTCATTTTTCATCCCTGGGACGGACCTTTAAAAGAGAGGCAGAAAGAGGCAACATGAGGGAGAGAGAGAGAGAGAGAGAGAAGGAGAGAGAGATGTATAATGGGTCAGATGAGGGGAAAAAAATACTCTTGGTCTTGTGAAGTGCAGTGAAGTGTCATATGGATGCCTCCTAAGTCGTGACCTCTGTGAATTTTAAAGACTGTTCATCTCAACTCGTTAATCAAAGGCTGATGCGTATCACGGTGACAGACCCACACACACACACACACACACACACACACACACACACACACACACACACACCACACACACACACACACACACACACACACACACACACAAGCACCCATGAGCGGCCTCAGCCAGGTACCATTTATCTTTTTTTTTTTTCCCCCTTCAACACAATAGGCTCATGGGAAGATGAAGACTCTTTAATTGCCATTCAGTTTCACTGAGGTGTAACAGGATGTATGTTTGATGCTTCCTCCTGAACACATGCTCACATGCAAACGTATTTAACAGAGCAATTTGTACAAAGAGGCAGGTTTGACTGGAGCAGAACTGCTCATGTAAATGCTGGGAAGTAAGTTCAAAAAGGAAAAACGAGCAAACACACAGCTCCGGAAAAAGAGTTAAGACGCCACTTAAGACGACCAGCTTGTCTGATTTTTACTCTCTGTATGTGTGCGTTTGGGTGAAGTGAATGTTGCTCTTTGACAACACGTTTCTGAAATTCCAAGCAAAACGTTTGGATTCAGTTGCAGAAAACGAGAAATGGTCAAAATGATAAAAAGGAGGCAGTGCTCTCGGATCTCGATTGACGGAAAGAAAACAAGTTCATATTCATTTAGAAACGACAATATTATTGTTTTAACTTGAGAAAAGTTCAGAAGTCAATATTTGGTGGAATAACCTGGAGGTTTTCAACGTTCTTTTTTTTGTTTTGTTTTGTTTTGGGGGGGTTTTTCACAGCTGCACATGCAGCAGATTTCAATTTTTATCTAATTCAGAACACGCTTCCAGAAAACTGCAAAGCTGCTGGAGCTCTGAGTGAAATCCGGGCTAAAAGCCTCCACCTGTTTCAGCATTTCATTTTGACTAATAACTGAAACAACAATAACAACAACAACAATAAAACATCAGATGTATGTCTGCTTGATGATTCTGATGGCATTTGACAAAATACAATGTTTCTTGCTTGTTCCATAATTGGCTGCTGTATCACGTTTGCGCGCGCAATGAACTTTAAACGGACATGTTGCTGAAATTGCATACTTCATTTGACTTCTGACATGGTTCTTACAAGTCAATACTCTTATTTCTTTTCTGCGGTTACTATCTTGCTTCCTTTCACAAGGATCAACTTGAGTCCTCGCTCGGCCGTATCCACTGCAGTTCCAGTTGTTTTGAGCCCTTTAATTATTGCTCTGACAGCACACGGCTAATGTTTGGCCGACGAACTCAGACAAACCCGGTCTGCCCCACCTCGAGGGCAGACGTTCGGGTCGCCGCTCACATTTTGAATGCAAGCAAAGAGAAACGGGCCAAAGTCGAAGATCGCCATGAGAAAGTGTCGCGACGTCCCGATCGACGTAAAACAGTGTGAATTTAAGGCGTCTAACTCAGCTGTATTTATGTTTGTAAGACTTAAGTGCCTCACTGTTGACTGTAAAAAAAACAAAAAAAGATTTTTCTCTTTTTTCTGAGAAAACATTTATTTTACGTTTATTTCTTTCTTTGAGACGGATACAACAGTAAACCTGCTCGGAAAAAGTTTTCCCTGCGTTGCTCCTGCGTGTCGTGTTTGCAGTGCAGAAATTAAAGGCGTCCTAAGTGGGTTGCCTACCACATGAGGACGAAACAGAGCTCCTTAAAACACGCCTCCCACAAGAAGAAGAAAAAAAAAAAGAAGAAAAAAAAATGGACTCCACCAACGACGTGCTGTTGGCATGCAATTTCTTCTCCCCACGGACGTCCGATTTCCATCTTCCCCCTGTAACAAAAGACGGAGGTCGTTGTGGAATTCATATGGAAATTAAAATTGATTTTTTTTTTTTTTTTTTTTTTTTTTTTATAGCAGCAAATAAAATATGCTTAGTCACAGGAAACGACAATTTCCGCTTTCACCCACGAAATGAGGCCGCGGGGCTCCGGACGACGAACCGTGCGGCGCTGAAATATGAGCGCGCTTCGTGAAGGCGCCCGCGGATGAAAGCCTCGTTTCGGCCCGCCGTGATCGCTCTCGCTCGCTCTCTGTGTGATCAGGAGCGAGGGGCGAGGGAGGGAGCGAGGAAGAGGGAGAGGAAAGGAGAGAGGGAGGGAGGAAAAATGAGCCTGCCAGTGGTTAATTGAGCATAGAGATTCCTAATGTGTCAGGCGGTGGCCTCGCAGATGAAGGATGGCACTTTTTTACGATGCATCTTCCTTTGTTTCCTCTTCAGGCCTAATGAAGTCGGTCCTCCAGTCGCCACCTGGGCCGGACGTTCAGGCACCACAGACACGCTGACCCCCCCCAACCCTCCGCCCCTCGACACACACACACACACACACACACACACACACACACACACACACAAGGACGCAAAAACCACCCCATCTTCCCTTCATTCACAAAGTCTGATGGCGATTCAACATCTTCAACACTCCCCTGCCGCTTCCTCGGCCAGGCCGGAGATAAACACACACACACACACACACACACACACACACACACACACACACACACCATGACACACGGGCTTGACCAGAGGCTTTGCTCAAACACTCACTGTATTTAAACGAGTGTGCAGGCGCATAGAGTACAACGCAGGTTATTAGCTGGGAGATTGTGATAAACTCGCGCTCCAGACTGATATTCATTATATAAACCGCAGACCTGTTTATTTTTACAGTCTCAAAACAGCAAGCATCCATTATCCGAGGTTTTCTCTCTTTTTTTTTTTTCCTTTTTTTTTTTTTTTTTTTTGTTTGTTTTTTGTTGTTTTATTTTTGGGAGGCGGGGCGGTCTTTTCATACATGCCTTTAGGTCACCCACTAATGAGCTTAACACTGAGGAAACGTGGAAGCGATTAGACGAGGTTTGGCTGTTTCAAAAACACAAAAACACACACACAAAAAAAACAGGGCAATGATATCGCGCCTTATGATCTTATATCGGCCACAACGACAAAAAGGAAGGGAGACGAGTGATGGAGTCTGAGGAGTACCGTCCTTCTCAAAGAGAATGACTTCACTTGGTTTAAATGTTATTTTGTCGGGGGGTTTTTGTTTTTGCAGGGGGGAGGGGTTTTCAGCTCCCCATTTCCCTTCTTCTCCTCGTTGTCTCTTTAGCAGGCCGGCCTCAAAAACTCCTTTAATACCCCTTTCCCTTTGCTGCAGCCACTCGGGCTAAGTAGTTTCTGGTCACCCAAACATGTTCAAGGTGCTCCGTGACCATATGTTTACTCGCTGGGGAGAAGAAGAGCGAGAAGGCTGGACTCTCTGACCTTCACCCGGGTTGAGCAATGAATACTCCAGGCTCCTCTGGCTTGGGTTCATGCCAGGCGAACACAGCAGACAGGCATCCCGGGCCCAACAACAGGATCCCCGGCAAGAACGTAATGACACCCGATTGGCGGAAGCTGAGAGTGTGGAGGGAGAAAATGTTTCAACTTTTTTAGCTTGCAGTTAGCCCAGACAATTAGCCGGCTAACAGCGGCTTGAGCTAGAGGGTCACTTTAAAGGACAGAAAGTCAAGGAATGGCGGTATGCACAAGCAGCATGCTCGACTGCATCGCGGGCGTTGATATTTTTGTTTTAAGGTGCGCTGAATGGGGTGTTTACTTTGGGTAATCTCACCCCAACAGGGGGATCAGAACAAAAATAAGCGGGAACGGGGTGCAATGTGACATGTTTAGACCATAAATTACAATTGGATGAAATTAATTGTGAGACTTGCTCTATTTCTTGTGATCACTTAACTCCATCATTTATGAAAACACGGAACAGATAATAAAGTACTACGTAACAGGACATGGGTACAAAATGGTACAGAATGTGCTATGAATCGACAAAAGGATGAGCTAAACTAAAGCCGAGCAATATTAGCTAGCTCTGCAATAATCCGTTACGCAGTTTCAGCAGCAATTGGAAGACGTCGACACAGTTCAAAGGTCAAACAAGCTAACAATGCTACACATGCTAATCTTTTGTTTGTGTGTAAATCATGGAATATCGTGAAATCACAGAATGAAAGCCTCACATTAGCACCTGGATTCACTCATTCTTTCAACATCAGCTCACATTTCAGTTTCTCAAGGGAAACTGTCTCTCGTAAAGTTTATGTTCTACACGAAACTCCGTCCTCAAGCCTTTCAAATAAACCCAAATCCGACTTCCATTTTTATTTTTTTTTTCTTGTTTCATTCTATGAAATCATTTCCTTATTTACCCCCAGAAACGCATATTTTTAGACGCCCGGCAGTAGAGAGACCTCAAACAGTGGCGACGCTTCCCTGTTTTAGTTCTCTTGGTTTTTACAACTGCATAGTGCCACTATGATAAGAAAATCAGAAGGTTTTTGTTTCGCATCCTAGCCTAGTGTTTACAAATTGTGTTCGCGATAATAAATCAGGTAAGGTCGTCTTTGAGTCTCAGTCTGGACTTGAGGTACATCTGGAGAGCTTGTTCTCCAGGAGTCACTTTAGCTGTGTGACAGACCGAGCTTTGTCTAAAACTAGAAATAAAAGTGTCTAAATCGGAGCAGCAAATAGAGATCTCATTGGCCCTTGTCCAAACTGGGCCTACGCAGAACTTCGAACATTAAAATCAGGTTGCTTGCTCATGGGGAAGTAAAATAACGGCCATTATTACACAGCATTATTTTACTTTCAAATGAATCCTATGGAAAAAATTCAATGACTTTTGATCGGGTCTACAAAATGCCAACCTCTGACCCAGTGTTCAGCACTCAACTTCAACCCCAACAAATAAGAAATTTCACACTATAGAAATAACCCATTTGTTTTGTGTTTTGTTTTTCGTGTGTGTGTGTGTGTGTGTGTGTGTGAGTGTGTGTGCGTGTGTGTGTGCGCGGTGGTTGCGTAGCCTCTCCTAGCGCCTTGAATTATACAATCCCCATGGGTACTGAATAAGCAACAGATTAAACCTGCGCTGATAACTGAAAATGTCAGCGTCGTCGAGTCAACGGGGGGATCTTCAAGGGAGGGAAAGAGGGCTGGAGGAAAATGCCATTACTCTCCAGATAATTTAAACATGTGTTGGCATTTATCTTGGTGGTCCATGTCCGAGCACTAATGACAAACTCTTGTTATTAGTGCACTGAATCAAAGCCAAGCGCGTATGCCCACCCAAAACTGTAATCCCTTAATGTTTCCCACTCTCTAATTTGGAATTACAAAAACCTACGCCAGATTCATAGGTGCAGTAACTCTTCAAAGCGCCGTAAATACAGAGCAACAAAACAAATATTTGACCTTGTTTGGTGTGTTTTCTTATTTGGAGCTCTCCTTTCACCGCCGAGCTCTATTTTCGTGGGAAGATGAAATATTTCTGCTTAAAGACACCCTATGAAATGACTCCAGTCGCTGCGCGTACACGCGCACGCTCCCCTGATTTCGGATGGATAGATAGTTCGGAAGAGAAGGAGGGAGAAGGGAGGTTTGTGTGTGTGTGTGTGTGTGTGTGTGTGTGTGTGTGTGTGTGTGTGTGTGTGTGTGTGTGTGTGTGTGTGGTGGGGGGTGAAATATATAATCTCCTGAAAAGAATGAGGCCCTCTGGGATTTTCTCAAAGTGGCCCCTCTCTGGCCTAGGGTAGGGGGAAATTGGGTGAGTGCTGGTGGTGTGTTGGAGGGGGGCAGCCGGCGGGGAGGGGGTGCGTTAAAACATGGCCACTCCACACTGTAACTTGAGCCAGAAGGGGGCCAATCTGTCAAATAATTAGCTGTTGCCCGGCACAAAGGTTTTATTTGCAGGAATTTCATCGAGGCAGGATTGAATAATATGTCTGTGTGTTGCGCGGGGGTCATGGGAACATCATCTCTTACTGGTGGGCCATAAAAGACGGCTAAATGATAATGAGAAAAGGCTCCGGTAATTCAATTCCTCAAGCGTCGGTTTCCATCTCCCCCTCCACTCCCCCCTCCTCCCACTTCCCCACTCTCTCTCTCTCTCTCTCTGTCTTTTTGTCCTTTCTCTCCTTCTTTTCTTTCCTTCCTTTCTTTCTTTCTTTCTTTCTGGGCAGCTAATTGCCAAACTTTGTGTTGATGTTGAAGTGGTCTGATTCGGTGTGCATGAAAACACACGCTTATTTTCACATGCAGCAACAGAAACAGGACGTTTACGTGGAATCAGACTTCCTCCTTTGAATTCGTAGTGTTTTGGCGACAGAAGCTTGATGGAGCGTCAGTCGCGTAGGCCTTTGCGGAATTAGAAATTAGACAGAATTAAAGAAAAGTAAAGGAATAAAAACGCTTAATTCGCTCTGAAAATAGATTTAAATAACTTAGCGTATCGATCCGCCGCCTATGGAGAGCAGAACGTATAGTCAAGGATGGACAGATCTCCGCCTAAACCCACTGGCTAAGTTATCTTTTCTTTTTTTTTTGTACACTGACCTTTAACCTCTAAAAGCAACCAACCAGGAAGTGGCTAGTGTTAAAAGGGATTGATTGGTTCATGGCCCGTGGATGATTGTTTATATCATTCCATACTGGAGGTTTGACCCCTGCTGACCCTCCGAGGACCAATCCTCTGAGAGCCATGACCTGCGTCCATTTGCAACGGCGCTAATTACCTTTGACGGCTTTCGTTTTGCATCAGGGCAGTAAAACGAAGCCCCTGCAGTGGCCTGATTGAAGCAAGCCGCCCGCCCGGCCGCTCCACGTCATGCTCTCCCCCCCCCCGCCCCCCCTCACCCCACCCACTCCTCCACCCGACCCCCCCACCCCCTGCATGTCAAACACATTAAACTTAATGTACCAGCAAATCTCGCTCAATTATTTGTATGTCGCAGAGGTTGCGCGCACATGTGTGTTTACGTGGTGGCCCTTTTTTTTTTTTTTTCAAACGACGCTCGTGTGTATGTTCAGCCTATCTGAGCACGCTCAAGCATGCTGGTGTTTACATGTGAGGGGGCAGAGAGAGAGAGAGAGAGAAAGGGGGGAGACATGAGTTTGCCATTTTGAGGCGACAGGAGGTCCGTGCGGGGCCCCCCGGACCCCGCACGTCCCGCAGCGCGCCGGCAAGCGGCGGGATGGATGAGGAAAGTTGCTTTTAAGTAAAATAATTGGATTATTGCATTGTGTGATCTCGCTAATTATAATGAAAAACAAGGTTACTATTTTCCAATTATTATTCTATGCCGATTCTGTTCCTCTCTAATAAAGAGGGGCACTGATGCAAAACAAAATGCCACAACTTCATTTCCTGCCTGTGCCTTAGAGCTATTCAGAGATGAGGAACGAGCGACCCCCCCCCCTCAACCCCTCCCCCAACCCCCACTCGCAAAATTTCACTTTTTTATTTCCCAAACATTTATATAGGACACATACAGATACTATCTGTTGCCATGTGCAGTTTTTTGCTAATCAAATTTTGACGCAACACACAAATAGTTCTGCACTCCTGAGAACGATGTCTTGCTGAAGGTTTATCAGCAGCCGACGTCTTCCCTGTGGTGGATAACTTTCTTGGCGTCTAAATTCACATTAGTTGGTCTCAGAGAATGAGGCTCGCAACGCCGTCTTCCACTGCGCCACACCAGTTTGTGCTGGGAACCTGTGAGCCCCAGTCATCTCAGCGATGCATGGTTATTTACACAGGAATCAGAGGTCGGAGGCGGCGCATCACCAACGATCTTTCTGTGGGAAACGCGTGCTGAGAGTGGAGCACGTAAAGCGGAGGTAGGCAGGTATCCTTTCACATTAGTGTCACGATTGTTAAGGACGGAGATTAACTGAGATTTTCTAAAAATGTACTTGAAAATAAACTCTGAGTAGGATAATTATTGGTATTAGCTGGCAGTTATTACTACCGTCATTGCAGGTGAAGTGTACATTTAAAGACAAGCATTGTGTTACGCGTTACTTTAAGGTTTTGTTTTTCCCTCGTGGCCTTTATTCAACAGTAGCTGGATGACAAAAAAAAAAAAAAAAAATTTAAAGTAGAGAACGACGTGCAACAAATGATCCGGGGCCACGAATTGACTGCACGCCTAATTCTGCGTTACCAAACTGATTTTATTCACTTTGGACATCATGTCGATATGTAAAGTGCAGCATTGACAATTCAAAACACCAAGCAAACAAAGAAAAGCAATGTTGAACCTTCAATGTTCAGACAGCAGCTCTGACCAGCATGTGCTTTACTTGCCACCGTTGGTGGTTTACCGCTTATATCTCAGTTTTCATGTGAATAAAAAGTCGTGACTTGTGTGTAAATGACTGCCCAAAGCAAATGTGAGAGTAAAATCACCTGCAGATAAATGACTGTGCTGTTTTTCAAGTCGGAGTTGTTTCAAAGTATAAAAGTCCACTTTGTTATGGAGCTTTACTCTCCGGGACCAAGACATATAAGATGTCGAGAAACTTACAGTAGAGAAGATAAGATAGAGTGTCTTTAGCATTTAACAGAGCCTCATTTCAGCAATAAGTTTCCCTTTAAATAACTGTCTCTTAGATTTCTCTAGGTCAGGTTTAGTTAATTCCCTTTATTTTAGTTTTTTTTGCTGTCCTTGGTCACTGCGCATAGAAAGTACCACCAGTACTCCATCACTCCGCTTGAGACAAATCATTGCATCAAATCTCCTTCCCTCTCTGCGTCCCCGGTCCTGCTCCCTCCACATGCACCGACACACACGCTCGCGCCGTTCACCCTCAGTCGTTCATGCCTCTCCGCTCTCGCCCTTGTCAGTCTCCCCACCAAATTCCCCGGATCACAGAACATCTGACAGTATTTCATCTTGGATTTTGAGGATAAGCGAGGGGATTTCGGTTCAAGCTCAGAGCTTAGCATGAAAACGCAGCTCAGTGACGAAATCCAGCAGGTTTTACACACAAAATGGGGGGTGGTGGGTGCCACCTCTTCAACCCACTCCTTCCCCAATCTCTTTTTTTTCCCCCTTTCCTCCAGTATCATTCCCCAGTGTGCTTCCTCTCTCTCTCTCTTTCTCTCTCTGTGCCATGTTTACAAGGTGTTGTTAAATTTAGCTCTGACTGTTTGTCTTAACCCAGCACTGATATAACTAAATAGAGCCAAATATGCAAAACAGCTATTTTATTATGGAATCCGAAAACAAATAAATTGTGTTTTATAAAAAAAAAAACATATTTCATTTCTGTTAAATGCGATAAAATTGTGCATCAAATGATGTTTTCATTAACATTTGTCGAGCAAAAAGTATTTGCCCTCTCAAAGATTTCCTGTTTTTTTTTTTTTTTTTTTTAACTTCATTATTCAAATTATTAAGCAAAGTTTCATATCATGTGAGAATGATCTGGGGGGGCTATTTTTAACGACGATTTGTGTATGGAGGATTTTTTTTTTTTTTTAAGTCAAGCCACATCATTTTAGCTAGATTTTCTTCAGGACTTTGACTAGGCCACTCAAAGGAAATATATCTATCACTTAGATGTGGACTTGCTGGAATCATTACATAACCTAAATGCATTCAAGGACATAACCTTCTTTTTCACGGTACGCGAACACAAAGCAGCGAATTTTGAAGCAGAGATAAAATCACATGTATGCTTTAACATTTTTATAATCAAAAATTAGTCAGTGTGGCATTCACTGACTAATTTATTCTTACATCTAGTAAGAATAAATCATCTAGTTAAATCTGGTGGTTATAATATGGAAAAACATAAAACGAACCCTTTGAATAAAGATTCGATTAAAAAATAAGGCATTGAAAAATGAGCTTTATCAAGGTGACAAAGTTGGGGTGGGCAATATGGACTGAAGGTTTTATCATAATTTTTTGTGGAGTGATTGTGAACATGAGAAATGTGACAATAAAGACTATTTACAGCTTTTTTTAGACTCATATCAGTAAGCAGATCGAGGTGACTGCATTTAGCCACATTTTTACATTTATTGATCCGTTCAATAAACAAACGGTAAAAAAAAAAATTGTAAAACACAACAACCCCGGACATGGAAATCTTGTACTTCTACAAAATTATCTCCTGTAACCAAAATCTCAAGCTGCAGCCTGAGTTCGTAGCCTTACTTGCCAGAATAAATGTCTAAAATCCTTGAAGTTTCCTAGCATTAGCATGTTTGATCATAATAGCCCTGGAGTGCTTTTCTTGCACATTTTGCTCCACCTTACATGTAGCCTCTAATAACAGGTGAACTGTGCGGACCCCTGTATCCCTCCACCCTACATACACACCTCGCATAAACATCTCCAGCCCAGGTTAACCCTGGAAATAAAAGCAATACATGGAGAACCTGAGGAGAATCTCGAATGCCAGTTGCTGGTGGGAAAGATGGATTGCCTGAATTCTCCACCAATCACCAAACAACACATTGGCTGCAGCATTGATTGATGAAGTATTTAAGTCGTCAATCTCACATCACCTGCTTTTCTTTTCTCTCTTGCAGCCAAACAGCTGCAGGAAAGCGATGCTGTGTCTGCACATCGGACAGACCCCGACCTACGGGAAAAACAATGCGAGGGAGCTGCGGCTCGGCTGCCTTCCTGACATCGGAGGTCAAACGGAGACGCCATACGCGCCTTCAACGCTGTTCATCCACAACCACCTGTTTACAAGTCACACACAGATCACGGCGCAAGATGGAGACAATGGATTTGGCAAGTCTCTGGTAATGCCTACACTGCTTAGACTTATGAGTGACGCCTCAGAGTGACGCCCAAAGTAACATCATCACTCACCTTTGACCTTATTCAGAGATCTCTTTGTAGTGTGTGATGCATTCAATAGCGTAATCATGCTCGACGGAGGAAAGACCATCATCGACGGAAATGCTCGTACAGGCCAGGAGGAACCGTCCCACCTGCAGGGGTTTGCGTTGACAAGAGTCTCGGAGGGGAAAACGCACAGCCGGTGACTTCTTGGAGTTATTCCGAAGAGGCCATTGATCCGCCGGTAAACCTATTCTCCTGCATCAGTTCAGAAGCAAGCCCTCGGAGAATAGAACCCCCACCTCCACCTCCACCACTACCAACCCCGCCCTGCCCCATTGTTTCCCTCCACTAATATGATACCCCCTCAAGGTTCTCCACAGACCTCATTCCTAATCAATGCATGGTGGTTGGTGGGATCATCCTGTCTCTGCAAATTAATGACTTCACTTTTTTCTGTGGTTTCATGCCATTGATTTGTTTTATTAGCTCATTGATCTCCAAGAAACACCCACCCCACCTCCACCCCTCCACCCTTCTCCTCCTTACACAGCAGCACCTCCCTCCAACAGCTCCTTATTTGCTTACCAATTTGAGAGCTGATGGCAACAACCAACAACATCACCGGATCGCTTTAAAGACAAATACGTTCCATTGTTCTGCTCCACACTTTGCCTTCGCAATAAGTCAGACGAGAATGCAGCGTTTCGCGTCGCCCCGAAATCTGACCATCCCGGTTCCGGCGATCGGGTTTTGTGAGTTTAACACAACTCCCATGGTCTAAATCACTTTGACGTTCATCTGGTCAGGGCTCGCTGGTCTTATTAACAGCCATATCTGACTCGCTCCACTATAATTCCCTTTGAGATCCGAACAAAAGGATAGGAAGTGCTTTCCTCAGACAAGTCAGACTTCACTTCACAGGAGGAATTACAGCTTTTCATTTTCTGCCACTGGAGCGTTGTAGCGAGCTACGCTTCTGGCACAGCGACGGCCTTTCTTTCCTGTTTATGACTTAAGCCACGCACAAAGAGCCGATTCACGGCGATCACGTCTCGGCAACAGTGATGTCAAGTCACTGCTGAGGTTCAAAATCAACGTGATCGGATATATCAAAGGAGACGCGGCGCATTCGGATTGACAGCAATGCTCTATGTGATTTACTCTGCACTCACTGGGATGCACCAAGTGAGTTCTTGCTTGAGATTTCATATTATTTTTGTCCTTCCTGACTTATCCTACAGTGATAAATTCCATCAAGCAAAGCAGTCTAAAAATGTACACCCTGACTCCACCCACCCACACTTTATTACCTCCTGTCTGTCTTTTCGTCCACAGCTTTTGGCTCACTTTGTCTCTAAAATGGCATATTTTCAACGCAGGGACCCCGTCCAGTGTGCAGATGGGATATTGAACGGTTACTTTCACGGAAAAGGTCGAGATATAAGAAGAGATAGAGAATGTCCATGTTAAAAGATGAGAGAAGGAGCACCAAGCACCCTGCCTCCCCCCCCCCCCCACCCCTCACATCAAGCGGCATGTTTATTCAGCTTGTGGGAATTCCTGTTCCTCAGGATAGATCTGCAGTCGTCACAATTGGCAATATTCCCGTCCCACCCAGCTTGGCTCCTTCATGGAAATCAAATCCCACACAGACACAGACGATTACTCACTTTTCGTTTTCTTAGACGTTAGAGACCGTCGGCCGTACGAGCACAAAAGAAGAAGGGTGTGTTTGTCGTTAATTTTAACCATGGACCCAGTCGTGACTTTTCTCAGGCCCTGTCCACGTGCTTTTGGAAGCAGGTATTTCCTGATCCATTTGTGCCTAACAGGAAAACAAAAGGTTCTGCCAATAACATATTTCTAAAAACCTTTTCCCAAATACACTTTGGAAAAAGTTATATCCGGAGACTGTACGGAGAAATGGAGGCTTTGCCACTTGACTTTGTTTCCATTAATCTTCAAATATTAGCTGAAGAAGCTAAGTAAGTAATGTGATAAACTGAATGGATTTACACTGAGGAGAAATCCTTTAAAAACAGTTTAAGATTTATGAAACCGTCATTTTCTAATGAAAGAAAAACAAAAGGGGCTTTTGGCATTGGCATTAAAACCACACATATTAAAGTTTTTTATGTATGAATGTTTGTAACTTTTATTTGCAAAAAGACGGTTGTAAATTCTTCAATTTTGTTCAATTTTGATCAACCCACCATCTTTCACACCAGATGTGAACTGATAAAGTGTCACATTTCTACAATGAGCTACTAACAGCTGGTAAACCCGAACAACGTCATTTAAACTGTGCATGTCTCGAGTTTGAGTAGCGCTGCTTTTCTTTGAGTAGATGTGAAATCAATATTTCAAAGTAGAAATCCTTCCAGTTTAAAGACCTTATGATCCTTAAGTTTGCCAAATTCTTACTAATTGTTGCGATAATTCTGCTCATTTAGTTTGTTTCTCCTGCAGCTTCTCAAATCTGTTCTAACGCAGGGACATGAAAACGTTTCCTGCCAAAGCTAAGAGGCGCTGATCTGGCATCAACGGCCTCAGAGCTGGTTGCTCCACTTGCTAGCCTGATGGCATTAGCTTTAGCTTTTGCGCCGTCTGTAAACGAACTAACATTCTTGCTCAGACGCAGAAACCTGCTCAACTATCATTAACTTCGGGACTCCCTGAGTCGATGCAATTATCAGCATAACCCAGGGAGACGAACCTGCTCTGCCGTTTTAAACCCTGAACATGAGAAAAGTGGACAGAACCCAGAATTTAAGTTCTAACAAAATGTTTTAGATACAATTTCCTCCCAAAGTAAAGTTGGTGTCTAATGTTGGACTTTAATCCACTTTCAGGTTTCCTTTTTCAGCACAGGATTGTTCAAGCAGGTCTGGAAAATAACACCTCCACCGTGCTACAGAACAAAGGAGCACAGGAGCAGCTCAGAGAGGGAAATTTCCTGCTTTAGACCGCGCCATGCTCACCGGGAGCATGACATAATTAAGACGCATAAACTGTCTATATTAGGCCGTGCACTTCGGCTGAAATGTCCCGCACATTTTGCCATAGCGCACATGATTTTGTTTCTGTCGTTTCAAATTACGCCTGAACAACAGGCTGTAAAGATTTACCTCGTCAACCGTAAACAGGTAAGAAAGTTTTGGTGGGGTCAGCCACAAACACATGCCCACATCTCCCCTTCTGTCTTTACATAAATCCTTTCAGGGCTTCTGGCAGCAGTTTCCTGCTCTTTCATCTGGCTCCCTTGTGGTAGGACTATTAGCCCGGGCCTGTATACCTGCAAGTGTTTGAGAGGCAGCTGGCTCTGGACGCTCATTGCCTGCGCGGGCCCAGGGGCTGCTGGGACCTGGGAACGCTGGCACCAAATACCGATGGGTAATTAGACCTTCATTCAAGAGCGAATGTGGCAAGCATTAGACACAAGGCTCTTTCCGGTTCAATTCATATCTTCATCCTGCCTTCCTTCCCCTTGTAACGACTGCACTCCATCCTCAGTTTTTAACTCCTCTCCTGTTTTTCCTCTTTTGGACTAGTCATTATGTCTTAACCTGAGTGTCCTTAAGGGAGTTTTTATAAATGGTTTTTAGAAAGGCGGCATTTTGGAAAACATGTATATTTTTGAGGAGGGCGATCTTCGTTTATAAGCATGATTTAAAAAGAGAACTTTAGCTTCTTTTGTAAAAGTCATCCAAGATAATTCTCTATTTATGATATGAACTTTACGATATGTCTGCATGGTATATGCAGACAAAGCTGTGTCATTTCCTCAGTTGTGAGAAACATGATGGCGGTAGTTTCTCATGTAAAAACAAACAACAAAAAAAAAAAAACATTGGGAGGCCGCTTCCAGTTTTGTGGTGAAAGGTGACATAACCCATAATTCCACTCCAACCACAAGGTTCTTTGATCACATGTTCCTCTCTGGTGCTGCGAGGGCTGTTCACATGATACAAACCAGTCGCAAATGACAAATTGCTAAGAGGCTGAACGCACAGAAAGGTGAGATTTGAAGATTTGAAGCAAGTTTTTTGTTGTTTTTTTTTTTGTAAATGCACACATAATTAGGATTCTTTACAGATGGAGTAAATATTAAAAATCGCCTAAATTAATCCCTTCACATTTTAAGCCACAGCTGAGCCTTGCTAAGAACTTGAGGCTGAAAAATTAGATCCTCATTCTATTTCTGACTCCTTTAGTGCGTGGGATGCCTCAGACAACAAGAGAGCATTTTATTTTTAAAGTTGATGATGAGGTAGAAACGCACATTCTTCAAGGTCAAAGACGACGGGTGCAAATCGCCACAAGTCGTTAGGCAAAGGGCCGGAGACAACCTGGACGGGTTCCCATAGCGCATCATGGGGCAACACAAGACAAACGTAAAGATTATATTGTCCTTGCATAACTGACAGCAAATATGCAAGAGATCCTGCAAGGCAGGGTGAGATCTGACCATCAACTTGGGGGAAGTAGAACAGCTATCGTAGTCGTGCAAGCACCTGATGAGGACGTCAGCCGTCCGGTACTTTCAACCTCGACCAACTGGGAGGAAAACACCCAAGTTAGACCCAAAACTTACAAAGAAGACTTTAAATCTTTGTTCTAGACGAGCCTTGGCATCGTCTAGAAAAAAACACAGACATTGTTACTGGAAAGAGATTTCTTGGTTCACTCTCTGACCTAATCTGGAAGCCAATGGATCGGGTGAAGATATCTATATTCAAATTTTCATCAAATAAAGTATTTTCAATAAATTCCTCTTGAACTAATACCTAATTCTATCAATTAAAATCGACAAAAGATCCTAAACGGCGTAGGCATGAAGGATCTGACTTTGGAATGTCGTCAGGACTTCTCAATGGCGAGCGTGAACTTGAGGATATAAAATCAATTAGATTCCACTGATCGCAGAGAGGGAGGAGATATTCCCTCATTACATTCTACTGTGGCAGGTAAGGAGGGAGTAAATAGTCTGACAAGCTGCTCTTTGTCTACAGTGAATTAAAGCAGAAGGCGGGAGAGGATGCTGCTTTTAGCGGTCGGGGGAAACAACACAAGGTCCAAATTTGCATAAACAGGAACACAAAAGAAAAGGGGGTTAGGAACAAAACAGGGGAAAAAAAAAGAAAGAAAAAAAAGTGCTGTCAACAGGACCCCCCAGTGAGGAATTTCAATTTCATATATCTAATTATCGCTGTCAGATGGAGAGAAGTGACAAAAAGCTGTCTTTGTTCTCCGTCTTTGTCTCCCACAGCTCTCTCAATTAATTTCACCATACGAATATGACTAATTGTCTCTGTGCATCGCCGCAGCCACATAAATAATAATTTTGGCCCGTGTTTGAGTTGCGGGGGTGTTCATGCTTCAATTTATGATATTTGGACACAAAGGACCGCGCATAATTCAGGTGATCGCATTAGCGGGCCAGAGCACCCTCTCGGCAGGCGTCGCCCTCGCCCGGCAGCTCCGGAGCGCGAATAATACCTCCATACTTTCCCTCTCTTTTGTAAAGGACAGTGCTATCTCCCTCGTTTCTGTCGCTGGGATTGTCTCTTTGTTGAGAGCGGTGATATTAGCATCATAATCAGACAGAGAGAAAGAAGTGCCAATGATGGCTGAGTTATGCAAAGTGTAAGCGTCGGCTCTGCCGGTCCGCATATTTAGGTTTGTAGCTTTTGTAGGCAGCATCTAGTTAAGCTGATTGTCGTGTAACTTGGAAAGACAATTATGACATACACTGACGGATAAAAAAAATAAATTGCCATGCATTGGCAATTTATTTTTCCAATGAATCAAACTATTTTCATGGTGGATTGATTTCTCAGAAAACTGCTGAGTTGTTCCTCTTGGCCAAGCGATGGATCTACGGGGTTATGACGACTTGATTTCTTCCAAGTTTCTTGAATGCTTCAAGATCAACAACCTTTCGTTGTTTTACGCGTGGCGAAACCGCTGGCGTTCACTGTTAGAATCGGCTGCAGTTCTCATGCCAGGCCACCGTACGGCGCTGTGATCCGAGCGTCCGGCCGCAGCTTCCTCACCGGTCCGTTGAGTATCTTCATTAAGCACAAATTGTTTAATGAACCGTGGAACACATTTCGTAACATAAAATGTGTGCAAATAAGCTCGCACAGGAAAGTGATATTTTTTTCCAGCCTTTTTACAATTAGTTTTTACAATTGTAAACAGAGTAAAGAGGCATAAAGAGCGTACAGAGCTGGTTTAAATGTAGTTCTGGGTTCTTTTAAATCCTCTTGATTAAGTTTTATATGTTTTTGTAGTAATTTTGGTCGGCCAGCCACTCCTGCGAAGCTCCACCACTGTGGTGTGTTTTTCTTTTTTTTCTGTTTTGGGAGATAGGCTTAGAAAGGACTTTGCAACCATTTCCACACTGATAAATCTCAGTCACTTTCTTTCTTAGATGTTTTTTTTATTATTATTATCATTTCTTTAGATTTGATGTGTTGCTTCTTGAGGTCTATTAGTCGACTTGATGTTGTCAGCCAGGATAAATGATTTGTTGATCAAACCGACTTAGACACCTACATAATATATGGGGTATGATTACTCAATTAATAATTGAACAATGGGGATATTTACTTTTTCAAATCGATCCAGGTTGCTTCTGATGGCATTTTTCTTTCTTTTAACCCTAGCCCCCACTACCCCCCCCCACTCTGAAACTGCATTTTGTGTTTCTTCTGTTTATGTTGGACGATCAATGATCTTTCCTGAGATAACAGATGAGGGATGAGACTCAGAGGACAGCGCACAAGTGACGACGCGTGCTCGTTCCGTCAAATCTGTCGCTGAGAAAACGTTTAGCAGAACCTAAACATAACGGGGCAAACATCTGAAACCTGTCTAAATAACGCTGCAGCTGAGCTTTGAAAGTCCGACCATAAAACCAACTCATTCACTCGGAGAGACGAGGAGGGCTGAGTGGAGTGGGGATGGGGGTGTGGGTGTGGGTGGGGGGTTATTGTTACATTTCATTAGGCACATTCCTCCTCTGTGGACTCTTGACCAGTTGCCATGGCATTTCATTTGACTAGTTTTGATATGAACTCTGTCTGCCCTCTGTCTCCCATGCTTTCATTTGTTTTCCCAAAACTTCAAATCAAAAGACTTGTACTAATTATAAAAAATAAAAAAAAAACTTGACAAAACTCGCAATTCGCCAACTATTTAGTTGAGCTTGGATGAGGTTACAAAAAAAAAAATAAAAAAACACCTTTTTTTTTTTTTTTTTTTTTACACCTGTCGACTTTTTCACTTTACAATGTGTTTACAGTTCTGGGAGTGGGAAGTGGGAGGAAAACCAAATGCAGTTCTCTTTTCTTTTCTTTTTTTAAATCAATTAAAACCACAAAAGAGTGGCATCTGTGAATATTTAGCCCATTTTTCTGGCACTTATGAATGAATGTCAGTGCAACCGATTCGCCTCAAACGTCACCCAAACAGTAAACAGAGTCCCAGTATACTGTAAATGCAGCTGTGCAGGGAAAGCCTCAAAGGCTTCTTACAGACGGCCAAAAGCACGGCAGAGGATGCATGCTATGAAACAAACACTGAGTTTTGGGCGACTTAATGCAACAATGGAAGTAAAGTGGATGGCCGGCATTTCCAAATGTTTCATAATAAAATTGCCCTTTTTCTGGGAACATGTGTCTGAAATATTATAAAATAAATGCATGCCTGGTATTCACGAATGGTTTACTAAGGTAATCCACAGCTCAGGCGGGAGGATGTGACAGAACAATTATTAAAAAAAAAAAATTAAAAAAAGATCTGCGTATTGGTAAGCTTTCGTGAGTGTTAAGAAGGAAAATAATTTAGAAAGAAAGTGTTATTGAAGAATTGGTGGCCCAGTCAAAGTCCGGACCTAAATGTTCTCTTTGCTTCAGATCCACTCCATTCACTGAGAACCTGCTCTTCAAGTAGCTAAAGCAGAAAGTTCAGTGAGGCTACTTTCTTGTACTCATTGTTTAAACCTGACATGAATTTAGTTTGCATTTTATTGTGCCAAATATTTTTTCCTTGTATGTTTGTCCAGCAGCATTTTCTCAAAAATGTCAGTTTATCCTTGCGTGCATTTACCGTCACTGAACCTAAGTACAATTTATTTAAGCTGTTTATTATTTTCATTTTTCTTGCCTTCACATTATTATTATTATTATTATTACAATTCTACAAAATAAACATAAACAAAAAAAAATATGAGTGTTTACGTTGTGTAAAAATATATATATATATATTTTTTTTTAACAGAAGAGCTTTTAGTGAGAATCCGTCACGTCGGCTCGGCCAAACGCGACACGTGACGCGTCGCTGGAGAATTTTGCCGGAAAAAACTTTCCACGCTCGGAGCAATTAGCATTTTTCCATCAAGAGTCAAGTGTCTGCAGAAACCGGAGATAACAAAAAGGACAAGAAATTGATTAGCATTGAGTGTATAAATGGTTCCATGACAAGGGCTGTTAAGTTTGAAATTAACATGTAAACAGTTGGAAAGTCTCCACCGACCCCCCCCCCACAACCCCCCCACCCCATACGCCCCCCCCGCACGACTCCCCCCTCCCGGCCCTCCATCCCCTTTTTTCCCCCTCAGCCCCTCACCCCTAGTTCCCTTTAACGCCTTGATAAATATACATAAAGCTTCTCACAAAGGCCGCCTTGTTCCTTTAAATGGGCCACTTTTTAATGGAGACATATATTTGCGGGATTATATCAGCATTCAGTTGCAAATTCTGAGTGTAATACTGCAGTTGGAGCAGAGTATGAATAAGAGTATCATTTGAATGCGAGGGGAACACCTGGTGCTGAGGGGCTCGGCTTCGAGGGGCGAGGGAGGGGGGGGTGGGGGGCTTCGAGCGGACCTGGAGACGGTGCCAAGTCTTCACTTGTTCTCAGTCTTTCTATTCAAAGTCTTCCAGCCTTAGCTTTTACTATGGCGGAGCACACTGTACCTAAAACTTCATCGGGATCGCCCTCAATTAGCCGCCGGGAGTCGGAGACGACGGGCGAAACTGTAGGTTTATACGAACCGGAGACTTCAAGAGTATCTCCGTAGATTTGTTTTTGTGCCAGCTGGACGTTTTAAACGTGTGGGGACAAAAAAAAAAAAAGAAATAAAAACTTTTACTCAAGTCTCTTAACTACTTGTTGTGGAGGAAGCTGAAAAGCATCGTCAGAATGAAGTAATCCAACACTACCGAGTCAAGAAAACCAGAAAAAAAACCCCCTGAGTTTTCTCTTCTTTATTTCCATCGGCTGCATGAGAACGGACAGAAACTGGAGGGTTTGGTGTGTGTTTCTGTGTGTGTGTGTGCGCGTGTGTGTGTGCGGTACAGGGAACTAGTAGTACTATTCGGAGGAGAGAGGAAGGGGTCCGGGGTCTATTCGTATGCACCTCGCATCCACTCGACACACAATCAGCCCTGTATTGCGTTTTGCAAATTTATACCCAGGATGTTGGTTTAGAGTGTTTCCCTGAAAAAAAAAAAAAAGAAGAAAAAATAAAAGAGTAAGAGAGGGAGAGAGAAAGAAGGCAGGAGAGGATATTTTTTTCCCAACTAAGTGTCTGCTTTCATGAGCAAGAGTGATTGAGGCACACAAACAAACCTTTGTTTCCCAGCTCACAGATGCAAAGCTCTGCGCGCTCTGATTTACGCTCCTCCCCGCAACTTATTTGCACTTTTTTTTTCCTCCCCCCCCCCAAATAGTTTGAAACTAAGACGGTATGAAAGAATGAGGTTATTGAAAGGCAAGTGTCAGGAAAATAAAACTTTATTACCGTCAGCCATAACCTTCATACTTTATGGATCCATTTGTCTGTCTTGCTTACAATATTTGTACAGGGCAATGTTTGCACTTATTGAAGAGCAGTAAGGCAAGCCAAACTGTAGTGAAGACCAGGGAGCCTGCAGGGAGAGAAACTTAGCAGTCCTTTGCTCTTTTTAGGGATAATACATTCAGTGTTTGAATTAAACGACCGCATCCGAAGCGATTTCGACCCACAATCTCTATAAATTTCTACAGTACTGCGAACTTTGTTCTATTGAGCTTATAGTCAGTGAAGACGAAGTAATGCAAATATATCAAATGGACAAACATGAATACATTTGAGAATGTTTGCAAGTGAAAACAATTTACTTTTTTTCTTCTTCATTTTATTTTTCTTTAAAAGGGGAGAATGAAAGATTTACGACCTGGACAAACTTTGAATATTTTTAAGGATAAACGGCTACAAAACTTTCCCTGACAGCTGGGTCGCGCACACGGTTTTTCCATCTTCTAGTTAATCTTTTTTTATTTTGTCTTTTTTTTGTTTTTTACACCCCAATTTTAGTATTTCTGGGTGGAGAAAAGAGAACCAGAGAACCTGCAGCTGCGTTCAGTTAATTATATTATATGACTATAGGTTCATCTGCTAATGAGCCCGAACAGAGTCAGGATTTTATTACAAAGGAACATGTTGGTGTTTGGAAGTGACCACAGTTACAAATGAAGCAGTCAAAATTTCAAACTTGTTTTTTTTTGTTTCCATTCTTTTTTTTTTCTTTCTTTTTTTTTTTGCTTACAATGAAAATGTGAAAATATTTGACTTACAGAAGCTGTATTTGAACTCTACTGTCACATACAGTTTCTGCAAGTATTATTAAGAGAGGAGAATAAAACAGCTGCTGGGCATAATCGCCATATTACTGTGATAAATGCATCATGATCCATATAGAAAATGTCACAAATTAATGATGATTACATCAGGTCGAAGCTGTGGACTAAGTGTTCATGTACCGTGATTTTAATGTCAAAACCAAATTTAAAAGTAGTTTTTAAAAGAAAACTCAATGACACTCTAAAGCTGCAACCAGCTGAGCACATCCAGAGCTGAATAATTTGACACGATTTTCTTTAAAAAGAATAATAAAAATGTTCTTGCTCAGTCAGAGCAACAATATTTTTTTTTTTGAGTGAAATTTAACTGATACACAAAGTTGATTATATCTTATGTTAAAGGGACAGTGGTATGAAAAAACAACTTTTTTCAGCCTTACATCATGCTTTGATGTTCGTTCTTCATCAAAAAGATACCCGGAGCGTCCCTCGCGTCTGACTGCTCCACTCAGCCCCTTCAAACTAGCAGCAGCAATTGGCAAACACCCAGTGGACCTGAACATCTGCAGAGTTCATTATGTGAACCATTTCTCCTTCCAATGCGCCGACGAACGTTTGCAAACATTAACAGAGGAATGTTGATGTGATGAGGTGATGGAGCCGGATTGACAGGAAGAGCAGGACTTCCTTAAAGAGACAGAGTCCCAATTTCAGGTCAATTAAGCTGTGAAGTCAAATTTCTTTTAACATATTTGACATATATACAGTACAGTAGAGATGAAAGTGACATAATTTCTTGATTGTGCTATAAATTTATACTATGTGGCTAAAAAATACATAATACTGCCCCTTTAAAAACATAAAATTAAATGTATATGCTAAGTAGACCTCCTATGTGCTTTAATCCAAATCATTGCCACTGCTTTTTATCTGAAGAGGTTTTCTTGAAGGATTGTTTGTACTTTGCTACATCCGCCTTTCTGTCAAGCCTGGACTGCTTCCCGATCCTTCCTGTAGTAAAGAAGCCCACAGCACCATAACTCCACCGCCAGGTTTCACTGTGGGGACGGTGAGGTGAGGGTAGCATGTTTTTGGCACCAAACGTTCACTTTTTTGTTCTCATCTGACTAAAACACGCCATTTTGCTTTAATAGTAAAGAACAAAAAAAGTGAACAAAATCCACTGAAGACGGTACTAATGAGACAAACGCAGACAATTTCAAGGCTGTGAAAACTTTGGGTTATTCTTAAATAGTGCTTCATATTTGAATCTGCTACATTACACTGAGGTGCCATGTTTGCCGCGGTCTCAACATACTGAAGTCTTCAGGCCGGTGACAGCTTGTTTATGTCACTCCCGATTAATAATTAGTTAAATGATGGTAGCGCTTGACATGTGCCCTGGACAAATGGGGGGCAGGAAAATGTGCACTCAGCGCTGCTTGCATAAATCTACTGTTTCGGCTGAAGTTGAAGGCGTCGGGGTCGGGGTGTGTGTGTGTGTGTGTAGGGGGTGTGGGGGGTATTGAACAAGGGAAAAGGGGTAAAAAAAAAAAAAAGAAAGAAAGAAAAGAGAGGTGGGGGAATTATGGGACTCAGATGTGTGTGATTGGCGGTTCCCTGGGCTCCCGGGGTTGCAGAGTTCAGAGAAAAGCCGATTACCGCTCTCCCTCAGGTCAACCCTTCATAAATAAACACGGGGAGAGCCCGAGGCGCCGTGTTTTAGTATGATTAGCATATCATACAGCCTATCGACATGGTACTTATCATATTACAGCACGGCCGTGTCCTCCGAGCGCGCCGAGGGTTACTTGCACGGGGGGGATGCTGAGCATACATCTCTGTTCATTAGGAGGTTCCTCCAGGGAGAGAATAAATCATATCAGCACGTGGTTATGGCAGCCCGGGCGTTTGACTCAGTCATACGGCGGTTAACCAGAGCCTTCAATAATCCGGAGAGGAACTGACAGCTCGCTTTGCAACGAGGAGGAGACGAGGAGACAAGCGGTTATGACGGGGGATTCGCTGATGGGAGAGGATTATGAGGAGGCATAGCTGTGGCAGCAAATTTGTACGACACCCTGAGCTCGTCTTTTCATCTTGGATTTACATCCTAAAATGGCTCATTGTGGATCACAGGATCACATTTAAGACCAATTAGAGACACAATGAGTTTGGTCAATGCAACTACGTTTCCATTGGCCGTGTATCTGCAACATTTGATATTCAGAAAATAAACTTGCTTAATGTTAAACACGCCAATTTAAAAAAAAAAAAAAAAGGAATTTGCCTACAGGAAAAAATGTTTCCTTATTTTTTTTTAAACTGCAGTGGTAACACCGTCTTGAATCACACGTGTCACATGATCATCAACCGGATGTCACTGCCGGCTCAAACCGCGAGGAAGAAACCACCAAACTCATTTGTAGAGGCGGAGAAACAAACTCAATCTATTGCCGTAAGAGGAAAAATGTCTTGAGTTCGAAATCTGAAATTCCATTGTCAGACCGTTATGACAAAGATTCAACTATTTGACCTTTCCTAGCTTTATTGCTCCTGGACGTCTGCCAGGTTGCAGTGCTTTTACGCACTTATGTAAAAATCATATGCTAAAAAGGAAACTGTAATGAAAAAATAGAAGAAAGGCTCATGGACTCTGGTGCGGTGAACAGGAAAAATAACGTTTGCATGGTCGGCGAGATTACCCCAGAGGGATTTATGACCACGTCTTAAAACCTTATGGACTGGTAAGAAGTTGCCCCAACTCTCAGACACGCTATAAGATTTCAATTTAGGCAAGCCTTTTTCTTTTTTCTTTTTTTTTTTTTTTTTTCCTAGGCTACACAAGCTCAACTCACAGACCAGGGGCCACAATTAGCAGCTAGCCATTCTGACCAGGGAGACAGAGTAAATGACATCCATACTTAAGCCTTCCTGAGCCCGAGGAGCTGTGGCACAGAGCAGTCTCAGAGCTCTCCTTTCCCCCAGTCAAGCATGGCCTCTTTAGGTGGCCCACACACTAGCTAATATATTCTAACTGGTATTAGAATACCCCACCGGAGATCAAGCTCCCGGGGGGCTGGGGGTGACCAGGTGGCTGCATATACAGTGAGAAAGAGGAAGTAGGAAAGCAAAAACTGGAATATTGGATGGGTTTTCTTGTTTTGGCTTCAAGGCGGCTGCATAAATCTGGGATCACTCTGGACGCCACATCATCTGAGTAATCGCATCCACCACTGGCGTGGATCTTATGCCAAAAAAACACCCGTGACCAGGAGTCGTTTCAAATTTTCTACAGTCCACAGTGCTTCGCGGACGTACGCGCGACCTTTGAACTGCTTTGAACTGCGGCCGGTGTCCCGTCAGACGCCAGCCACAAACTCTTTCCTGTGTTTCCGGACGTTTTTCAAATCAATGCATGGCTGCGAATTTGTTGGGGGGGAAAAAAATAAAACAGCAAAAGAAAAAGAGATATGTTGCTGCAAATTCACTTTGCAAAATAAAAAGAGAGAGAGAGAGAGCAGGATGTTAATCTTGAAATGGTGTAGAGCAGAAAATGGGGGAAAAAAAAAAGTTTAAACATCGACGACAAAAGAAAGTGAGCTTTGACTCTCTTTTTTTCCTTAGCAAATATTAACTACTTCTCTTCCATGTTGTGACTGCAAAGAATCGTAGGAAATGCAGCTTTTGACTGGCAATATCTCTTGAATAAATCTGTGGATTACAAAATATCACATCAGCTGCTCTTAATAAAACTAATATTTATGTCACAAAGTAAAATTAGATGGCAGTAAAGTTACAACCGGATGGGTGGTGTTCATTTGCTTTCATCCCCTCTGAGTCGTTAAATTAAGTTGCAATTACAGCTTTAAGTCTCTTCTTGCTCTGCATGCAGAGATTGATACATGTATTGTATTTTTATTTTATTTTATCATCCCTTTTGGCAAAACGGTTCAAGCTGAGTCAGACTGGATGCAAAGTGTCTGTGAGAATCACTTTTTTTTTTTAAGTTGTGCCACAGATTCTTAATTGGATTTAGGTCTGAACTTTGATTGGGTCATTCGAGCATTCTTTGATCTAAACCATTAATTTGCAGCTTTGGCTAGTTACGTTTAAGGTCTTTGTCCTGCTGGAGGATGAACCACTTAAGCTCATGTGACACTTTTTTCGAATTTTTTTTTTTTTTTTGGGAGGGGGGAAGCAGGAGAGAGGGGGCTAAAAACCACATTACTTTCCATCTACAAGAAATCAAAACCCCTTATTCTGCCTTTTCATGCGCCGTTATGTGCATTCCAAAGTGATACCATCCCCTCTCGTGCCCACCTCCCGTCTCCCCTCCCTCTGCCTTCCATGCAAATTAGAACTTCACACACGTTGCAGCAAGCTGCTGGGCGCTCTGTGATTTCACACGACCAATTAAGGCCCTCTTGGCAGTTGTGTGAACAGTTTCATTAGAGGAGATAATATTGCAAAGTGAAATGATAAGCAATCATTATGATTAATGCGCGGACATTACATTGTTCGTTAATGAGGTGTAAATGATCTCATTATTTTTTGAAAGAGTACAGATTAGATTAAAGTGGAGTGGACAGCGCTTCTCGGTGTTCAGACAAGTTAGTGTTAATTAGGCCCAATCTCCAGGAGCAAATGAGCCGCAACCCTTTGGTAAACAATTAGGCTTCCATCGCCGCAGGCTGGACGGACAAGGATAGGCAAGCGGATGGATAGATGCTCTAAGATATGACTGTTGAGAGAGCGTCGAGATCTAAATCAGATTTATTGTTGGATGTCGACAAAGAAGGGGGGTGATGGATCAAAACACTACAGCAAATATTTAAGGCAAGAATTGACTATTTCTTAATGTTAGTTTATCATTTCCAGAATGTAGTTTTTTTTGTTTTTTTTCTATTGTCCTTAAAGATTTAAAAACCAGGAAATCAGCACATACAGTCGTTATAAATGATAGTTTTATAATTGAATTCTCCTGGAGACAGCGGCGATACTTGAACGAGTCCATCTGCCGCGCCGACAACCAATGAAAACGCAGGACTTTGTGCGGCGGAGGTCAAATGCAGTCAATGTCCACATGAAATGAGACGGTCTTCCAGGAAACTTGCTAAGAGATCCGTGTGACGATATGATTTTGTCTGGTGCTTGTGCCTCCCCTACGCCCATGCCGCTCTGGGCAAGTGTCTTAACGAACAACCTCAAAAAGCTACCAAAGTGTTGGCGGTAAACGCAAATTGCAGAATGGGGGATTTTTAATTTTCCTTTTTGTGTAAAGACAATACCACTCATTTGTTGACCAATTACCCAAAATGCAACACAAACGATTAAAATTAAAACATGGGAACATTTCTTTACAGCCGACTTTACTAATAATCGACTTTATTAGACATCTGACAGCAACTCAAAATGGCTAATTCTGTAACAGCAACAAGTCAAATTCTGGCCATCACAAGTTGTTTCATAAGAGTTAAAAGGGATCAAATCTAGGGTGGTTTCGTAATAGGATATACAATAAAATTAATTTCTAAATGAGAACCGATTACTTCTCTCCAGTATTTGCCCAAATACCCTGACTGTCAAATGAACTGAGGTGGAGTGGTAACGTGTCGGGGAACAGTATGGTAGGGAATGGAAGAACGAAGGCAGGAAATGGCGACACGCGGGCGCCGAAGGGGGGAACGAAGTGGGGCGAATTAACCTGAAGCTGCTGTGGGATTACTTTTTTTTTTTTTTTTTTAGAAAGTGGAAAATGGGCAGACATGTAGACATTGTGAAATATTTTGGTTAAGTATGTGGGCTGCAGTTTTTGGGATTTCTAAAGCTGCATTCAAGGTAAAAAGAAAAAAAAAACCCTCACTTTTCAATTTTTACTTTACTTGTGACAACAAATCAGGGGAAAAACAAACAGGACTTTTGTTTCATGAGGCTATTATTCGTTCAATTAATGTCACTCCAACTGTGTTTTCTGTGCCTCTAACAATTCATTTATTATGTTTTAGTAGAAAGTAAGAAAAAAATCAAACAATACACAAAGAAACTGAAACAAAGGATTTAGTTGTGGTGCTTAGTCTTAGGTCCAAATTCATTAATTCAAACACAATCGGGGATTTTTGTTGCGTTTGAATGAATTCAGATGTTATTCTTTTTCAGTATTAAAAACACAATGTCAACGCGACACTTTGTCTAAAGTGGAAAATAGGAAGTTTATAAACCAACAAATATCAAAACTCCCTTTTTACCCCCCCCCATTAAATCCCTTCACAAAACCGCATGATGAGTGGAGCTCCTGTAACTCGTGTCAACACACGACTGGACCATCCGCAGTGGGAAATGTCCGCCGCCGAGCCGCATTGATTTTTGTTTTTTTGTTGTTTTCTCTCCCCCCCTCTCACATCTCGTCTTTTCTGAACAGATATTCTCGGATTATGACAAGAAAAGCGATGCTGTAATCCCCCGCCGCCACAGGAGTTATGTTTCAGAGACGCGAGGCCCTTATCAGTGATTGATAACGCCTAAATCAAAAACATATACGAGCATTAGGAGAGTCAATATTTTGCCGGCGACTGAAGGTGACCCCCGGTTCCTGTGTTTGCAGTTTGCGCGCGGAGGGCTTTGATGGTAAATTTGTAAGGGTGGTTATGTGGGGAGGCTATTATGGATTTGCTATCTTGGCCTGAAGTGTTTGGAGCTGATTATGTGATTAAATCAATAATAATTTCTGTTTGGGCTCCTTTGCTCCTCTGCTTCATCTTCTTTTTCCTGTGTAGTTGAGTGGAACGGTGGGCGGGGAGCAGCGCACACAAGTAGAAATGCAGCGCACAGGATGCTCACACGCACGCACACACACGCACACACGCACACACGCACACACACACACACGCACACACACGCAGGCTGCGAAAAAGACAGAACAACTGCGTCCCAGATGGCACAGTGGGCATGTTGGTGGGTCCAGAAATTTTGAGAGAAGAAACATTTTTAACACTTGGAAACACTTAATTGAAGGAGCGATTAAAAATCTATAGTCTTCATACCCCGTAAACCTTTACACATTGTTCTCATATTCCAACCACAAACTTCTACGTGTTTCACAGGGTTGTTACTTTTTTTTTTTGTTTGTTTGAAAGAGCAACGAAGTAGAGCATTTTCTTAAATAAAAGGTAGAACTCTCTCTCATCAGCATTAAAGCTAAATGTCTCTGGAGTTATGTGACAACCAGCTTAGCACGTCAAGAGGCCTAAATGTTTGTCCATTTTTTCTTTACAAAACAGTTTGAACTCTGTCAGACTTTGTAAATGTCCTACTTCAGAGAACTTCATTGGTTCTTAGCAACTACGTTTTAGACTCCTATTCAAACCAGGAAGGGAATTAGACCAGAGGATACTTACTTATATTTATCTACCTACCCTGATTAGGAGTATCTAGTTTATTTACTTTGGATCAACATTATTGGCTTTTTCTTTTTTTGCCTCTTTCCTTTGGTTTGTTATTTTGTTTGCATTTCCTTTTCATTCCTGTAAAGTGCTTTGTATTTCTTTGTTGCTAAAAATTTGCTTTATAAATAAAATTATCTTTACCTCTCAACCGAGTTTAGCCCTGGACTTTGACTGGGCCATTCTAACATTTGAATGAGCTTTGATTTAATCACTTTGTTGTAACTCTTTGTGGGTTTGGGCCTGTTCTCATGAAACTTGTCCTGTTGTCCCTACAGAAAAAAAATAAATAAAAAAAAATCATTCCCACAGCATGACAGTGCCGCCACCATGTTTCACCGTGTGTATGGATTGTTCGGGGTGTTTTGCTTTTTTTGTTTAGTTGTTTAACATTGCCTAAGCTGGTTTTTTTTATTTATAATTTTAAGATGATGAATTTGAACAAAGCATTGTTTCATAACTTAACTTTGCTTTAAATTTCTCCACAACCTTTCGTTCATCTACACCTCTAGTGTTCTCTAACAAGCATTCACAAGACAGATTCGTACTTGTATTAGAAAAAAAATCTACTATTAAAGCTACACCGCATCCCTGTTGCTCAGAGAATATTCTTTAAAATACTTTTGCTTGTTTATAAGACGCTGAACAGCTGAGCACCAAAACGCCTTAAAGACCAACCTTCTGGACGAATCACATCTCCTGGTTTTAAAACCAAACATGAAGCAGCATTCAGCTTCTCTGCACGTTAAACCTGGAACAAACTTCCAGAAAACTGCAAAGCAGCCGAAACACAGAGTTCCCTTAAGTCAAGGCTAAAAGCCCACCTGTTCAGAATGGATTTTGAGTTATAATAACTGGATCATTAATCAATAAGTCTGACATGTATAAGCTTGATGATTTTGACAAAATTCAATGTTTGTTTCTTTATTCCTAATTGGCTATTGCGTTATGTTTTTATGATGTAGAAACACGTTGAACTGCCTTGACTCAACTTGAAATTTGAGTTATTTAGACGGTTTAAAAAAATTTTAAAAAAGCGACACCAAATTCATGGCTCATGATTTTGGATAAAAAAAATACTGCAGAAAAGTTCAAGGGGTACGAATATTAATACTCCTCCCCCGCCTGTAACACTGTGGCTGTGAATCCATGCAAATCGCTTCTACAAACTGGAGATGACGATAAAGAGAAGAGGAGAAGTTCAGTCTGAATATCAAAAATAAAACATCCAAACACCTCGGCGTCAGAAATGTGACCTTACCCGGTGATCCAGAACATCAGCCGTGCGACGCCCCGACACCTCCGCTGTTTCCGTCTCCGTTGCTTCTTCGTTTACACCTCACATGCCCCGGCTTGGGGACTCGTGCCAGCCACTCCTTAACAACCACAAGTCGCTCCACTGTTTGCCCCGTGCCAGGTTTGTTGTTATGTCTAGACGACAGGAAATGCAACATTACATTTGTTTACAACCAGCAGGAACTAGAACAAGAAGCCGTTACGTGATTAAAGAGCGCTACCCAGAGAGAGAGTGTAAGCGCGTGTGTGCGTGTGTGTGTGTGCGTGTGTGTGTGTGTGGGGGGCTCCAACCTTCATGGGTTTGGCAACGACCAAACGGGTTTGAGGGCCCGAGCCAGAGCCAGACACTGCCGCGATCCGTAAGGTGAAAAATTAATGTTTCGAGGAAAAGTTATTGATGAGTCATTGAGCGGGAGAGCCAAAACGTGCGATTTCTCTCCATGTTTCTTGTATTTTTTTTTTTTAATCTGCTTTATTGAAGCTTGTCTTGCTGTGAGCATGCGAATTTTAATAACGGGCACTTGTTGTGGCTCTGGCTGCATATGTGTGCGGTTTTGTGTGGCTAAGTTAACTTTCAATCCCTCAACACCCTCTTAAATCTATATCCAATAAAAATCAGCACCGGCTTGAAAAACAAAACCCAGGGAAACATCTGTAAAACATCGATTTCGCAGATTGCGAACCGACTGCATGGCTAATGAGAAAAGAAATCATTTTTGATTAATTAACCTAAAATTGGAGGATCTAAGCTGCCACTGGGGAGATGACAAGTGCTGCAGGCCTGAGAACGCAGAGCGGAGGCGGCGGGGGAGGTGGAGGAAGGCGGGTGGGGTTGGGTGGAGGGGTGGGTACAGTGGAGCTGCTTTTTCAGCCCCTCGTCACTACAGTGAGGGGGAAGGAGGCATGGCTCCCATTACTGGGCCAAATTTACCAAGAGCCTCTCTGTGGTGATCAAATAAGAGTCAAATATTTTCCACTTGATGATGATTGTGCGCATTTTATTCATGAGGGGAAACATGTCGGTTAGCTTTAGCCTGCCTGGAATTTACTGCTTTTTACAGTATTTTAGTCACGTTAGCTTAGGAACGGCTTCACACAGACCACACCGGCAAGCTCGAGCCTTTCCACTTCTGCGGTCACTGTGCAGCGGGGACGTGTTTGTGGGGTTTCTGTTTTTTTTTTCTCTGCACTTGGAGAACGTACGCCTGACGTTTTCCCGAAATAGAGGACGTTCAATTGTTCGGAAAACTCGATTGGGACCGGTGCCACTTCGGGATACGATCATAAACGGTCTGGACCGAAAAGCGTGATTGTTGTAAAATTAGGCGTGTCTGGGCGGGTTTACTGTGATCTAGTGCGTCCCTTGGATAACTCGGCACCCGTTCAACAGTTGCCATTGGATCCACTGTATTCAATTTTTAACCCTCCTGTGATTCTGAATGTTGATTTGTGATTCACGAGGAAGAAGACAGTCGTCTACAGAAAACTGGCCACAAGTTCTAGAGAAAAAAACAAAACATTTCAAATATAGTAATAAATTAACTAACTAAATATGACAACTTTTGGGATGGGTTTAAATATCCCAAAGATACAATTAATTTTAGACCAAATAAAAATCTGGCCAGTTTTCAAAAAATATACTTTAAATATGTGCAATTTTTTTTAATCAAATTGTCTTGGATTGTTGAAAAGGATACACTTTAAATCAAATTTTGCCGTCCGAAAACAAAAAACTCAATAAGCCCTATTTGTTTTAAACATTAATAATAAAACATTTTGTTACGTTGTCAAGCTGAGGAATTGTAGTTTTTTTTTAATGGTTTACCGTCAGACAGGGATTTTAGAATCAATGAATTGAATCTAAATGAATTTTGCAAATGCCCCCGAAAAATTAAATAGTACTTTTTTTTTTTCCAGGAACCAAAATGTCAAAGCATTCCAGACCTTCCTTAAAAGTAAAATAAAACAATAAAACACATTTGCAACATTTGATCAAAATCTTCTGAAGTAGTTGAAGACCTTGGTTAAATTGAGGCAATTAGCATGTTTACCTCATGAAAATTCAATCCTGGAGCAATTCTCCCAAAGTAGCTTTTATCCATTTAATTGTTACATTCCGGTTTGTTTCCTGCATTTTGCTCTTCTGACTGCTCTCCAGCCAAACTTTCACCCAACTTTTGCTTTCAGAAAATCACAGATGTATTTCTTGCAGACTTTTTTTCTGATCGACCCAGTCGACTGGCTTACAATCCGTCGATTTAATTTATTTTACTGTTATTGTTCAAACAATAACAACATATCCACACGTCCACCTTTCCCATTTTGAAGAGGGTCAAAGTGCAGCAGGAAACTGAAAGTAAATTAAAAAAAAAAATAAAAAAAATGTAAACTTCATAGACATTACGAGTAAAGGGTGAAATATGAAAATGTTTCACTTAAATTCATTTCTAGGATTTATTCGGAGGGCCGAAAAATGTTTTTACTTCTCGTTTGTGCGATGATGTGACCACATTGAAGAAGACTCTTTGTAGACTTGCGTTACCGTACTAAAGCATTTTATGACATTTGTCAATTGATGAAAAATATTTCCTGTTCAAACCAGTGCCTTAAGCACCGCTACTAAACCGCAAAAATGTTCTATCCCCGCCGTTCCCTCTATGTAAACCCTGTTCGGTCAGATGACAGTGAAAGTCTGGCTTCCCTCACACTTTGTGCTTCACACTGCTGCTGCTCTGGCTGACATGAGGCCATTACACCTTTAATGTGCTTAGAAGTCTATTTTTTGGGGGAGGGGAGAATATTTTCAATTGTGACAAACACTTTTAGTTTCCTTGGCACGGAAACTGAAAGGCTGCCACTCATCGCGGCTCTGTTTTGAAGAAAAAGCAAAACAGTAAAATGAAAATGTAAAATGTTCTACACAAGGAGATTTACATCAAGCAGGTGATTATTTTATTTCCAGAAAAGAACTATTGAAATTGTGATGCTTGACATTTAAAATTATTTGTTTTTGCCTTGGTAGGAATAATTGTTGCTTATCTCTTTTAAATATTTCATTTATTCATTTATTTTTTTTTTTTTTTTTACTTCCAGTTCACTTCAGTCAAGTTTCACATTTTTCACTTACAATTACTATTATTTTTTTTTCGTATGCTCTCGTCCTCAAGGTTATGACACCATGAGAATCTCATGCCAGAATCTCATTGTGCTCGGCGAGCAAACACAATGAGAGCCGAAGGTCAGCCTCCAGAAACTTTCTCATATCAGAGCTGACGAGTAAAAGGGATCGCTTCAAGAATCATTCCTGAAAATTTTATCTCGTTTAGTCTGAAATGTTTTCGTTTTTTTCTTTTTTCTTTTTTAAAACACAACAAAAACAGAGTAAAGAGCTGAGACAGAATCATATACAGACCGGTCCCATAATAGAAGCTGAGCCGTCCCCACAACACAGCTGCTTCTCTGAGGTCAGTCAGGAACGCGCAGAGTTTGTTTGTCCGACTGCTTTATTTGCTTTCTAATACAGCAGATTTGACAGATCTACGTGAAAAGAATGGTGGCCTGCAAAGAGTGTGGGAAATCCTCCGTCAAAGAAATCACTCTTTCCCCTTCCGCCTTTTAATTCCATTAGTTTTTCATAATTCATTAGCGTCCCGGGCCGTTTGGGCCCCGACGCCTTCACTTCGCCGTTCTTCCCCCTTGAACGACGTATAATGGTTGTACCCTAGCAGCTCAGCGGGGGAGCTGCAGTAACAGCCTCCCAGCCCCTCTGATGGCCAGACAGTAGGCCATTGTAAAGCTGAATCGCCATGGATTTATAGCCGCGGTCCTTGGCTTCCCAGAATGCAATGTCACTCTGTCACCATGTCATCAATCTGCAGTCTCTGACCAAAGACAAAGAGGGAAAAAATTGCAGCTTAAAACCGGTGGCGGTGGAGGAGGAGGGTGGTTGAAACTTATTTATGCGTGATCTAATTTTTATCAGCTGCCCTGTCTGTCATGGGTAAAATGTGTGGGTGCGAAACGCACAAGCCTGAGTCGCACGTGGTCACCGAGATGTGGTTACGCAATAAGATAGAGTTATAGAAAGCATCTCTGGACTGATGTTTTTTTTTTTTTTTTTTTTTTTTCTTGAACTCTGAAATTATACGACAACCTGCTGCATGGCAGACCTGTTCCACACATCTCTGTTCATCAAGACGGAGGAAGACAGTTGATAAAAGAATTATTGTATTTTTACCATAATACATGAAGCCGTAAAGTAATTCCTTCAACACTAACGCTGGAGTACTGGAAGCTCCTGGAGTCTTTTTTTTTTTTTTTTTTTCCCATGATCGGCGCACAGAGGCTGATTTATCAGCTTCATAAAGGAGAGGTTCTGTGTCTTTTTTAAATGAGCGGGGGAAATCTAAATCCTCATGATTAATATGCTCTTGAACCCTCTCATAGCCATGGCAACCAGGGAGGATTCCAGGCCCGGGACATAAAAGTGGCGTTTTTCTGTTGGGTTTTTTTTTTTTTTTCGTTGTTGTTTTTTGTTTCATCCCCAAGTCTCCCAAATGTGTTCGTAAAGCACAGAATGTTTTAACATTGTTCTGCTCAAGATGATGCTAATGGCTTAGTGTTATAACACTTTTTACAAGATTTCTGCTTTCCAGGTCTGCTCTCATCTTGCCGTGGTTCATTACTTTTTTTTTTTTTAAACATGTGTCAACAAGATTTGCAACAGGTCGTATGTCTTCTTAAAGTCCAATTATTTCACCCACACAGACAAAAACTTTTACGAAGTTGGACAAAAATGAATCCTGGTGATTATCACTAGTCATACAGGACAAAATCACAGGAAAAAAAAAATTGATCTATGGTGCAGAACTGAAAGACAAAGGCTTCTCAACACAAATGAATGCTCATCACTCATAAATGTTTAAATATCAAATTAGAATGCTGAAATGGTCCAGGGTTAACACTGATCTACATTTGACCAGTCTATATGTTGCAGATTTTATGCTTCTCTTAATGGTTCCAGTGACAAATTCTGGTTTGATGAATCTCTGTTCACTTTAGAAAAACAAGGTTCAGATTTCACCTCTCTATTTTAGGGTAATATCTGCACAACTGAGTCCAGACTTTCTGAAAATGCAAACGGTCCACATGGGTTTAGAGGCAAACTTTGGTTTTCCTTTGTTCCGGAAGCGCCAGCAGCTTGGCTCCCTCTGTTTCAACTAAACGTCGTCTGCCGAGCTTAATATACACTCACTAACCCCTTTTACATTGCCAACCTGGAACATGAAACAACAAACCTCCATTTGTCGCTAATTTCACCATTCACACTGTGCAAGTTGATCTAGAGACGTGTGCTTTCAGAGCACGCTGCTTGGAGTGCAGAACCAAAGGTTTAACATGCACCTGCACATATACCACTTCTTACTCAGTACGGCCTAATACATTTGTGTTGGGACAAGATCTTTGCCATAGTCCTCATGCAGGCTGCCAAGACGTATTCAGTGGTTAAATACAAGCAAAGCTGTTGTTATTACGCTCCAGATTCTGCCAATCAAAACATACGCTAAATTGGACACTAGAAGACCACAGGCAGCGGCTATTTTTCAGATCTCATTCTCATTACGGCATTTTTGGACGCCCTCACACATGTCTCAGGGGTATCACCGTATATTGGTGGGTCAACTTCAACCCCCCCCAATTGTGACTGATCGGTAGACCTACGAATGTGGACATTTGAAGGTCTCCAAAAGGATGAACTTGTTGTTGAAATCCTTCATGCAGTAAGATGACAACTTAAAACTTCTGCCTTTCTGTAAACAACAAACCTTAAACGTAGACGTGAGGGACAAGCAGTCGCCTTTATATCCAGCTTCAAAGCCCTTCAAGAAGAAGAGGAAGACTCCAGTTTGACAAATAAATGTGATTTATTAATATTCCAAGGTCTCAGGAAATAAATTCTCATTACACCCCTGGTGTAGACGAATAAAAAACACTCCATAAAATATGGGATGCATTTTCCTTCTTTTAAGTGTGCATAAAAACAAAACCCTGTAGCTACTTCTTAGAATGAAGGTGCACAAATAGCTGAGATATGTGGATGTGAAAAAATAAAATAAAAAAATCGCAGAGAAAGACCGGGGTTTGGTGGGGGGTGGGGGGCGGACTCACCCACTGTGACAGAAGTTTGCCGTTGACGCCTTGAACCCGTCAAGTAGCCTATGTGAGACTCCTCTAATTTATGGCGTCAATAACGCTGCAGTGGAAACACAGTTAGCATGATAGATGGAGACATTTTGGGTTGACTTTTCTCCAAAGTGCCAATTGTTGAAAGTAAGATAAATAAAAACTGCCATTATCTAAATCACCTCACAATGCCTCTGCTGCTGCTGCATGCTGACGCTGTTCACTGTCTTTTCTGCTCATAAGGAATCAACGTTTTCTTTCAGGTGTTCGCCCTTTTTTTTTTTTGTTTTGTTTTGTTTTGTTCAAGATTGCAACGTTACAAAGAGTTAACTAGACGGCATAGAAAAACCTAAGAATGTTTTCTGTATGTCTTCACATCTGACCGGGCCGCAGTAGTTTGAAGAAAAAGTTTGATTTACCTTCATTACTGCTAAGGGGCTTGATTGTTGTCTTGGACAAAAGGTCTTAACGGGAGGCCACAAAGTTCAATTAAACGGAGAGAAGAGAGGTGAGCATTGATTTGAAAGACAGTATTTCAAACTGCACCCCAGAGCACAGGGCATGGCTCTCACACTGATGACACTAATTCTTTAGGGAAATTTGTGTTAGTTGGTGTCTAGACGTTTTATTACTCAAGGAAAACAAAATGCAGCAGCTCCTTCTCTGCTTCCATGCCTCAGTTCAAGACTTCTGGGCAGCAAAAGTTCAACAGCAGAGGCATCCATCCATCACATTTAACGGTGAAGTGATGAACAGTCAGCTTCCTGATCCACGTTCTGTTCATCTTTTGAACTCATTGGAGATCGGAGGTATCTTAAGTCGCCAAACTCTACACTGGGTTAAAGAAAGATCTCGAATATAGAAGAACAAATCATGCACTTAATGCAAAGCAGTTTGGGGTCCAAAATGACCCAAAGACTGAAGATGTACACCGATTAAAGATGGTAAATGACAACCCAACACATAGTACTATTTATAAGAGCAAAGCAAACCCAAGACAAGAAACATGTGAGTGGCGTAAGAAAGAAATCCCACATTCAAATTAGAAACACCTTTAGAAGTGAGTGAGAATGACATACCTGATGTTACCGTGACACTTCTCGGCCAAACATGTCGGCCGAGAAGTACCGTAAGTACCGTAATTTCGCGACGCTTTGCGCTATCTGAAAACTTTCAACGGTTTCTGACAGGGGAGATGTTGCGCTTTCCAGCCAATATCGGGTTATTACTGTAACTTCACTCCCGACGCAGCTCTTTCAAGAAATGTCAGATTGCTAGATATCTAGCAAGTTATCTAGCAATAACTTGCTAGATATTGAACGTTCCAGTTGTTATGTATGAATGGGCAAATATATTTACTGACAGGGCCATTTAAAGAACTTTGTACAATTAAAATAAGTAAAAATGTCCAGGAGGAGATTTGAAGCTTAGTACTCAAACTTGCGATGTTGAATGACACACCAGTGATGGCTGTCCCACTGTGGTGAGTGAGCCACACATTCGAGTTACCCGAGCAAGACTCCAGGTAGTACACTACATCCAGGTACTGTCTTGTAAAGTGACATGAGAAAATAATACTTTTTGTTAGCTTCCCGTCTGCTTAGCAGATAGCATAGCATATCCCGTAGGTAGACTTTTTATATCCAGCTAAAATATACCTTGATTCTGGTTGAAAGCTTTAGGGAGCAAGCTTGCTTCGTCATACTTCGTTTCAGAGATAGCTATGGGGAAATCATTTTGTTCTGCTGCCTTGAGAAATATTCCAACTTCTTGTTTTTAAAGGGTGACTCCGCTGCTTAGCTTCGTCCTTTAAAATAGTTCTTGGTTGAAGATGTGGCAGCCATACTGGCTTATACAGTCCATCAAAAGGTTTTCCCATAAGTGATGATGCGGTCGATGAAAACCATACAGCGGGGCGACAGCACAAATATGCTCCAGAGGCGGAGGGCTACTTTTAGCAAAAGCTCACAGACATGGCAGGAAACAGCCATGTAACAAAAAGAGAACAAAAGAAATAGATAATCAGAGTGGCTTCTACAAATAGAAATTTCAACAAATTTCAAAAGCAGACATGAACATGATCAGGTGGGGTAAGATGTTCCTTGGGTAGAACGGTGCACCCCAAAAGAAAAATTCTACAACTTTGAAAGCATTTAGCAAAAATGAAGTGGAAAATGAACTGCAACAAGAATAAGTTCTGATTAAACTTTTTACTGTAAGGTGTAAAAAGTTCACACTTTCTGAGTATCTTTCCTTTTCTCCGCTGCTATCCCCAGCATCTCCCATTTCCATCAACAACAAAACAAACTACGTTTAGATGCACTCTCCAGTCCTATGTGTAAGTTGAGTTATGACCGGCTTTTTGGAAAAAAAGAAAACAGGTTTGAACTTTGAAGAACCAGCACCTGACTGCATCTCTTTATCATTTCTTCTGAGCATAATGCCGGCGGTAGATTTCAAACGAGTCAACGCACACGTCCAAACACACACACACACACACACACACACACGCAAGTAGATTAGCGGGGCTCCTGCGAGTGTGTGTCACATTTTAGTGGAAAATTACAGCTCTTTCAACAATTCCTCAGTCGGAATCCCATTCCAAAGTGGATTTTATCTGCAAATCACAATTATTTTGTTCATGCTCGGTTTTAATGGGCACCCCCACTGCGCTGAAGGAGACACTTCTCTATTCATAAATGTATTACTGCTGGGGAATCATTAACTTATTGTTAGCGGCGCGACTGATGGCTTATTGGCATAACAACAGTCAGCCAGCAGTTTTTGTCTTTGAGCCGAGCGTCAATATCACTGAAAACAATGTCATTTAGCCCATTTTCACCACTCCCCTTTTGTGTTTGAGCTTAGTGAAAGTGACCGGAAAGGAAAGCGGGGAGAAAAAAAAAAACCCATGAAAAGATAAGTGTATGCTGCGTTCCAGAGACGACTGAAGACTTTATTTTTGTCCCCTTTCCGAAGAGACACGGGAAAAACAAAAGCCCCAGATGCCACCCTAAGCACTAGAGGGAAGGGTGTGAAATGATGATGAAAGGCAGAAATCTGTGTTTGCTGCAAATGATAAAGTGCTTCTGCTCATGCCAACTTAAGAGAATAGTGATAAAAGCCCAAACAGTGGCAGGAAAAAAAAGAGGGAGAGAGAGAGCATGGGCCATAAATTGCAATGTGTGAATTATCTTTAAAGGGAAGCTCCCGTCTGGATATTTATGGCCGCAAAAAAAAAAAAGTCATAGAGTCTGACAGTTTGCACAGATGGTGGCCATCCTCGGTCAACATTCAAGTAAAAAACAGAACGAGCATCTCCCTCTGTGCCCTCTCCCAGTGAAAGCGGGCTCGGATGAAAGGACGGGTGGGGAGGGGGGGGGTGTAAAAGTGTTTAAGTAGGCAGAAGTTGTAAAAGAAAAAGAAAGTCGAATCTCTATTCACTGAACGGGCGATCCTTTCTGCCTTGTTGAACTTTATTAAATTCTGTCGTTCTTTCCTTCCTGTCTGGCTTCTGTTGTCGGCCTCTCCTCGTGCTCGAGCTCAGATGTTTTGACTTCGTCCTCCTCTTTAGGAAATGTGGCAGGTGTTCACCCTGAGCTAATTCAAATCAGGTCAAATAAAATCAAATCCTGCAGAGGCGCACATAAAATACGATTTTATTGTATCGGAAACTATCAAACGTATTAATCCTGAGTGGCTAAATTGCTTTTGAATGTTTTCAGAGAACTGTATTTAAGGAGCACAGCTAGCAGGCTAATTGTAAGTACTTTGTTTCCAGCGAAAAGCCAGGAGACGGTTGATAACAGAGAGCGTTGGCGCTCAATGTATGATCAATTGGCAAATTATGAACGCAAAATTGTATATATATATATATATATATATATATATATGTATATATATATATATATATATATATATATATATATATATATATTGCGATTTAGAAGATTTGTAAACAGCTGCTTTGAAAGGTTGAACTATCCTAATGTGTCTGTCGTTGTTATGAATGAGTCCTCCAAAAGTTCATTGTTTCAATAATGATCAGTCTTTGTTTTGTCTTTTCTTTCTTTGCCTTCCCGTTTAATTCTCCATTGAATGTTTGACTGCTTCACATAATCTTTACTGATGCTCTCTTCCTCTACAGTTGGTGAATAGAGCAGCTGTGACGCCGCTCCGAATGACGTTCTTAATATTTTCTGGTATTTATGACATAAAAATGTCAAACCTTGTATATCTATGCTGTGCCACCAGGTGGCAGGGATGTAAACATCGGACGTGCGTTCGCGTTATGGCAGAAGTGGGAACTCCGATCTTGAACGGAAATCAGGAAGTTGATCAGGAAACCAGTCAGCTTGTCAGCAATGCAACTTAGCCAGCTAGCAAAAAGGAACATGCGCAGTGAAAAAAAGCTTTCCAGTGTATCCCTTCTGGTTTAATGTAAAATCAGGAATGTAAATAAATAGTTTGTTCCTTAATATTTATGTATGTGAAGCCATTTTGGCTTCTCTTTGCTCTTCTACTTATCCCAGTTGACACTCTGTTGACTGGCTTGTTTTCCAGTCTCTTTTTTATTAACTGGAAACTCAGAAAATGCAGCTTCCTTTTACAAAAACCAGATCGCACAATGAAAAATATTGACATTTCAAAAATCACCCTGAGCATGGCTAAAGCAGCGTCAGGTCAAATATCCTCCAAAGCATCGACAGCTCAAGTTTTATTAAAGTTTTTTTAATTGACCAAGACTTTTCTGACATTTTTGAAATGCATTTTTCAAAAGCATCTTCTTCAGAACACAACTTTATCCAACACAAGACCATTTTACCTGTATGGCACCTTTTCAGCAACAAGACAGATCAAAGTACATCATTCGAAAAAAAAAAAAAATTAATAACCAACATGCCAAAAACATTGTATTGCAAAAAAAAAAAAACAATGTTAAGTTTATTGAAGTTTGTTCACTGTTCAAAATTCAAAGTCACCTGACTTAAACCCCTATGTAGCTGTATCTGAATACAGAAGCACAAAATAGACACATGAAGCCAGAAAAAGACATGAGCACCCTCATAAAATAAGAAATAAAAAATCTCAGAGCAAAAAGCCAACTACAAAATCAAACATTCCCACATAAACCTTCTACAAGAAATAAATCTGACCTTCCCCAAATGTAACTTAGCGTTTGCTGGGGTTTGTTTTAGTAGACGACTACAGATGCAATGAAGTTGTTCCAGTAACAGTCTGTCCTACTAAATAAAAAAACAAAACATAACCATATTAGCAGAAGAGCTCTATGCCCGGCAAGTTTTATGAAGACAAAGACTGAACTTCAACCATGTGCAGCTTTCTGATTTTATTATTTTATTTCATTTTACAGTGAGCCACTATTGAGTATCTGCCTCTACTTCCAACTTCAGCCTGAAAATTAATTTCTGAAATTCTAAAATGGCTTTTAGCAGTGATCACTATCTGAAATCTGAAAACTTTCTTTCCTGGTCAGAAATTTTTTGAAATCCCAAAACAATATCATCTATAATACTATGGCAATGAAGAAACAATGTAACAACATTGTACACTCATATTTGAAAAAAGGGTGGAAAAAAATTCAAAATCTATTCGTATCTTTGACTTATTTTATTTATTTATTTATTTATTTTTAGATCTAAATCACTGATCCAGGGTAATCAAACATTTTACTCCTTTTAAGAAGCTGTTTGAAGTTTGAGCATTTCAGAGTGAAACAAGTTGTTGAAAAATGAGCTAAGCACTGAAACTTTTCTCCGCGTTGCCTAGGATTTACAGAGGTACCATACACCCACGAGATCTTGGTATTACCTATATATCACTGCCACCAGCTCTGCATTTCCTCTTTTCTTTCTCTCTGAGAGACAACCTTTTTCTCCAACTATGTCTATAGCCTTCCCATTCATTAAAGCGGCTATGAAAGCCCAGCTAATGGATATGAAAGTCAGATCAATCTGGCCAGGAAAGGGAAGATTAGCGCGGCGTGAGTCACCATATTCCTCCATCTTGACAACCATGTCATGTCTCGCAGCCTCTCCTGAGAGCTCGCCGATTGATGCTTTATCTTTCATCAGCTCAGCTTTAATCTGACGGTTCCCATCTTTCATAATCATATCCGCGAATAAAAATAAATAAATCGTCCTTCCTCCCCTCCACCTGTGGCGATTGCTTTTACAGGACGCCACCACGAAGAAACGGGGAGGCGGAAAAAACAAAGACTAAAGAGAGGATCGATTGATCAAATTCTGAAAGAGGACATGAAGATGAAACTGAAGAAAAGCATGTTCTGTGAAACAAGAGGTCATAGCGAAGAGACTTTCTGGCAAGGCACTCTCCTCTCCTGAAGTCGGCCAAACAAACAAACAAACAAACAATCGGGTGGGGTTGGTGGGGGGGCGGGGTGGCGAGACAGAGTGCAATCACTGACCTTTGTTCAAAGAAGCCATCTAATCTGTTTCCACTTTACTTAATTAGAAAAAACAGAGGGATTTTTAATGTGGCCAGTGTTAATGGGAAACAGCTCACAGGTGCTAATTAAATAGAGGAGAAAAAGTGATCTCTTCTGTATCTTTGAGGCCGTCAATCTATTTGCTCTCCCTCTGCGAACAACTTCTGCCTGGGAAGTCGCGCGCAGTCAGACGCCCGGATGTCCCAGCTTTTCCGCGTTCCTACTGTAAACGTATTAACATTTGTTCCACAACTACGGGGTAAGATAACAGCGTCTGGGTCTGTTCTTTGTAAAATATGGCAATTCAGTAATGTATGCTTTTTTCTCCCCCCCCTCTCTCTCTTTCTCCTCTGCGGCTGTTGGCTTTTCCCCACTGAAGGCTCTTGAGTCCCCACGCAGATGCTGATTAACTACCGCTTTACAGGATCAACCGAGGAAACATGTGTGCCCTTGAGGTGGCTAATACATTCATTTCCTCTTTGACTTCGACTGTTAAAAGAAGACAGTACAGCTGCTCTGGCACAACTAGTTTTCCGTATGGCATAGTAAGCGTTAGGCGGGACGATGACGATGAGAGAAGGCCAGCGTCAGCTGAAAGAAAATCTGTCATTTCACAGAAACTTAAGAACGTAGGCCAATTTAGGAAACAAAATGGGAACATGTTTGAAGAGGCGGACCTCGAGTAAGTGATCTAAAGTTGATTTTGTAACTCCAAAGCATCAAACAGTATCTTGTTTTTGCGTACGATTGCTTAATGTCGCATTCGGAGACGTTTTACATGCCTTACGTCTGTTGTGACTCGAGAAAACTACTCATAGCAAGCCTAATTAACAGACATGTTCTCATCCAGTTTATGGTGCTGCACAAGTGACTCAGTGTTCTACACTCATTTATTTACTTAAATGACTTTTTTCTTTTTTTCATTTATTTGCATTTATCACGAGAAATTTAAGAAACGTGAAGTTTATTGTATCGACTCACGGAAGTGACGCCTGTTTCTTTATTTATGGGAATGTTTTTTTTTTTTTTCTTTTTTAGTATTTACTAGTACTCTCATGAAAATTGTTTTTTTTTATTTTTTATTATTTATTTATTCTCATGCAGCCCTCTGCGCCCATGTCTTAACGTTCGCAGCAAAAATACAGGACAACAAAAGAACACGTTACGTGTCCTAATCACTACGGGACCCAGTAGCCGGTGACCTCCACCTCATGTTATTCACCCTTAACCACATTAAAGCCCCCTCTGTATGGGGAGTGTGTGGTCTGCCTTCTCTGGGAAGGCGCAAGGATACAGGAAACAAATTAGCTATCTTGACCTTGGCCAAAGTTTTCCTTCCACCCCTCGCCCTTCCTCCTCCCCCTCCGCCTCGCTGCCCTTCGTCAGGCCGTACTTCAAGGGTCAGCCGGCTGACAGCACGCCTCTGTCGCTCTCTACAGTGGGAATACGTTCGTCCCACGCGCTCATATACGCGAGCCTGAGATGCGTCATAGAAAATTTGTTTATGAGTGGAGTTTATATGTGAGGTCAGCTGGATGTGGTCAGGCTGGTAACCAGGCACAAATGTTGTATTTCTGGCGAAGTGAAGAAGAAGAGAAAAAAATAAGTTATTTTGAGTTGAAAAACACACAAAAGGGGGGAAGCTTTAAATTATAGTTCAATGAAAATGGATAAGGCTGTTGTCACATTCAACAAAATCTTGTTGAACTACATACACATAAACAAGCAAAAAAAAAAAGGAAAAAAAAATATAAATACAGCTGGGTTATATCTTCAACATGCTGGATTTGTGTTTTTGGGAAAGAGCTCGTTCATGCTTCCATTTTGGAATCGTCAACATAAATCTTTTACGAGATGACGTAAAACATGGTGAAATGTAAAATTATGCTGCATAATGATAAATATCTTTACATCTTTAAAGAAATATTTACATGAAAGAGTGAGATTATTCACTTTAGCCGACATTAGCTTTGAAGCTACTTAGTAATTTCAGTCTACTGCTAGCTATGTTTCCCACTAAGCATCAAAGATGAAAAAAAAAAAATTGAAAATATTGTTTAAGAAGTTATATATGCATTTCTAATTTCAGTTTATACAATTGTCATCTTATGTTTTTTTTATTTAAGCTGGACTAGGTTCATCGATTCAGTTTTTTTTTTAACCAAAGTACAATTTGGTTATCAGCAGCAGATGAAGCTAGATGTGATCAACATTCACACTTCACCAACAAATATATTATGGAGTCACTATCAATGAGCTAATTAGTTTTATTAACTTTTTTTTTTGACCAATGATATACTTTTTAGATCCTGTTTGATTTAATATAACATTAACCTTTTACCTGCTAAGCATTTAGCAGAAGCTAATACTACCTTTTTAAAGCTTTTATAATGACCAAAATAATTCTTTATTATTGGCCAAAATGACGCCGACATGCTAAATTGTAGGTGTAGTTTACCAACATTTGTTTGATTAATTTGGAGTGTAAAGTCAATCACGTACCAAGGAGAACAAATGCTACGTTGCATTATGTTGCATTACACGTCACGTCACGCCGCCTCACGTCACGTCACGCCGCCTCACGTCACGTCACGCCGCCTCACGTCACGTCACGCCGCCTCACGTCACGTCACGCCGCCTCACGCCACGCCACGCCGCCTCACGCCACGCCACGCCGCCTCACGTTATTGTTTTACATTTGCCCTATGTTACATTGCATTACGTTACGTTAAATGGTTAGCTCAGTATGATCGGGCAAACGCATAGCTTAACCCCGTTGTGCTTTCACAAAAAAACCCAAAACAAAACACTACAGTTTTAAAGTGTAATAAAGTGGGAAAATCATATGTAAAGAGGATATATCCCTGAGTGCATCAAACTAGTTTTATCATCAACACCAACCTTTAGCAATTGTTACAATTGAAAATTGCTATGGCAAACGCAACACCCAAACCCAAGACTAGAAAATACTCCATCTTGATAGCAAATTTAAAGTCTACCAGGTACTGCTGTTCCCCCCGGTACTAAAATGAGACCTTTGGCCGTGGGAGTGAAAAGAATCCTTTCAGTGGCAGTTACTGGACTGAAACAGCAACGAGCAAACCTAATTCACCCAGTTCACGTCGAAGCACGTTTACGTGGAGCAGCGTTCGGTTTGAGAGGAAAATAAGGACAAAAAAAAAAAGAAGCAAAGTGGGGTTTCAAGAGGAGAGGAGTGATAACGCTATATTAACACTCGCACTTCTCATTGATCTATGAGGACTCAATCTTCCTCCTACATATATTTCATAATTTGATACATTGCGCATCAATAACGACGGCAACACACGCTCACGGCACTTATTGATCCCAGAGTGAAGAAAACATGTCTTTAACACACGGGACCGTCTCTCCTGGCAGAGAGAACCAAACCGTCAGGGAGATATCCCGAATATCAGACTGAATCGATAGTTTGCATGATAAAATAATTATCAAGAGAAGTGTATATTTGTATGCGTGGAAAATTGGGAGGATAAAGCAAACGGAGAGAGATATGCGGCTAAAAGGAAACGACGCGTGTCTTCCGCTCACTCCATGAACTGGGAAACATTTATGTGCTGTATGATTCAAGGGGTTTTCTGGGAACGGATCACAAAAAGAAGCAAAAAAAAAAAAAAACAATAATACATACAGTAAAATGACTCAAGGACATGGCTTTGGCCGGGCACCAAATTGACCATATCCTTATGACTAAACGGCAGCTTAGGCCAGAGCAATTTCCTTTGGATTTTTCAGCAGGCAGCCAAGTAGAAATTATTATAGCTGTGAGCTTTGGGTAAACTTCCAACAGTAGCTGTATGCACACTGGTATGCCAAAATGTTTCTCAGGACTTCTTTGTGTGTTATTGTTTTTTTTTATTAAGAACACACAACTTGGTCTTGATATTGTTCCTTTTTTTTATGTAATTGAACATTTTTCTTTTATTAAAGCTGAATTTCCTGTGCTTTTATTTGCAGCTGTGCATCTCACAATATATATTTATGCTGCTTTTAATGTAGTTAATTTTTAAAGAAACATGAGTAGGTCTGCAGAGTCCAGCTCTGATGCAGAGCAGTAATAGTTTTAAAAGCGACCAAAAACGTGATCAAAAGTCTTGTGCGTATATAATGAAGGGATACAAACTTCTAAAAGATTGAATGTTGAAAGAAGAAAAGTGAAAAGTCAAAAAATGGCTCAAATGACATGCTGGTGCGCCAACTTTAAGACCCGCGACAAAAAGTTTTAAGCGATTCTTGCAACGTGATGATTTAACTGAGTAGCTGATGACACTCGCAAGTGTCTGTCTGTGGATTCCTCCAAAGAGGCCTCACATGACCGGCAGTCTGCGTCCAGACAGTAGGAAGTGAAAGTGCTACAGCAGCCACAACACAGGTCAGACCTCAACCGCGGGTTTCCGCTTTACGGTGCAGTCGCTCTTCTTGCTTCAGCCTCCAAACTACTAGAGGTATTTAAAGACCAAGGAGACAACTGTTTTTAATCGTTATCTATATATATCTATATATATATATGTATATGACACATACATATGTATATGTGTACATATACATATACATATGCATATGTATACTTTTTTTGTGTTGGTTTTTAAGACTTTTAACAGGTGTGAGTTAATTGAATGCACACCTATGGAGGTATTTTAACCCAGGCCCACTGTTCTTTTTTTTTTTTTTGTAAAAGTCAAAAGAAATCAACCAAGGTATCAGAAAGAGAATGTGCAGCTGCTCCAGTCCGATCCGTTCTTGGGAACAATTTCCAGATGCTTTAATGTAGACATGATGGGAATATCCAAAAATCGTTTCACCAAGTAAAGGAGATGGGTTCCGTGTCCGAGAGTGCAACATGTTTTGGTCCGAAGTTTGCACATGGAGCCCAAAACAAACGGCAAAGACTTTGTGGCCGAAACTAGTTAGACGGTGTCGTAATCCACAGTGGAGCCTGTCCTGTACTGACCACTCAGCGAGGAGGAACTCGTCGATTCCACAGAAGAATAAAAAAGCCAGATCGCAGTTTGCAGATCCACACAGCGACAAAGTCTCCAAATTGAAAAAGGAAACACTTCGGAACAGCATCCCGGCTGAGAAGTATGGAGGTGGCAGCATCATGTTGTTGCTGCTGCAGGAGGAACTGGTGCACTTCATTAATCAAAATTGCATCGTAAGCAAAGCAACATCTAAAGAGTTCAACCAGAACGTTAAAGCCGGGGCTCAACTGGGTCCAAATGGATAAATAACCATAAAGTCAATGTTCTGTCGTGGCCACCACGAAGCCAGGACATCAAGCAACTGAGGAAATGTATGTACATTTCTAAGTTTGAAGATATTAGTAAATACATTCAGAGAAATACTTTCTCTCATTATAGTGAAAATTGTTTTACCTAAAACAAGACAAAATTGGTAAGAATTAGGAATCTGGTCACATATATATATATATAAAGAAATACATAACTTACTGAACTGCTGTGTTGCCATTTTAAAAAGTTGAATTTCGTGCGAGATTCTGCCCCTTCGGTGAAATTCACCCTAAATCTTTCTACGCACCTTTCCCCAGGTTTCTGCAGAGACCTCGGAAGACCAAATTTTTAGAGTTCGTTTCCTTTAAATAACAAATCACGTAAAGAGTCTCATCTGTGTCGCCAAGTGCTACGAAATAAAATTGGGTGTTTTTTTTTTTCCTCTTGCCCGTTTGTGCTATCAGGTAAAAACTTCCAACACTTGAAATCCCTTGAAATCACCCCCCACCCCCTTCTCTTAATGGGCTGAGCATCAGAAGTGATTTGCCATTAAAGAGAGGGACACACTGCGGATACCTCTGTTTTAATTTTATTTTGGCTTTATGTCTGACATCGAGCAAAGAGGCATGAAGGGGTGGAGGGGAAGAGAAGGGCAAACTTACGAGGTTTGACGAAGACAGCAGCAGATCTAGAGGCGTGAGGAAATTAAACGGAAGAGGGAGAGCTATTTGGTAGCAATGAGGGAAGACATAATAAAAAAAAAAAAAAATAAAAAAAAAAAACTGCCCCTCACTGAGATAGTTGCTCTAAATGAAATACCTGCAGATTGCATGTTGCTTTGCATTTGCAGGGGTATTCAATTTTAATTAGGGTTCTGGAGACATCTTTTATCAGACTGTCACTAATCTCACTCATTCCTCTCCACCCACACACATCCAAACATATCTCATACCGACACTCACAAATGCAAATGTCCTGCCGTGAGAAAGCAAAAATAAATATAGCAAAAGAAAGACTTCACGCAGCAATTATTTGTCTGATATCCACATTATGAAAAGGGCAATAAAGTAGGGAGAAGAGTGTTCTCCCGCTTCACTGTGACGGGATAAAAACAACCATTACCTCTGCTTTTTAATTGCATTTTTTTTTTTTTTAGGAGGGAAGGTGATGATTCGTTTGGACCCAGGGAGGCACACATGAAGCAGTAACAAGAATGTGCAAAACAAAAAATGTTGGAAGCGCATTCCCAAAATTCCCAATCCGCCGTTATTAGACCAGTGGGAGAAGGGGAAAAGACGGCAAACCTGAACTCACACAGAAAAAGTTCCAGGTTGTTTTACGATTTTCTTTTTTTTTTCTTGAAAATTAGAAAAATAATTTGTTTTAGGTTAAGAGGTAAAGCATTAAAAAAAAAATAATAATAAATTCTCTCTGATTACTAGAAATAGATTCATCGGAGAAAAAAAAATAGAATGAAAACAACATTTTGTCACAAAGTGCAATTATTCCAACGCAACCACGTGGAAACAGCTCCTCCCGCCCCCTGCCGTTTTTCGACACGGCAACTTCTGGTTGTAAAATGTCCTCCTCCGACCTTGTGCTGTGTCTGTGTGTGGCTGGCTGGCCTGTCTCCCTCTCTTCATTCCTGGCCCTCTCCCATTGTTAGTCACCTAGTTTATTGGCTGGAGCAGCCGTGGCGTACTGGACATCATCTGAAACTACAAACGACAGGATGCAATAAGCTGGAGAATAGCAGCAATCTGAGGAAAGTTCTCCATTCACCAGAGCTCCCTAACTCTCTGTCTTCTTATCCTGGGCAGAAAATAAAAAAATCAATACGGCCTTACAGGACTTGATAAAAGTGCTGGACAGGGAGAGAAGCAACGCTGGATATAGTAAATTAAAGTGATCAAAATTTTCCAGTCGACTCAGCCTGCAGCCTACATAAACTAACAACCCTGTCTCCACGACTGTCCATCAACACCCCCACCCGTCCGCAGCCCTCCACCATCACAGCTCTCTTCTTTAGCCTCACTTCAATCTTTGTACTTGATTGCTTTTACATCCCTGTTATTCCTCATTTTTACCCATGCAGAACTCAAAAAGAAATTGTGCGGTTAAAATTTTGCTTTGTGAGATCGCGCAACAGAAATTTGTGTGACTTTTAAAATTCCTTTTTAGTCCAGTCCAAATTTTAACAAGATGCCAATTTCAACGTGTCAACCTAAAGCAAATGATGTGGAAACAGAAAAGTTTTGGGTGTTTGTTTTTTTTTATTACAGAAAGCATTTTAATTTTTGTTTTGTTGTTTTTTTCTGCTGGTAATTAAAACTCTTTCCCTCCCTCTAACTTTGAAAAGCACAAGAACAATCCGAACCGAATCACAAATACGTTTCCAGAATAATCACTAACTATTCAAGAGGGATTAAAAACATGCAGCCTGATTTCACAAGTAATCCTAACGCACAAAGAAACCACATTTACCACAGTCCACGAATCATTTTTGCCTGCAAAAATTGTTGCACAGCCCATCCCATGTACAGTTTAAAAGCAGTTTAAGTTAAAATGTTACAATGAAAGTCGAGGCTTTAGTGTCACTTTTGTGTCCTGCTTGGGTTACGGTTGTATAAATTTTATTGGAATGATAAAATATCTTTGCCGCAAGTCCACGTAAAGAGAAGAATAGTCCAGAAATCCCAAGGAAGCAGATTCGGTTTAAGTTGACTAAGAATGTTACAACCCGAAACAGGAAATTACATCAGCTTGATGCAACAGTCTCGAAAAGTTTACTCGTTCTCTGTTTCTGTCGGGGATTTTTTTTTTTTTGGTTTGTCACCACATGCAGACTCTGATTCCAACTCCGGTAAAGTTTTGCCAAGTAAGTTCAAATATTTCTCGGTCTGCTTTTCCTGAGTGGTCATTAAGTATTTTGCATCAGGAGCAGAGGCAATGTTCTGAATGTGAGGCGACTGTCGCTGTAAAACCGGGTTTTCCAATTATTTTAAAGCAAAACCTGAACGATTCTAGAGATGGCGTTAAACTAGAACCTGATCAAACCCTAAACTTTTACTCAAACAGACTTGACTAGGATCCATTGGAACAAATATTTTTGGTTAAAGTCTCACACCGGATTTTTCTACCAAACTAGATGCAAAGCGATCGGATGCCAACACTCGCTGCGTTTTCATCACAAACGCACACAGAACTTTGTTGATATTCCGCTAATGCCGAAAAAACGAAATTTCGCAATTGTGACGATTTTGCAATAAAAGTCAAGCGATTGCGTTTGTTCACGCGAAAAATGAAAAAAAAAAAAACGCTACGCAGTGATGCTCCTTCCACTTCCTGTCATCTTAGTCGTCAGCAGTAACAGATTGGTGATCACGTGATCAAAACTTAAGAGCTTGCACGACATATATGTGCATTTCCAACTTTATCCTATGGAACGAAAGAAGCTAAAGAAGTGATTATTTTTACGTGTTCATGAAGGTGACGGATCTCGGGTAAGGTAAGATATTTTCTAAACAAAAAGGGATCTCTGAGCTTATGTCAAGGCCGAGCTTATGTCAATTAACACACTTCAAATAACTTTGTAATCCTGAAAACCATTAAGGTCGGATTGTTAGCCGATTATAATGATAATAAGAAGATTAAAGTTGGACAGAAGGTCAGAAGCAGGATGTTCTTCATTGTGTAGCGACGACTCCATAGAAAACAGGCCTGTGGTGACGACTAGGGATAGAGGTTGTGTCACTTTTAATGTAATGTAATTTAATGTAACTGTATGTTACGTTTCTGCGTGTTCATGTCAGTAAGCTCTGTGACTGACTGGTACTGACTGCAGGAAACGTTTCACCACGACGCCGTAAGAACCGGGTGACTAACAGAAAATGGCCTGCATAATTCATCAAATTGGAATTTAGGATCAAAATATCAATGGTATGCAATGCAAGAACGGATTGGATGCAATAGTAGGTGAGATAATGTCAGAAATTATTCAGTCAAAAAACATATTTGACCTGTTGCAGACATTTATCACCCACGTTGAGAACGAGTTGACGTTAAAAGATGCATTGAAAGAAAGCTAATCATAACCAACATGCAGGATTTCTTTGTATATTTAGCAATTCTGTGACAGTATGCCTTTTTATCCTGATGTATAGGGAAGCTTTATTCATTTCACGTTGTCTTGTATGGCTCTTAATGCTAGCTGGCGGGTCGGCTACGGGTTTACAGCTAATGCTGGCGGATTATTCACCAAACAGTTCAAAACGTAATACAGACAACATAAAGACTCAACAATGTTCAAATTAGAATACTTACTAAATCCAGATCAAACCAGATAACAGAAATATCATCTGCATATTAGGAAAAGTTGCAAACAAAAACTAAAAAGTATATATATATGTACATATATTTATATATCGATCATTTGGATTTCGTCTATTTTACGCCTAATGCTGAGGATTCCTATTTAAACTTATGATTAGGCTTTATAAGTTCTCATATGTTCACTTTAATGCTCAGTTGAAAAGCAGTTTTAGTGTCTTCTTTGATGCTGAGCACCCGGCTTTGCAACCATCTGAGCTTTTATTTTTCTCTTAAAAAACAGATTTAATCTGTGGTTTGAAACGGAGCGCTGTCACAGATACGCTAATTTAATTACAGTAATTCCAGCAGCAGCTGACTCACTCCGCTTATGCTTGGCCCATTGCGAGCCCCACACACACACACACACACACACACACACACACACACACACACACACACACGGCCCCCTTGGCACCTTGTCCATCTAACAGTAAGAAGGGATTAATAGGGATTGTCAAATCCCGTTTAGACTCATGGTGTGTGAACTTTATCACACGGCTAAGCTGAACCCTGATAACTGCAGTTTGATGGCTTCTCTGCGTTGAGTAAAAACATATTCGTCTCGCGTTACCACTCGGCGCGCTAATTGGCGAAGTCAAACCGGCACTGGCTGCAGGAGTGTGGCACGTTTTCCTTTTGACAGTTGATATTTTTCAAACACTTTTTTCAACTTAAAGTAAAAAGATGAATCGTACTGTATGTCGATGCATGATAGCGTCGTGTGTGATAGCGCCTCAGCTGACTCCAAGGTTGATTAAGCCGACATCCGCTGCATGTTCGTGCGTGCGTGTGTGTGTGTGTGTGTGTGCGTGCCATTGGGCGACACTGGATGTGTGTGTCTCAGGAATCGGCTTAAAAGAAACACCATCCACTTGGACCTGCCTTGCTGTGACCTAATATCCTGTTGACCCAAGTTAGACAGCAGACAGCCTTGAGACACTTAAATCCAGCCGCAAACCCCGAGCAACACGCACATGTCTGGTTAGCTCACATCAAGGAGAACAGGGGGACCGTCCAGGCCCTCACCCAAAAAAACAAAAAAAAAAGTAGAAAAAAAAAGAGGGGGCCGCGCAGCCTTCCACGCTCGCCTTCAATGCGGGAAACGCTGTCCCAGACACGGGACAGCGTTTCCCGACAGGCGACAAAATGGCCGTACGGCTCATGTCGACAGTAGAGGTTCACGCCGGCATCTTTGCACGAGTTGTACAAGAAAAACTAAACCGAATCGATGCCTTTGAGGTGAACTGTGCGGTGGACGTCGCACGTTCGAAGATTACAAGTCGGATGCACCGGTTGAGCAGATTAACACCGAATCCAATTTGTCAAATTGTCTTACTGAGTTATTAACGATGCAAATCCCCGCTGGTCAAACCCGACCTGCAGTTCTGTGTAGCTACCAGCTGAATGTCACTGCACTGAGTCAAAAGGTTTAAGTGTCATGAGTTCCTCACCCACTGGATAACATTTCAGCGTTTTGAGAGTTCTGTTGGGTTTTTTTGGCACACAATGAAAACATTCATGTTGCATTAACAGAAAAAAAACTCTTAATTACACAGCATCTCTGAAGGTGTAGGAACATGGATTTTCTTTTCAATGTGGAGTTTGTTTTTTACAGTAAAGTGAGTGATTCTTACAGTTACGTCCTGTTTGTTTGCACAATATTACTGTAGACTTGTATATAAATATTCTGGAAACTTTCTGAAATTCAGTCACAGTGATACCAACGAATCCATTAAAAAGAAAAAAGCCCTTTTGAGATAACGTTCGCTGTTCATGTGTTAAATATTTTTGAGCATTTGTTGTATTATCGTATTATTAAAAATTGAGGGGTTTTTTTCCCTCCACGACACGTTTGGGATCCAGTGATTTCAGTGGATCTGTCCAGTGGATCTGTCCAGAGGATCTGTCCAGCACCAAGCAAACCATTTCCAGTCGGTTCATGTCGAAGGTTTTCAACGAACGTTAAGAAACAGTTATATTTGGACACGCTGAAAACTGTTTGTGCTGTTTTAGCTGTAAAATTACTCTATTTACAACAGATTTTTTTTTTTTTTCCTCTCTCTTTTTTACTGTCGAAGCAAAGTACATGGTGTCCCGGTACATTTAGTGGTTTTCACAGTAAAGTTACCATGTTCTCAGCAGTGGGTATGAGAACAGAAGGATTGATTCTCTTTCAACCTTTTTTTTTTTTTTTTTTTGTTATTTTTATTTACTCTTTGCAGATTGTGTGTACTTGCACTTCGATTCTCCGGAGTGCGAAACATGCTCGACATGAATGACGCGGAGGTGGAATGAGACAAAGCTTCAACCTGCAGCTTTTCAACCCGCGTGTACTGAACTGAGACGTGTTTGAAACTGAACTGAACTTCGGTACAACCAGTTTACGCGGTGTCACAAATTCTGTAATTAATTTAAATCACAGTAATATTAGCAGAAGGAAGGGAAAAAACAAAACAATTGCCACTGCTTTATTTGGAAATGTTATGTACTGTTTAGGTGGATTTTTTTTTTTTTGGGGGGGGGGGAGCTTTTCCTCCTGCTTTGTTTTATTTATCTGTTCTACGATGTTTAACATCCTCCAGTTTTCACGGTACATTATAAGTGAATATGAGTTGCAGTTCCACCAATGTGTTTCCAGGTACTTCAGCTGCAATCTCATAATTAGAGCATTTGGAAGAAAGTGCCAGTCGTCTACCCTGTAAACGGCTTTTTTTTTTGTCTTGCTGCAGTTTCAACAGTAAAATGATCAAGCTCCGTCGCTGCTGAAGTCACGCACCGTGCGAAACTTTCGTGAGTTCTGTGCATCCACTGACATGATGTCGCCGATTATTTGCCGGGCATCTCTCAGAAATTCTAGCAAAACTACGAAGTCTACTTCGTGTAGCAATTAGCTCAGGGCAGTAAAAGCTGGAGTTCGTCTGCTCTATCTGTTTGTACTTCACATTTTCTTCTTGGTCATTTTGTGCACAGCAAACAGATCCATCCCACCGCTTGCCCTAAATGCATCCCTCCGACACCATTAGCCGGAGTGTTTCCGTTATTTTTGCACAACATGAAATTAGTTGTAGATCCTTTCCTGTATGCTGGGGAGCATTTCAGGGAAGCAGCTATTAAACTGTTTTGTAAACCGGTCCGCGCGACCATTAGGTGACCACAACTATGAAGATTGGGATTACTAAATTTAGCGTTGAGAGAGTTCGGCCGGCCCACATGTCGTCTCGGTTGCGTTTCGCCTTGAAATGGATCTGAACCCACCTCCCTCTCCGCCCCCCCCCTCCCTCCCATTCACTCCACCTCTAATCCAACACACGATGTCAGGTAGAGATTGTCTGCCTGCTCCGTCTGCAGCAGGTCCTCCTGCAGCTTAGCTCGGGCTCCTGCACCGACCGTGATCGATGGGTTTGTTGCCATGTAAACGCACACATCCATACCTCCCCTATGCAAGGCATAAACTCTCTCGCGCACGCAAACGCACGCGGGGTTGATTTTTAAAGGGCCCTCAATCACAGCCACACAACGGCCTGATCAATGGCAGAAATGAGTAACAGCTTAGAGTGTTAACAGGCCTGCTTTTTTTTTCCTTTTTTTTTTGTCACTTGCTTTATTTTGATCCATTTTTATCACAGAACATAATTCTCCCAGTGTTAGAGGGCCGCGAGCCCCCGGCCGAGGTATTAATTAAAATCTAAATACTAAATATTGATTGATGCCTTATCAGGGCGCAGCAGTTGGTCTGCAGGCTATTGATCCGGCCTGTGATTTATTATCATATTTAAGAAAAATCATTTTGCGTGATTATACAGGGTAATGGTTTTTTTTTGAAGGGGGTGTTTCCTTAGCAGGGATGTAATTCTTTTTTTCATTCTTTCTTTCTTTTGTATGTCGCGTTAAGGATTGACCAGATTTCTCAATCGCGTCCAGAGATCACTGATATCCTTGGAGCTCCCCCTTCCCTCCACCCGTCCCCCCCCACCCCCCGCCGCTCCCCCCTGACTTCCCCTTTCACTCCTTTCTGGCCCCTGTCAGGGCAGAGGCGCGTTCTCTCCCGCGCGGCACTTGTCACCGGGAAGAATGGCCACTGGGATTACCTTTTTAATCACAACAAAAGATTAACAGATGGCATGAGAGCAGTTATTAGCGAGGCATCTTGCGCTCGTCAAATCAATACGAT